>CM036767.1:7651426-8251426 GCA_020796225.1 Arion vulgaris
GGGAACTATGAGGGTGGAAAGTTAAGATAAGTTTCACCCTGTCAGAATTGGAAGTTCTATGCTGGTTAGATAGGGCCTCCTGGCGAGAGATTTGCTGAACGCGCTGGATAGCAGATGCAAGCACATTCTCCAGGTATAGGCGCTTGCGGAAGAAATCAAGCATCTCGTGAGCTCTGTCGAGAAAATCAACGTCCTCGCTACAAAGCGACGAAGGCGCAAAGAGTTGAGAGAATGGTAAATAGTCACGACAAGCCTGGGAATGGGAAGATGTATAAAGAAGAAAACTATGTACATCAGTAGGCTTGTAGTATACTGATGTAGTGATAGTAGATAGGCTGATGGTGATAGTGATGTCAAGAAAATTGACACAAGAGGTAGAGATGTGAGATGTAAACTGAATAGCAGGATTGAAGACATTAATGAAATTAATGAAGCGTGACAAATCGGTTTCAGGCATATCAGTAATGCAAATACAATCATCAATGTATCTATGATACACAGACGGAAGAGGGCCATCATAGGAATTCCTACTAGGTGCTCAAGATGACCCATGAATAGACAAGCATAACTGGGTCCCATTTTAGTACCCATGGCGACCCCACTGATCTGCTCAAAGAACTGGTCATTGAACTGAAACGAGTTGAGAGTGAGAACAAGTTCTGCAAGACGAAGGAGAGCCGAGGTGGAGACAAGTGGATTAGTTCTCCTGTCGAGAAAGAACTGGAGAGCTTGAAGTCCGTCGGAATGAGGTATGGAGGTGTACAATGAACACACATCAAGGAGGAAAAGACGGTCCTGCAAGTCAACAACTCAATGGAAGAGAAAACAGACAAAGTGTGGTTCGTATCTTTGAAGAATGAAGGTTGTGTGGTGACTATAGGATTGAAGATTGCATGTCAAGGTCACAGCCATCCGATCATGGTCCTCTGATGATCGTAGTCGATTTGCTCTGGAGAACCGTTTTATTTCGTTATATGGTACCTTGCGGCCTCTGACTCAACGCATTACATTCCTATGCTTCTTAGTACTTTCATCTCATGCCTTGTAACCTATATGTGTATTTGCTTCATATATATAAGTTATATTTTCACTTAATTGTTTATTATTTCTCTTCTTTTCCACTTCTAGTTTTGTGTTGCACTCATTTCGTTATTCGTTTTTATTCCCAAATTTTCATTAGATACTTTTTAATGTTTCTGTAACCGTCCATTTGTAAGTGTTCTTTGAAATTCGTCACTTCTGTTGTATCGTTTGCTTGATAAAGGCCTTTTGGTCGAAACGTTGCTGTTTATCGTCACTGTTTCTGTATTTTGTAAAACTATAGTACTTTGTTTGTACATATTTCGCTATTTCACCAAGTTTTACTGCAGTCTTCCTCCTTTTTCGATAATCACCCTCATTTAAGTTCAATTTTATTGAAAAGTATCTCTTGTATTGATATGAAATTTTGCATGCAGTCTTATATTTACGATGACCTAAAGAATATGTCATTGACAGGTTGAAGTGTAACTTAGATTTTGCATATCAGCAAATATTTTTGATGTTCTTGCAAAAACTGTAGCAAAACTTTACTAAGAAATTATGTTTACAGTAATGCACTTCATATACGTTAACGATAGCATCAAAGGCGGATCCATATTCGTTTAGCAATGGGTGCAATGTATATAATTAACATGGACATATAATTTGCATAGACGTGTGGATACAAAGCACAACGCCGAAAACAGATGGTCTAAATCATAGGTTCCCAACGGGGGCGGGCGCTGAGAAGTTGGAAGGGCGCTGGGTTGAAGTAAATATTGGGGCGTTGAGGACCATCCTACGCCCCTTAATCCGAAAATTCATAGTCACGAGAGTCCTGCCCACGCGCAACGATTAATAGTGGAATAGACAGAATCTATGGATATTGTACCAGGTTATGTCGGAATCAAAGAAGAAATCCTGACACTATGATGTCGAGTATTTGAAATATGTTTTATTCGATCACCCACAAACAAGACATTACCAATGTGTCTGAATTTTCCATAAGATGTTTTCACATGAAGCTATGAAACCTTCGCGATGAGAAGAACATGGGAACAAAATACATCCTGGCAGAAAATATGAATATGCATCTGATGTTCAAGCTTAGAGGTCAACATTCGAGATGTCTAACTTTGGCTGGTATGGTTTCGGCGGCGGAAAAACAAGAAAATGATGGGTAACCTCTTCATGCAACATTTCCTTACTTACTGCTAAATCTGAAAAACCGCACACTATTGGCGAAGAATTGATACTGCCAGCGGTGAGTGAGGTTCTGCGTACCGAACTGCATACGCCGCGGTCTTAAATTATTTTTAAGTCTCATTGAGAAATAACACAGTGTAGAGATGAATCGTCGAAATGATGTTTTGACGACTACTTTTGAAGCTTTTTTATAACTTGATGCGTCTTCTTTACCTACAAATGAGTCTTTACATCTGGCGCACATTCGTTTCATTAAAGATGAAAACATTTGTCAAGAATTATTATTTGCAAAAACATTAGAAACGGACAATAAAGAAAATTCTATATTTGACGTATTGGAATACCAAATTTTAAGCCAAAAAAAATACCGCTGAATAATATCTTGTCTACTGCCGATGCTGCTCTGGCAATAGTTAGACGCTACAGCTATTTGATTTCATATTTGAAAAATCTCTCCCAAATGTAGTCGCCGTGCAAAGGATCGGCAGGAAAATCTTGCAGATCAAAATCCACTAGACTCAGGAGATTCAACATAATCCGCTGGAACGCCGAGGACATTTACACAAAAAGCAGACCCTAGTAGGGAAAAATAGACCTTGCATGTATTCAGGAAACACACATCAAACCCCACCATACAGATTCTTTGTCCGGGGTTATCAGTTATACAAATAAGGCCACACGGAGGAGGGGTAGGGAGCCACATATGTCAAAAAAGATAAGGAACATGACATACCTACTTAACATATACATTTTGAGGGCAGCAATAGAATCAATCCCTAGAGATGCAAGTAGAGTCTACAAACCTTATTGGTCAGAAGAGATCCAAAATGTTGAAGAGGAAGTGAGTCAGGTCAGAGAAAAAGTAGAAACTGAGCAGAGCATACTCAGCAACATAGCACTCAAGGCAGCCTCGGCTCAATATAGGAGAGCAGTTAAGAAAGCCGCAAGGCAGAACTGGAGAGACAAGACGTCTCGACATAGACAGAAAGGAGTTGAAGAAGCACTCCAGGGTCTTAACCTTAAGAGGTCACCAGGAAATGATGACATCCCAAATGAGATGCTCATCAACCTAGGCAAGAAAGTCAAGAAAGAAGCTGCTAAAAGTTTTGAATGCGAGCTGGAAAGTCGCAGAAATACCCAGTGAATGGAAAGAAGCTATCACAGTGCCCAATCTAAAACAAGGAAAAGACAGATTTGATCCAAGCAAATGTAGACCAATTAGCCTCTTTATGTGTGTTGGAAAAGTGATAGAGAGGCTTCTCAATAGAAGACTCATGTGACAACTGGAGCAAAAACAATTGATACTACTACAGCAGAGTGGATTCAGTCAGCATGGATCAACAGAAGACCAAGTAAGTTACATTGCACAGGAGATCGAAAGTGGATTTCAAGAAAAGAACACTAACGGTATGGGTTGACATGGAGAAGGATTTCGACAGGGTCTGAGAGAGGAACTGAAAATCAAACTGCTCAAACTCGGAATCAAAAGGCGCATGTATATCTGGATATGTCACTATCTGGTAAATAGAACAGCCGAAGTATAGGACCAGGAAAAACATAGCAGGAAGGCAATCATCGAACAAGTTGTTCCCCAAGGAGGGGATTATCTCCAACGCTACTTCTAGTTTTTATAAATGATTATGGAAGACATCCCCAACAGAGTGCATGGTGCAATCTACGCCGATGATCTGGTACTGTGGACACGAGAAGAATCAATAGCAGTAGCCACCTTAAGGATGTAATATGTAATTTTAAAGCTAGAAAAATAGACTAGGTCTTGGCTGCTCTTTATAAATGAACATTCTTCAGTCTTCAGTCTATCCAAGAAGAAACAAATGCTCAAACTCAAGTTCAATGACCACCTACACTCAATGGACGAATGTCCAACATATATGGGAATCATCATGGACAGCAGGCGAACGTGGAAACACAAGCAAATCTAGGGAAAAGAAAGAATAGACGGGATCGTGAACAAATTAGCAGGCACCAACAGGAGTGAGGGTTGTAGCATTCCAAAAAAGATTTACTCTGGGAGAGTTTGACCACTACGTTAAGTATGGCATAGCAGTCTGGGTCATAATCTACAAGACACACTTCATAAAGCTAAGCCGAGTTTTAAGTCAGGCACGGATCATCACTGAAACCATAAGTCTACCCCATAAAAATACTGTAAACGGCCATAGGACTTTAACCAATGGAGGACAGACGAAACATGAAGGTACTTCAACGAGGAGAAAAATGCAAGAGATTGATGAACCATCCAATGCACCCCCAAATCAACAGCTACGGTAGGGGCAGATTGAAAATGAGTAGCTTCAAAGAGCTTGAACACGCAGGCCCAATATTGGCACTGGCTCAACCAAGACACATACAACCAGCCAGTACCTCTCCTTCCTGATCATACAGGCTCCCAGAGCTGGATGCCCTCAATGTAGGTGAAAAAATGGCACTACAACATATGAAACAAGAAAACTGTATGGCCTGGCTGATAGGGGCCTTTATTAGAGAATTCGAAATCCCAATCCAGTGAACACGCAGAGGAAGAAGAAACAGAAAATGTACAAATAACAGAATTATTCCTGGGGGAAGAGTTGATAAAATTGTCAAAAAATGAAGAGATGAAATTGAATAATGGATATCAAGAATTGTGTCTACAAAGTTAAATTCAAATATTATATCAACTCTAATGAGCTGCAGTAAGAAGTTGTTTATTGTATTCCCATCACCATATTTAGCTGAAAGAGGATTTATCATGGTCACCAGACTATTCACAAAGAAACAAAACAGATTGTCAATAGAGTAATGCGAAGATTTAAAATTATTGATGACTAAAATGTCACCAAACATCGAAAAATTAGTTTCATCACATCTAGCTCAGCTCCAATAAATACATTATAACATAAATTGTGTCAATGATACTGTGAGCAATACAGTAATATTGGTATTATTATCTAATAAAATAACTGAACAATATGTCATTGTTTTTCAATGTATAGTATGTACAATATAGTTTACCCAAGGGGGCGCTAGCGAATTATTCACTGAAAAAGGGGCGCGCATTCAAAAAGGTTGGGACCTATGGTCTAAATAGACCACATTTCTACTGGCCCTAAAAGAAAGTATACGTGACGTATACTAATTAGGGAGTAAAGACGCTGATTTTTAGACTGTATATTATATTTTAGCGTTATATTTTCAACTTTCAACTAAGAAGAATATAACAGTAATAATTATGAACAAATAATTTATAAAATAATAAATACAAGTTACACATTATTTTTGGTGGGGCCATACCCCACTGGCCCTTAATGACGAGTCGTCACTGGATATATATCTGAGACTGACCGGTTTTGTCTTTTCTTCCGTTTTTTTGTATGTTAAATCTATACAAATCTTTCCTTCTTTTAAACCATTATCTTTTCTGGCCAAGTTCTCACACGAGATCATCCCTCCAAGGATCTCCCACATTTTGCTATCACGCACATCTACGAACTACTGTAACACTCCTTGCTATTTCTCGTAGAGCTCTTGTAATTATTACTTTGAGAATCCCTGGAGACAATACCCAATCTAGTAGTTACTATTTTCTAATCTATATTGACTATTGGTAGTAAAACAACATCTAGACACATTTGTCAAGTCTTAAGAGCATAGACACACACAAAAGACAATAAATAGAAACGTCGTCCAAGTTTAAACTTGTCTGTTCTAACGACACAGCACATTGTCAAGTAAACATGTCCCTCCTACTGAATAAAAGCCTTGTCACGTAAGCATGTCACTCTTAGCGACACATCGACTTGTCACATGAGCCTGTCTCTCCTAGCGACACATCACCATGTCACGTGAGCATGTCCTCTAGCAACACATCGACTTATCACGTGAGCATGTCCTCCTAGCGACACATCGACTTATCACGTGAGCATGTCCCTCCTAACGACACATCAACTTATCACATGATCATGTGCCTCCTAACGACACATCGACTTGTCACATGAGCATGCCCTCCTAACGACACATCGGCTTGCCACGTATATCTGTCACTCCTAACGATATATCGACCTGATACTTGAACCTATTTACTTTGACTATTATAGTGTTCAACTCTCAGTTCATGCTTCTCAATGTGTAGTACTGTAGATTGAGGAATGAGTGGATAGCATCTATTGAGACTACCAAACCTCCAGGGACTTCCATGGATCTACTGTCCTGCACATGAGTCGTGAGAGAACAGATATATTTGCGTCGAAAGCCCGATCGTTGAGGAGTTACAGATATGATAAGAAGGACTAACTTCAGCTGCTTATTTATCTCATGTTAGATGAGGAGAGGCGCATGTTTGTAGCCGGGACTCGAAATAGAAGCAAAGAATATTTTTTTTTTTTTTTCGTCCGCTTTCAACTCAGACGAAGTTTCATCTCTGAAACTGATTTCTGCGTGAAAATCCGTTTTTCCAATTTCTTACAATGACAGCAGCGTGCACATTGTAAATTACTTTACACTGGCAGCCGTGTGCTCAATGTACTCGTAATTAGTATTCCCCCGCCATACAGGCAGATTTTCTCCGACTTCAGAGGTACTCAAGTTATCGTCCTGAGTAAGACCAGGGGACTCGTAACAAATGCCGGACAGTAGGTTCGAACCCGAGCTATGAGGCGTCTCACAGCTAGCAGGCCGAGCTACTATCAACTACTCTAGGCAGACCCCGCAAAGAATAGTAGCACTGCAATCTACAAGGCATGTCGTAAGAGGCGATTCAGGTAGAGGTCTAGGAAAGCTACCCTAGTAAATAAAAAGCGTGGCAGAAATCGGACGTGCTGGCATACTTGTAGGCTCATAACTTGCACAACGTAAATCTCTCTTAGGTTCAGATCACATACAAATCACAAAGAGTGGTTAACAAGTGGTCGGTATGGAGCGTTCAGGTCATGTATGCATTTGTATTATGGGAAAATCCCACTGCTAAATATAGTAACATGGAGGTAGGGTTATTATAGGAAGAGAACCTCATCACGATGATGTTGTTGATATTTAGGATGTCTGTGATGGCAATGATAATGATAATGTTGACGATTATTTGTGTAGCTGCAGTGTAGTAACGACGATGAGTAATGGGACACAGCTGGTGGTGGGGAGGAAGGGAAGAGACCATCAAGATAGAAAAACTACAGTTTCATCAACATCATTCTTCTTCTTCTTTGCGTTCATTCTTTACGACCAATTTTAATCACTCTTTGTGATATTTGATCTTTGCCAAGAACGTGTATACGTTGCACATTGGTTTGGTAGGCCTCTAAACGCGTAGACTTCTACATGTTAGGACATGTATATTCGATTTCAGCCAAACCTCCTTACTCGCCTCTTACGACGTGCATGGCAGGTAACAGTGGTTCTATTCTTTACACCCCAAATGTGGGCCCCAGTAACCAGTTGGGCGAACATCATTCAAACAGAGCATAAAAGTAGTGGTTGCGGCGAATGGTCGGCCTGACAAGTAAACCTATACATGTTACGTAGAGACAGACAGACAAACAGAGGCAACTTATGTGTTTAAATCTTCGAAATCTTTCATCTCAGACAGACAGACAGACATATGACGACAGACAGACAGACAGACAGACAGACAGACGACAGACAGACAGACAGACAGACAGACAGACAGACAGACAGACGAAGACAGACAGACAGACAGACAGACGAGCAGACAGACAGACGAACGACGAGCAGCAGACGACGAGACAGACAGACAGACGAACAGACAGACAGACAGCGACAGACAGACAGACAGACAGAACAGACAGACGAACGAACGGACAGACAGACAGAACGACAACGGCAGACAGACAGACAGAAGCAGACAGACAGACGAACAGCAGACAGACAGACGGACGACAGACGACAGACAGACAGACGACAGACAGACAGACAGGCAGCAGACAGACAGACAGACAGACGACGAACGAGACGAACCGACAACAGACAGACGACAGACAGACGAGAGACAGACAGACAGAGCAGAGAGCAGACAGACGAACGACGACAGACAGACAGACAGACAGACAGACAGACAGACAGCGAGACAGACAGACAGACAGACAGACAGACAGACAGACAGACGACAGACAGACAGACAGACAGACAGACAGACAGACAGACAGACGACAGACAGACAGACAGACAGACAGACAGACAGCAGACAGACAGACAGACAGACAGACAGACAGACAGACAGACAGACAGACAGAGCAGACAGACAGACAGACAGACAGACAGAGAAGACAGACAGAGAGAGAGAAGAAGAAGAAGAAGACAGAAGAAGACAGAAGAAGACAGACAGAAGACAGAGAGCAGACAGAAGAAGACAGATAGAAGAAGAAGAAGAAGAAGAAGATAGAAGATAGATAGAAGTAGATAGATGATAGATAGAAGATAGATAGATAGATGAGATAGATAGATAGATAGATAGATAGATAGATAGATAGATAGATAGATAGATAGATAGATAGATAGATAGATAGATAGATGAAGATAGATAGATAGATAGATAGATAGATAGATAGATAGATAGAAGATAGATAGATAGATAGATAGATAGATAGAAGATAGATAGATAGATGAGATAGATAGATAGATAGATAGATTAGATAGATAGATAGAGATAGATAGATAGATAGATAGATAGATAGAGAGATAGATAGATAGAAGAATAGAAGAAGAGAGAAGATAGAAGATAGAAGATAGATGAGATAGATAGAAGTAGATAGATAGATAGAAGATAGATAGAAGATAGATAGATATAGATAGATAGATAGATAGAGATACGAAGATAGAAGAGATAGAAGATCGAAGATAGTGAAGACAGAAGAGACGAAGATAGAAGAGAGAAGAAGATAGAATAGAAGACTAGATCAGAAGATAGAATAGAAGATAGATAGAAGATGAGAAGAGATAGATAGAGTAGAGATAGAGAAGCAGAAAGAAGATGAGATAGATAGAAGATAGACAGATAGATAGATAGATAGATCAGAAGATAGATAGAAGAAGATAGATAGATAGATAGATAGATAGATAGATAGATGATAGATAGATAGATGATAGATAGATAGATAGATAGATAGATGATAGATAGATAGATAGATAGATAGATAGATAAGATAGATAGATATAGATAGATAATAATAGATAGATAGACATACAGACAAACATACAACTTATGTGTTTAAATCTTCTAAATCCTCCACTTCAGATGGACATACAGACTGACAGACAGATATACACGACGTACGTGTTTAAATCTACGAGATCTTGCATCTCAGTCAGGCAGATAGACAGACAGATAGACAGATAGATAGACAGACAGACAGACAGACAGGCAGACAGATAGACAGACAGACAGATACAACTTACGTGTTTAAATCTTCGAAGTCGTTCATCTTAGACAGACAGACAGACAGATACAACTTACGTGAGTAAAAGCCCTCCATCTCAGACAGACAGACTAACAGACAGAGAGACAGATACAACTTACGTGTTTAAATCTTCAAAGTCCTCCATCTCAGACAGACAGACTAACAGATAGACAGATATATACAACTTACGTGTTTAAATCTTCAAAGTCCTCCATCTCAGACAGACAGACTAACAGACAGATATATACAACTTACGTGTTTAAATCTTCAAAGTCTTCCATCTCAGACAGAGATATCCTATTGTAACCACGTAGCGCCATTACTATTTGTTGTTTCCTTCCTAGAAATCTACCTGCAACAATCTTGTTCTTAGAACTCCACGTTTACCTCTATCTTCTCAAGGGAAACAATTAGTCCAAGCTTAACAAATCAAGTGGAGGTAAATATATTAAGTTTATCCATGAAGTTATGAATTATATCCCTTGCTGGCATACAACTGTAAAGTCGATGAGCGTACAAAATCATAGGTACAAAATCTCGATTGTTTTCGATCGATTTCCAGAATGTAGTTCTATATCAAATGTTGCACATAGCTATGCTTTTTTTTTGTTGTCTACTAGCAGTCACAAAATTAAAAATATGAGCCCACACAATAACTCACAAATCCCCAAATTTTTTCCGTATTTACACAAAAAACATACGTTGCCTCAATAATTTATGTATTAATCATTTAATATATTTAATATTGAGGAGATTTTGTGTACAAATGCAAGTTTCTACAAGTGTTAATATTTGGGGAACGTGGTAAATATTTCATTGTTTAAGACACGTGTGGATTTGTGCGAGAAGTTGCAACAAATGTTGCTAGATGAGGTAGAATTCATAACAAAATTGTTGCTGTACATTTCTTGTACAACAAGAGTGAATATATAACAAACTGAAGTTAGTAACTATCAATAGAAACGTCTACACTCGTTTTGTCAATGCAGATAATGTTTGCAATATTGCGTATCTCTTTCTTTCATTAGAACATACTTGATTTGCGTTGATTTATCTGCTTTCAAACAGTCTTTGCATCAAACTTGTAATTAATTAACATCGAACTGGCATTCTGGGTAGCTGGACGCTGCTGGGTGTGTTGAGGCGGAGATCGGAGCACCTATGGACGTGACCGTAGTGTTATGATGATAGTCCTCATATAACTGATAACTGATTCGTAATATTTACATATAACGATAACTGATGCCGTTATATTTCACATATAACTGATAACTGATACCGTTATATTTCACATATAACTGATAACTGATACAGTTATATTTCACATACTTTTAAAGTTCAAATAAAAATGATATTTTCTATTTAACCCGTTTAGTCCGTATTTCTGTTCTCTTCCAGTCGTATTTATTTTGTAATGTTTACTGAATTAGAAACAAGTATACTGGATTTGGGTCATCTTAAAATATACTACCAGCCGATATATCGTCTCAGAAGAACGAAGGGGTTAATGTTAACTGATGTTCGTTTATATATACAGAAATTGGGATCATCAGATCATTCAACAATGAGGACATCATTTGCAATCTGAACCTACATCCAACACGCATCAGAAAATATACATAAATATGAAGTAGGTTATTTCTTCCGCGGTTCCTGGCAGATGTAATGTCAGTCAAAGGAAGACACAATTTCTGCCGAGAGTTATAATTTCATCCAAGGAAAGGCACGACTTCTGCTTGGTGCTATAATTGTAGCCAATAGAAGGCACGATTTGTGAGAGCTAGAGTGTCAGTCAAGAGAAGGCACTAAATGTTATTTAACTTATGTCTAGGAAGAGTTGTGGGTAATTGAAGTTTCTACTTGTGGATCAGAAATATGTCTGCTTGTATTAAAGTCACCTACTTGTAGGCAGATATCTGACACAACGCACAATCGCTCTTAGGCTAAGACCACGTACAGATCACACAGAGTGGTTAACAAGTGGTCGATATGGAACGTTTGATGAAGAAGAAGAAGTATTAAAGTCCACTGATAGCTCGCTGGAATAGAAATTTATACAGAATCCATGAACGTTGAAAGAACTTACAAATTCTTCTGTGACATACAAAGTCAGTTTCGTGTTCATTTATTTGTTCAACTGATCCCAAATCAACAAGTTTCTCTGAAAAATAGAATTACAACATTTGTTGAATATTAAGTAGCAACTCTAGAACTGAGTAGATATGCTTTACAACTAATCTCTAATTAATCTAATCTCTAACTAATCTAATCTCTAACTAATGTAATCTCTAACTAATGTAATCTCTAACTAATCTAATCTCTAACTAATCTAATCTCTAACTAATCTAATCTCTAATTAATCTAATCTCTAACTAATCTAATCTCTAATTAATCTAATCTCTAAAATCAAGTGTACTTATCCGACCGTGTGTTGCCGGGGCTGACAAGGGGAGCAAAGAATAGTAACACTGCACCTACAAGGCATGTCGTAAGAGGCGACTGAGGTAGGGCCTAGAGAGCTACCCTAGTAAATAAAAAGCGTCGCTGAAATTTGATGTGCTGGCCTACTTGTAGGTGCATAAGTGGCCCAACGTACAATCGCTCTTAGGCTTAGATCACATACAAATGACAAAGAGTGGTTTAACAAGTGGTCGATATGGAGCGTTTAAAGAAGTGTACTTATCTAATGTATAACTTCTAATTTATTTACTTAATATCATCTTCTTCTTCTTCTTCAAACGCTCCATATGTTAAACCACTATTTGTGATCTGTATCGGATCTGAACCTAAGAGCGATTGTGCGTTGTGCCAGTTATGCGCCATAAGTAGGTCAGCACATCCGATTTCTGAGACGCTTTTTATTTACTAGGCATCTTCCCTAGGCCTCTATCTCAGTCGCTTCTTACGACATGCCTTGTAGGTCGCAGTGTTACTATTCTTTGCTCCCATTGAGAGCCCCGGCAACACACGGTCGATCTATTCAAGTCTAGTCGACTTGTCTAATCTCAAAGTCTAGTCGACTTGTCTAATCTCTAAAGTCTAGTGTACGTCAATCTCTAAGTCTAGTCGACTTGTCTAATCTCTAAAGTCTAGTGTACTTGTCTAATCTCTAAAGTCTAGTGTACTTGTCTAATCTCTAAAGTCTATCCTACTGATCTAATCTCTAAAGTCTAGTGTACTTGTCTAATCTGTAAAGTCTAGTCGACTTGTCTTATCTCTAAAGTCAAGTCTACTTGTCTAATCTCTAAAGCCTAGTGTACTTGTTTAATCTCTAAAGTCGCGTGTACTTCTCTACTCTCTAAAGTCTCGTGTACTTGTCTAATCTCTAATGACTAATGTACTTGTCTAATCTCTAACGACTAGTGTACTTGTCTACTCTCTTCTTCTTCTTTGCGTTCGTTCTTTACGACCAATTTTAATCACCCTTTGTGATACGTTTGATCTTTGCCAAGAACGTGTATACGTTGCACATTGGTTTGGTAGGCCCTAAACTCATAGACTGCTACACGTTTAGGACATGTGCATCCGATTTCAGCCAAATCTACTCTCTAAAGTCTCGTGTACTTGTCTAATCTTTAAAGTCTCGTGTACATCTCTAATCTTTAATGACTAGTGCACTTGTCTAATCTCTAACGACTAGTGTACTTGTCTAATCAATGTCCATTTAAAATGGACTTAAGACTCCATAAATGTCTCATTGTTAAAAACACATAATACATTGCCCGTGAAGTCCACACAAAAATATTAGACTAACCATCGTATTATGAACTGGTCACCAACAGAAGACGAAGAAAACAATAGCATAAATGAGTACTATCAGTGGCGGCACGTGATCGTGTTTGTTGGTGGGGCCAGACACAAATTTTCGGAAAAATCATGGCTTTGGGTTAGGTTATATTTTTATTTATTAAATAATAAATACACGTTACACATTATTTTTGGTAATTGGCCCCTCTGACCCTTAATGAAGAGCCGCCACTGAGTACGATAGAACATAAGAAAAACACTAAATACTTCACTACTCACCCGTCACTTATATCCTTCTTAAGCTGTCTTCAGTTTCAATCTTTCTTAGACAACTAAGGACACAGGAAAGGGAGAAGAAATATGAACAAATGAGACGTTGGTACACCATACATTTCCACCTTCAACTCTCATAGGATATGTAGCACTTTGTTGGAATTGTGGAACTTTCGCTAACTACAACGGTTCTCACAATGGTATTAATGACACCATACTTTAGCTATTTCAGCTGCTCTCACACTGATATCAGTGACAATAAACCTGTCTGATAATTGTTATATTAAAATGTAATTTTAATAATTAAACTTATAGTTTAATTTATAATTTATAAAAGTATGCGTTAGATTGCCCGCACTACGGAAGCTACCTGCTTGCCAAATTTCAAGTTTGTAGAATGTCAAGAAGTAGGCTAAACAAGAGGAAAAGACACATACACGTACCCACAAATTTGCCTTTATATATAGATAAATTTAGCCATCTAGTATTTTATACATTTTTATCTTTACTTATCTCTATTATTTATATTTATATCTTCAGCCATTATTTGTAATATAAATATATCTCCAGCTTTCATTTGAATATACGTATATCTCCAGCTGGGAATATAACAAGAAGGGTCCTTGCCTGGAACCCACAGAGACAGTGAAAGAAGGGGAGGTCTAGAAATGCATGGAGACGAGATTTGGAGGCAGAGATGAACAACATAAAGAAGAGCTGGAGGGAGCTACAGGAGATGGCTAGAAATAGGAAGACTTGGCATGAGTTGGTTGAGGGCCTATGCCCCATTCCGGATTAAAAAGGCAGAGAGAGAGAGAAGATATCTCCAGCTATCATTTGTATATCTCCAGCTATCATTTGTATATATTTAACTATCATTTCATATATTTATACCTCTAGTTCTAATTTCTCTCTCTCTTTTCTCTCTTTCTCTCTCTCTCTCTCTCCATATATATATATATACGTACGAGTGGTTACCGGGACCCAAATTTGGAGTGTAAAGAATAGAACCACTCTTACCTGAAACGCATGTCGTAAGAGGCGTCTGAGAAGGTGTTGCTGAAACTGGATGCACGTGTCCTAAAGGTGTAGAAGTCTATTCGTTTAGGGGCCTACCAAACCAATGTGCAACGTATACACGTTCTTGGCAAAGATCAAACATATCACAAAGAGTGATTAAAATTGTTCCTAAAGAACGAACGCAAAGAAGAAGAAAAAATATATATATATATAATAATAATAATATTAATAATAATAATAATTCCTCTCGTACCGTTATACGTTACATAGGGCCTGCAAGTAATTTCTCCATACCGCTCTATCCTGGGCAACTCGCTCAATCTCCTCCATGAAATTGAGACCGATATATCTTGCCTCTCTCAGCAAAGTTCGCTTCAGGGTCTCCTTAGGTCGACCTCTCTTTCTTGAACTCTTTGCATCCCACTTCAATGCCCGCTTTGATATTCGTTGATCATTTCTCCTCAAGGTGTGCCCAACATATCTCCATCTTCTCTTTCTTATAACAGTTGTCACTAGTGGTTGAATATATATTGTCAGCTATTCTTTCTTGCACTTATATCTTCATCTATTATTTTATATATTTATATATATCATATTTCCAGCAATCATATCTCTCTCTCTCTCTCTCTCTCTCTCTTTCTCTCTCTCTCGAGATCGTTCTTTTTGGCCATTTTGATCATTCTTATTGTGATATATAAACAGCCGTTGACAAGAACGTTTATTTTACGTCACAATCTTCAGTAACATTTGGAGCTCTACTGCTTATCCTTCGGCGATGTGTCCGATTTCAACCAGCGTTTACTGGGTTCGCTCTCCGTCAGACTTTGACTGTCGCCAGCCGGCCTGCAAGGCAGCAGGTCAGCTATCATATAAGTATTTATATCTCCAGCTACCATATTTGTCCATTTCAAGCACTATATAAATATTTTCTGATATATGAGCTATTTATGATATATACTATATATTTGCTGATGATGTCCGTATATATGAGTATATCTTCTTCTTCTTCTTCTTTCTCGAATCCTGTTTGCCTCACAACGTCAGGTCAGGAAGAGATTTCTAAAACGGGCCCTAGTATGCGCTTCGTAGATAGTCTCTTTCGTCGCCTCTGTTATCTCTGAGGTCCATCTTTTGCGTGGCCGGCCTTTTGCTTTGTACCCATTGTATCGGAGCAGCATTGCTCTTTGGGGTGCACTGTCTGGTGGTAATCTGCTTACGTGGCCGAACCATTTAATTTGTTGTTTCTTGATGAAGTCTAGTACCTGATGTTGTACCCACTTATATGAGTATATATATATATATCGTGAGTTCGAATCCAGACCGCGCCGTTCTGTTCACGAGTACAGTTTTTTCCAGAGACCCTAGAATTGTTGGTGGAGCTGTAGAATTCGTGCTTTGTACAATACTCTCGGCAGGTGGTGTGCCATTTTTGCTGCGAGGGACCGAGCTATATGGGGTAAAACCCGGTGCAATGAAGTCAATCCTTCGGCGTTAAAACCCTTTATATATGAATATATAAATATATGTGTGTGTATTTGTTAATTTATATATATGTATGCGCATATTAATATACTTATCTATCTCTATAATTATATACTCAGTTATCTATCTAGTTACATCTTGCGTTATGATTTCTTGTAAGTTTTCGTTTCTGTTATCAATTTCATTTATTTATTTATTTCACATTTTTATTTTCACAAACTTTTTTGTTTTTTTTTTGTTGAAAAGTAGTTCCGGTTTTTATTTTCTCATCATCATCTTCAAGTAGCTGGTCCTGAGCAGAACTTTGCCACCCCAACAATCCTCCGAAATTTCTCTCTCTTATAGGCCAGATGCCCTGCCTCTGCAGCTGTCATGTTCAGACCATCAGTTACATCCTGATTCCATCTTCTCCGTGGTCTTCCTCTTCTCTTTTCCGGTATGCCTCCTTCCATGATGGTCTTCTCCAGCCCTTCATGTCTTTTTATATGCTCAAAATATCTCAATTTTCTCTTTCTTATTTGTAGCATCAGCCAGTTTTCTTTGATTTTGAGTTCTTTCTGGATAGATCTATTTGTTCTCTTCTCTATATATCCAAGTATCCATGTATATCCAAGATATACGGAGGACTCTTCTGTAACACTTATACTCAAAAGCACATATATGTTTTTCCACTGACTTATTAAATGTCCACTTCATTTTCCACTTTATTTAAATATGTTTAAATTGTAAACATCTGATTCATAAATCTTGATTAAATGACATAGATAAGTTTTTCTACTTACCCAAACTTCATCTTGTCTTGTACACATTTTTGTTTATTAATCAATGTACAATTTATGAAGATACATCAAACATTAGCAAGCACACGACAAGACTTCATGGCAGACACTTTGTTTACCAGATTTTTTTCTGGACAAGCTGCGAGGTGCTAAATCTGGGTGTAGGTGGCTACAACATCTCAACCAATCAGACCAAATCAAACCATATTGTGCCACCCCAGGCTATTCCGTTCCGACAAATTTTGAATCGGCATAGTTTCTTCTCATTTAATCTTCTTCCTTTTTATTTTACTTTTATTCTCTCTGTCTTTATATCTATCTATCATCGATCGATCTATCGATCCGTATATCTGATTGATTGATTTATTGATAGGACCATCACACTTCAGTGAGTAACCATGTGGCTCCAATCTCTTTCTTACACAGAAAATTTCAGCTGCAGTGCACGAACTCCGTAGCACCGACGTAGATCCCCATGTAATTTGAAGATGAAAAAGATATTTTTGTAGGAATTTTATTTTTAATCTTTTCTAATGAATTTTTAACGGGCAGCGGCTTTCCAGCCTGCTCTTCGCAATTTTGAACTGCACTCGTCCATCTATCTTTCTGTACTTCTAACTAACTATCTCTACTGCTCTTCTTTTAGAATGAAGTGTTTTTTTCTACAGACACACATACACACTCCCACAGACACACACTGTATCTCCCTTTTCTTCTCTCTATCTTTACTTTCCCATCTATCAGCAGCAGTGTCGGCTCGTCATTAAGGGCCATTGGGGCCGGGCCCCACCAAAATAATGTGTAACGTGTATCTATTATTTTATACATTAAAATATATCCTAACCGAAACCATGATTTTTCCGAAAATATCTGTCTGGCCCCACCAACAAAAATGATCATGAGCCGTCACTGATCAGTAGTATTATTTCAAACATGTTCATTCACATGATTGTTTCCTCTCTCTCTCTCTCTCTCTCTCTCTCTCTCTCTCTCAGTATTACTCCTATATCTCTCTATACAGCAAACTGTCATGCTCACATCCAATCAAACACATTTTCTTTCACACTGTATTGTTATATGTCTTAGACCTACATTTTTTTTTTCCGATCCAGAAGCACTTGAGCTGAAAGCTCTTCGGCTCGGTGTCATGGACATCGTAACCCTTCGGCTCGGTGCCACGAACACCGTAAATCTGGGGAACCTGTAGCTTTTCTGCCAGTCCGCGGAGTTGAACCCGCACTTACAGAGAACTAGTCACCCGTAGTCAACGCGCTACAAACACGCTGGGCACTCTGGCCTTAGATCTACATATCACCCATGTGTTGCCGAGGCTCGGAAGGGAGCAAAGAATAGTAACACTGCGACCTACAAGGCATGTCGTAAGAGGCGACTGAGGTAGAGGTCTAGGAAGTTACCCTAGTAAATAAAAAGCTGCAGAAATCGGATATGCTTGTAGGCGCATAACTGACACAAGGCGTTTAAGCTGAGATCGCATACAAATTGCAAAGAGTGGTTTAACAAGGGGTCGATATGGAAACGTGTGAAGAAGAAGAAAAAAGAAGACCTACCTACAGTGGTGGCTCGTCATTAGGGCAAGTGGGGCTGGCCCACCAAAAATAATGTGTAACGTGTATTCGTTTTATGAATTAAAATATAACCTAACCCAGAATCATGATTTTTTTCCGGAAATTTCTGTCTGGCCCCACCAACAAAAATTATTACGAGCCGCCACTGCCTACCTATATGTGTATTATTCACCTACAGATATATGACGATCTGAGAATGAATGCTAGGGACACCGGTCAACTTGCACAGAACAGAGAGTTTTTCAGGACTGCTGTCATGGGAGCCAAAGGTTCGGAAGGGACAAGCTACTTAATATGGAGATATGTCTCTATTTGCACAGCGTGTTCATAGCGAGTTGGACGACGGGTGACAAGCCCTCTGTGAGTGCTGTTCAATTCCGCGGGTTGACAGAAAAGCCACAGGTTCTCCAGATTTACGGTGTTCGTGGCACCGAGCCGAAGAGCTGAAAGCTCAAGTGCTTCTGGATTGGAAAAAATTGACCTATATATAAATATATTTGTGTGTAAGTGAAAATAATAAACATTATAAAGAGTCTCTATGATGGTTCACAGTGTGCAGTTCGCACTGATGGTGGACACAGCGAATGATATTGTCTTGCTAAGTAAAAACATCCAAGATATGCAAAGAAAACAGACAACTTGTCATCTATAGCATCAACAGTTGGACTGCAGATAAGCTATGAAAAACAAATATAATGAAGACACCTATGGCAAGTAATGCAATATCACCTGGAATCTAAAATGATAAAAATAACAGAGCAGTTCACCTATTTAGGTAGCAATTTTGATTGCACAGGAAATGTTAAAAAAAATTATGATACAAATTGGCAAAGCAACATCAGCTTTTAAAAGTCTAAATAAAATATGGAACTGCAAGTTATATAGTATTAAACTAAATTACGAATTTTCAATTCAAATGTGTATCAATCCTAACATATGCCAGCGAGAGTTGGAAAATGACTAAAGATATAGAAAGCAAGTTGAATGCATTTGAAAATTGATGTTTGCGAAAAATAATGAATATAAAATGGAACGAATTCAGAGAAGTGATGAAATCAGAGAAATGTCTGGTCAACCACTAGTACAACTGTTATAAGAAGGAGAAGATGGAGATATGTTGGGCACACCTTGAGAGAAAATGATCAACGAATATCAAAGCAGGCATTGAAGTGGGATGCAAAGGTTCTCTCTTTTGCGATCGTTCGTAAGCCGTTTTTATCATTCTATTGTGATATAAAACAGCCAAACATCAGAACGTGATGTACGTGCACAACCTTCAGTACCAATTGGAGCTCAAGTGCTTATCTTTTGGTGGTGTGTTCGATTTCAACCAGCGTTTGTGTACGGTTCGTTCTCCGCTAGCCTTTTGCTGTCCCCAGTCAAAACCCACAAGACAGCAGGTTGCTATTGTCTTTCAGGGCAGCGACCCGTAGACGACCTGCCCTCCGGGCTGATGAGCGTCATCTGCCCAGCTATACCAGTCTTGTTAATGGACTGCTTGGTTTGCCTACCGTCCAGGGATGCAAATTTTCAAGAAATTGAGGACGACCTAGGGAAACCCTGAAACGAACTTTGCTGAGAGAGGCAGGAAATATCGGTCTCAGTTCCATGGAGGAGATTGAGCGAGTTGCCCAGGATAGAGCGGTATGGAGAGATTGCTTGCAGGCCCTATGTAACGTATAACGGTACCAGAGGAATTATTAAGTGTGTGTGTTGTGTGTGTGTTGTGTGTGCGTACGTGCGTGTGTGTATGTCTCTGTCTTTGACCTGTATATCTATATCTCCATAACATAAATATTTATATTGCTTGAAATTATATATCCGGGTACCTTACCGTTTGACACACATAAAAACATATACATAGATGTCCAACCTGTACGTCTATAGTTTTGACTAACATACACTTCTGCTTCGTACTCACTCCCTCACACACAGACACACACACACACACACAACAGCTCGCAATCTTTCTCGTTTTAATCAATTTATCTTTCAACTTTTCGCCAACTTTAACATTTTATGGCCCACAGTTTCAGGGTCTCTCTCTTTCCTCAACCTCTCTCCTCCTACTTCTCTCTACCTCTCCTCTCTCCTCTTCTACCTCTTTCTCTCCCTCTACTTCTCTCAACCTCTCTCCTCTCCTACTTCTTCTACCTCTCTCTCCCTCCTACTTCTCTCCCTTTCTCTGTCTCGCTCCTCTTCTCCCTCTTTTTCTCCCCTCTCTCTCCGTCTTCTCTCTCTTTCTTTTTTCTTCTCTCTCCTTCCCCTACTCCTCCTGTCCTCTCCCCACTTTTCTCCTCCTTTCTCTCTCCTCTACATATACATCATAATGATAACTAGATAATCTGATATATCCACTAACATCAATCCTGCGTGCTGTCAATTCCATTGTTGACTTTTGTCTTCCCCATGAAGTTATATTCCCCCCTTAACGTTCTCTCACTGTCAACATCGTCTGTCTGGTCTCACACTCTTCTTCTTCAAACGCTCCATATCAACCATTTGTTAACTACCCTGTGTAATTTGTATGTGACCTGAGCCTAAGTGCGATTATACGTTGTGCCAGTTATGCGCCTACAAGTAGGCCGGCCCATCTAATTTCTGCGATGCTTTTTATTTACTAGGATAGCTTCCTAGGTCCTACATCAGTCGCCTCTTACTTGTTCTATGGTATGCACATAAATATTAAGAACTAAAAGCATTATGGAATGGAACTGAAGGGAAAACAAAGGTCAGAAGCAACGTCCCAGTGGTTTGGAGAGAACGGTAATGGAAGGTATGGTTCCTGGAGTGCGAGGCAGGGAACGACCAAGACAAAGTTGGCAGAAGGACATAAAAGAAACCGTGAACATGACGCTGGAAGAGGCGAGAGGACTTGCAAAAGACAGACAGAGAGTTTTTCAGGCAGGATGTGGTGACAACGACGTTCCGAAAGGGACATGTACACTTGAATTAAGTGCTTGTTGGTTGCAATAAATGAACATGTACAGAGAGCAATAAATGAACATGTACAGAGAAGAAATAAACATGTACAGAGAAGAAGAAATAAACATGTACAGATAAGAAGAAATAAACATGTACAGATAAGAAGAAATAAACATGTACAGAGAAGAAGAAATAAACATGTACAGATAAGAAGAAATAAACATGTACAGATAAGAAGAAATAAACATGTACAGATAAGAAATAAACATGTACAGATAAGAAATAAACATGTACAGATAAGAAATAAACATGTACAGATAAGAAATAAACATGTACAGATAAGAAATAAACATGTACAGATAAGAAATAAACATGTACAGATAAGAAGAAATGAACATGTACAGATAAGAATAAACATGAAGATAAGAAGAAATACATGTACAGATAAGAAGAAATGAACATGTACAGAGAGGAAGAAATGAACATGTACAGATAAAATGAACATGTACAGAGAAGAAATAAACATGTACAGAGAAGTATAGATTGATGCAGATAATATAAAAGTAATTGAAAAATGTCTTTGTTGCTTAGATTTTGGTGTCAGACAATGAACAGATGGCGAAATGGGAAATCTTGCCCGCCACCCCAGCTATCGTGTTGACACTGGCTGTCTAGCACACAGGGAATCTGTGCCTATCTACTGATTAATTCTGAAACAATGAACGAGTCCACCAGATTTAGACCATCTAGCAGTTCCAAAACAGCGTGCTAGCACCAGACCTGTACAACAGACAACTAAATCACTTGGATAAGAAAGCTTGCTTTTCCGGTGAAAACTGTTTTGTGCCCGCACACCAGACCGCGTCCTCCCACGTAACAAGTACAAACTAACAAACACACACACACATTGAGACAAATATACAACAAATATCAAACAGAACGTACGTGTTTGTTAACTCTTTTGACTCCGTAATTTCTTTCCACCTCCGGACACATTCATGTTGCAGTGCATACTGAAATACTCCAGTATACTGGCTTGTGTTAACTTAACAATAACTGGGAGACAGTATACTAACTTTGTGTCAACTTAACAATAACTGGGAGACTGTATATTGACTTTGTGTTAACTTAATAACTGGGAGACTGTATACTAACTTTGTGTTAACTTAACAATAACTGGGAGACTGTACATCAGCTGGGAATGGTGAATGGGTTAATATTTATTGTATCAAGTGTTCTTCCCTGAACCATGGATGCAACTAACAACAAGGGGACACACACACACACACATACACACAGCCACACACGGATATACAACATACAACTTCAATAAACAGTATCTACAACCTAATATAAAATTCCTCTCGTACCGTTACATAGGACCTGCAAGTAATTTTTCCTTACCGCTCTGTCCTGATCAACTCGCTTAATCTCTTCCATAGAATTGAGTCCAATATTTCTTGCCTCTCTCAGCAAAGTTTGTTTCAGGGTTCCCTATGTTGTCCTCTCCTTCTTGAATCCTTTCCCACTCACTTCAATAACTGCTTTGCTATTCTTTGATCATTTCTTCTCAACATACATAATACAAATCATATATATCTCTATATATAATCCTTAGTGTCTGGTGTGTGTCCTGGTATACACGACCTCAGTTTACTTCCAATATTCACCATATTTGGTACAAATATTTTTCGGACTAAATTTAGATCAGCTAAAGAAACAGTTTCGAAATCGGATCAATATTTGCTTTAAAATTAAATAAAATCGAATTCTTTATGTCCGATCCGACATATAAATCCGCCATCTTGGTTACATCCAGACACGTGGTTAAGTAAGCTTAACGGTCAAATGGATATAATCCAAAAATTGCCGGATGCCTCTACAAATAGGAATGGATTACGTCCCTTAATATACCATTAGTTGCGTTGCGTTTTTCCGTTTGCGTTGATTTGCACAGAATGTATAATTTTCATGTCATTACAGCTTCACTTTTCTGTTTCAAACTACAATATAGAAATTTTAAAATAATTAGGAAGAATGCAAAAACGCCACTTTGATTAGACGTGAAGCATTACAAAGAACCACTCAAACCGTTAAAATCGTTTAAC
This sequence comes from Arion vulgaris, assembly GCA_020796225.1. Classification (NCBI taxonomy): domain Eukaryota; kingdom Metazoa; phylum Mollusca; class Gastropoda; order Stylommatophora; family Arionidae; genus Arion; species Arion vulgaris. The sequence continues at coordinate 7,674,982 of CM036767.1, forward strand.
GACGACATAGCCGATTCAAACCACTTCTTAAAAATATCAGAAAATACAATTCATGCTATTAAATGACATCTTTTGGAAAGGCTTACCCAATTCCTCATCAAGGATTAATAACAACTTTCAACCGTGCGGAGCCGGGTTAATTAGCTAGTGTACTTATAAAACAGTAAACAAATCTTCTATTAGCCTACTTGTATACCAGACAACCTGCTACCTTGTATGTTGGCTGTGGACAACAAAAGGCTAACGGAGAGCGAACCCAGTAAACGCTGGTTGAAATCTGACACTTCACTGAAGGATAAGCACTAGCGCTCCAAATGGTACTGAACGTTGTGACGTAAAATTATGTTCTTGGCAACGGATGTGCATATATCACAATTAGAATGATAAACATGGCCGAAAAAGAACGATCGCGAGAGAGAGAGAGAGAGAGAAAGAGAAAGAGAGAGAGAGAGAGAGAGAGAGAGAATACCAGACATTTCAAGAACTGACCAGTTTTGTTTCTTTTTCTTTGAACGATCCAAACTGACCACTTCTTAACCACGCTGTATGATTTGTATGTGATCTGAGTTTAAGACCGATTGTACGTTGTTCTAGTTATGCGCCTACAAGTAGGTCCGCACATCCGATTTCTGCGACGCTTTTTATTTACTAGGGTAGCTTCCTAGGCCCCTACCTCACTCGCCTCTTACGACATGCCTTGTAGGTTGCAGTGGTACTATTCTTTGCTTCCTTGCGTGCCCCGGCACCACACAGGCGGACCAGTTTTGCAATATCTTTGATTTTTTTATAACACAAGAAAATATTTATATAGTTAAGAAAACCACTCGTGTGTTTCCGTGGCTCGCAAGGGGAGCAAAGAATAGTAACACTACGACCTACAGAGCATGTCATAAGATGCGACAGAGGTAGGGTCTAGGAAGCTACCCAAGGTTTAAAAACGTCACAGAAAACAGATGTGCTTGCCTACTTGTAGACGCATAACTGGCACAACGTTCAATCGCTCTTAAGCTCAGATCACATACAAATTACAAAGAGTGGTTTAACAAGTGGTCGACAAGGAGCGTTCGAAGAAGCAGAAAGAAGAGCATAAGAAAACATGAACATTTGTAACCTCAATTAAATGAAAAGCAGGTAACCACTAGCAGCAAAATTAATCTTTTTTTTTTTCTTGTTTGGGAAACCAGCGAAGAACTTTTTTTTTTTCAAAATAAATCAAATATCTGCTAAAATAGTTTACAGATGTCGAGGTTTCTGTCGTGTAATTTTTCCAGGGAACGAGAAATGAATTTTAACAATTTTAGTTGATAGTTTAGTTAATTGCATATCTTTTACAGGACTTTGTGAATTAACCCCAGCTTTTTAACGTTGTTTGTGATTTTTCTAGGCATTATTACGTTCAGTAGTTTGCTATTGCTTTCTGAACGGGTGGTGCTATCGTCATTTTGTAAAAATCCACGCGAAAGAATTTGCAACTAAACTGTCCACAGCGTGATTCGAACTCAGAACGTCGGGGTTAATAGACCGAGTTACTATTCCCTAAGCCACAGACGCCACCTGTTGTTAGTTTACGCGAAAATGAAGAAGACCAGATTCGCATAAACTTTTTTATCAAAAACCATTTTCCGAAAGGGGACACTTGCCCCAAACTCTCTCCAGTTCTTTCCCTAACGTACGGACGCCCATGAAGACTATTGTTTTATTGCGATATCTGTATTGAGAACTAACAACTAAAAATATGTTTGGCTTTTTTTCTAGTATTGTTTGGCTTAAAATCAAAATTGTTATCTGGCAACTATACTATCACGCAACTTAATCATAACAGACATGCAGTGGCAGGCGGGTAAGCAACTAATGGTTCCTGTGTGTGGGATACATCAAATAAAATACTGCAGACATTTCTAGACCAACACATGTTGAGCTTGGGGAAATGTTACCTCATGTGAAAGAGCTAACTACAGGGCGACCCCCATGTTTCTTACAGAATAAAATGAATGAAGAAATCAAGTTGTCATGTTCTGGCACTCTCTCACTCTCAAACAATGCAGTCTAACATTTCTCTAGGGTAATATTTATGCCAGATAGCGCTTCTTATGAATTACATGACTGGTTTCACATCGTCTTCTGATAAAAATGAAGAAATCAGAAAACTGTGTGTGCAACTAGTAATTCACATCATAAAAGAACAACAGATTAAATGGTTTGGACACCTGACAAGAATGCCCTGGTATCGTCTACACAGAGAGTCACACTGAAAAAGTATGACGAGTACATAGCAAGAGGAAGACCACGTTAAAGAAGGAGCGACAACATCAAGAACAGCCTTAAGAAAATGTATAACAGCTTGTGTGTAGTGAACGTCTGTAGCTCAAGCGGTAGTGAGCTCGATCACAAACCAAGGTATGGTTCAAACCCACGGCAGGCAAGTTTGAAGCAAATTTGTTTCGTGGGGTTTTTACAAAAGGTAAAATAGACCTCACGTTCAGAAAGCAATGGCAAACTACTGAACGTATAAGTGGTGCCTAGAAAATCAACGACTCGTTTACTGTGGTTGATGGCTACGTCCTTTAGGATATGCCACGATTTTCATTTCATAACAGCTTACAAAGTGCCCTAGAACAAGCACACACAAGATCACTCATTCTTCCCAAAAAAATCGTTCTCCTCCCCAAAACTCTATAATGAAGTAAATGGTGGAAGAGAAGAGGAAAGAGAAAGAGCGTCCTAGCACACCCAACCCGTTTGTCTGTATATGCAGAAAGGCGTGCTAATTAACTAAGATTTAATTCATTACAGATAATAACACGTCGAAATTATTCCAAATTATGGTCAACTTGATCAAATGTGTTGTAACATCGTGCGAAATTATAGAAAACGAAGCGAACATTCTATAGTTTCAAAATTCGATGGGATATACATTATCCTGACAGGTTGGCTTGCTCTGCCACCATATCAGCGGGCTAGCCAATGGATAGAGCTGATAATTATGAACGCCTTCATAAAATATGGCCGCCAAGAAGATTTTCATTTAAACCAATCCACATCAACTACTAGATTGCAGGAGCTGGGTTTGAAGATTGGAGTAGCAAGAAAAGAACAGCATAACAGGTATATGAGTAGGCTCATCAATCAAAATCGAACTGGTACGGTCAGTCGCTGAACGCTGTTGGAGATATTGCGAAGGAGATCGGAGCACCTATGGACATGTCTGGAGTGCTTCTTCCTCGAACGCTCCATATCAACCACTCTGTGTGATGTGTATGTGATCTGAGCCTAAGAGCGATTGTACGTTGTGCCAGTTATGCACCTACAAGTAGGCCAGCACATCCGATTTCTGCGCTGCTTTTATTTACTAGGGTAGCATCCCTAGGGAGGGATGTGGGAGTGCAATGAAGATATTCCAAACTGAAGCTAAAACTGTAACATTATCATAAGTCATATTCTTCAACATATCTAGTGAACTTGACTATTTCTTCAACCATATTTGTATGTCAACATATTTACGTGATTATTAACCCTTTCGCTGCTACATACTTTCTGAAGCTGAGCTAAAAATAGCTACTCTTTGTTTCTAGGTCACAAACGTGAATGTACGCCTATTGCAGTGACTGTAGCAATGTATAACGTGTTGACACGCCTTTAGCCCACAGAGGAGATATAATAATAGACGTGTTTATGCGTCTTTAGAAGTGAATGGGGAAAACGTATATATACGCCCTTAGCAGCTAAAGGGTTAATTCAAGGAACTATTTGCCAGAATATCCCCGAGTAATTCAGACATTATAGTTACGTTCTCGTAAGATTTCAACTGTGTCCTTCAAGTGTGTAGCAATCTGTTTAGAAATTCAGTTCCAGTAGTTACAGGATGGGAAGGGAGAGGGGGAGTCTCTGTGGTTAAATGTTCGCCTAGCGTTCCGAACATCGTGTGTCGAATCCGGACCTCACCGTTCTGTTCACGGGTGCATTTTTTCAGAGATCCTTAGGTTTGTTGCCGGAGCTACGGAGTTCCCACTTTGTGCGATACTCTCAGCAGTTGGCGTGCTATTTCTGCGGAGAGGGACCAAGTCCTATGTGGTAAAACCCGGTGCAATGAAGCAAATCCTTCGGTTTACACCCTTTAGTTATAAAAATGATCTTTATATTTGTTTCTACACTGTCCATGATGGACGTCCATATACAGGGTGTTCAACTTAAAAGCAGCCCCATTGATAAATAGAAATTTGCCAGGTACGCATTGCATCTCGTCTATTTACTATTTAAACCGGTTCTGACTAGCTTGTCCTATGGTACATTTGTTCATCGCCCCTTCCGCACTACAATTACACACCATCAAACAACCTTGACCTATACTACGTCATTACTGAACCTTCCAATTTCCATACATATATGCCAGATTAGCTCCATTCACAGGCTGATTTTAAGTTGAACACCCTGTAGTAGTTTGGATTATAAGCAATACTACAAGCCTTCACCCAGCCCCCACAACATTTCTTTTGGTCCACATTTCCACTGTTGTTAGTTAAATTACAGCAGATACCACAAAGTAAGACTTAACAGTGTAACTAGGTAGCATACAGTTCAGTCACGATAATGCCCAGATGCTGGTGGATATCGTTAACTTGTCACAGAGTTCTAGAATGACAGCTCATCAAATCTCGAACATTGAAAGTCAGGTGAAAGCGCAACACACCTGGCACAAGATAGAAAACTAACTCACCCCACGCCGCTTCACGACAAATGTGGTTAAGATAAGATAAGATAAGATAGTCCTTGGTGCGTGCTTGAACAAGTTAACTCTGGTATTCTTACAAGACGCCGAAATTGCTTTCACTGACTACAATAATTAACTTGGACTGTCAATACTTCTCAAACGCTTCCAGAACGTGCTGGAAACACAAAGGCGTCCACAAAAATTGTCCAACTTCTCTCAAACTGCGGAGTGGGAGACATGTATCTGAAAATCGTGGCATATCCTTCACATGACTTAGTTATCAACCACAGTAAACGAGTCATCGATTTTCTAGGAACCACTTATACGTTCAGTAGTTTGTCGTTGCTTTCTGAACGATGAGGCCTATTTTTATCTTTCGTAAATACAATAGGAACGAATTTGCTTCCAAACTGCCCACCGTGAAGTTTGAACCAGGTACGGTTGGGTTGTGATAGAGCTCACTACAGCTTACGCTACAGACGTTCACGAAATACAGATATGTATCTATTCTGGCCCGAGTGGTTAAAAAAGTTAATTGCATATCCTTTACAGGACTTTGCTAATCAAACTCAAGCTTTTTTAACGCTGTTTTTCTAGGTATTATTAGTAGTTTGCCATTGCTTTCTGAACGGGTGGCGCCATCTTCTTTTTGTAAAAATCTACGCGAAACAATTTGCAACCAACATGTAAGCAGCGTGATTCGAACTCAGAACGTCGGGGTTAATAGATCCCTAGTGGTTACCGGGGCCCAAATTTGGGGTGTCAAGAATAGAACCACTGTTACCTGTAACGCATGTCGTAAGAGGCGACTAAGAAGGTTTGGATGAAATCGGTAGCACATGTCCTAAACGTGTAGAAGTCTATGCGTTTAGGGCCTACCAAACCAATGTACAACGTATACACGTTCTTGGCAAAGATCAAACATATCACAAAGAGTAATTAAAATTGGTCGTAGTGAACAAACGCAAAGAAGAAGAAGAAGTATCTACTCTTTAAGTTTCGTCTAAAATTAATTTATTCAAGACAGGTGAACCCGGATAAAAAGCATGCAGAAATCGGATATGCTGGTCTATAGGTCTGTAGGCGCCTAACTTGCACAACGAACACACCATATAAGGGGCAGATCCCATGTAAGCCACAAAGTATAGTTTAACAAGTTGCAGCTGCACAGAGAATAGAAAAAGAAAAAGAGGAAACATTTCCTGTGTTAATAGAAACGTGCGGGTAGAGCGGTGGTATCTGTATGTTTCAAATTAGTCATCGTTGAAAAAAAAAAGTTCATTGTATATCCTTTACAGGACTTTGCGAATCAACCCCAGATTTTAAACGCTGTTTGTGATTTTTCTAGGCATTATTAGGTTCAGTAGTTTGCTATTGCTTTCTGAACGGGTTGTGCCATCGTCTTTTTGTAAAAATCCACGCGAAACAATTTGCAACCAAATTGTCTGCAGCGTGATTCGAACTCAGAACGTCGGGGTTAATAGACCGAGTCACTATCCCTCTAGGACACAGACGCCACCAATTATCGCTGAGAGATCAATTATTGAAACAATTCCTACTGTGAACTTTAGTTCAATAAATCACCATCATGTGCCAACAATAATCGACACTCCTTCTTCTTCTTTGCGTTCGTTCTTTACGACCAATTGTAATCACTCTTTGTGATATGTTTGATCTTTGACAAGAACGTGTATACGTTGCACATTGGTTTGTAGGCCCCTAAACGCATAGACTTCTATACGTTTAGGACACATGCATCCGATTTCAGCCAAACCTCCTTAGTCGCCTCTTACGACATGCGTGGCAGGTAACAGTGGTTCTATTCTTTACACTCCAAATTTGGGCCCCGGTAACCACTTGGGCGATAATCGACACTCAGGGCGCAGAGCACGAGGCAGGCCAAGAACACGATGGATAGATAACATCTCAGAGTCCCTGCGAAAGCATGCACTGACAACGTCAAGCGCAACACACCTAGCACAAGATAGAAAACTAACTCTCCCACGTCGCTTCACGGCAAATGTGGTTAAGATAAGATAAGATAAGATAAGATAAGATAAGATAAGATAAGATAAGTACAATAAATCTACTTCAAACGCTCCACATTGACTACTTGTTAACCGCTCTTTGTGATTTGTACGTGATCTGAGCCTAAAAGCGATTGTACATTGTGCCAGTTATGCCCCTACAAGTAGGCCGGCATTTTCGATTCCTGCGATTCTTTTTATTTACTGGAGTAGAATCCCTTGACCCCTACCTCAGCCGCTTCTTACGACATGGCTTGTAGATCGCAGTGTTACTATTCTTTGCTCCCACTGAGGGCCTAGGCAGAACACGGGCAAAAAATATTGGCAACGTTTGGATATGAATCTACCTTTGCTAAAGTCTGTAACCAGGAAATTTCAAAGTAAACAAATAGAAAGAGGAAGAAAAATAAAACAATTGATATATTATAGCATTAATACATTTATTAATTATAAAACTCATTGTCTGTTTGTGTGTCACAGGAAACAAAACTTGAGAATGCAAATTCTGGAGGTCATGATAATGGGGCATCTTATTTTTGCAGTAATATGTAGGTCAATGAGAACCATTTTCACATCTTTACAATCTTTCTTTACCGAGTTATGAGTTAGTTAAGTTGGTTTTTAAATGTATACATTTCATAACGTGTTCTGTCAGCCATTAGGTTTGGTCAATGCGCATACGGGAATTGTAAACGGGGAGGGGGATAGTTACACCATTGTGAACGGTGAACATTAATTAAAAATTGGATCAAAGTTTCTTTGCTTAGCAAAACACACAAGACAAATTTAGTTTTCGGCTTTTATGGATATTACCAACTGTCCAGAAGAGACCAGACAGCCATACTTCGCCTCCGGACAGGTCACAACAGAATGAGACACCACCTGTACACTAAATTCAAAATAGGCACCAACGACCTGTGCCCTGTGGCTCCATGAGTATGACAACAGAACACATCCTACAGAACTGCCCCCAGTATGCAGACCTGAGAAGAAAGAGGTGGCCCACTTACACCAGCATGCAAGACAAGGATGGTTAGATGGCATAGCAGAATCGTGTCAGAGAGCAAATATAATAATCACTCAAGCTAACAAAAAAGCGCTAGATAGAAACAGAAAACCATGACACTGGGCAACAAACCCGGTAGCAGTGTGACGACACTGGACAACAAACCCGGTAGCAGTGTGACGACATTGGGCAACAACCCGGTAGCAGTGTGACGACACTGGGCAACAACCCGGTAGCAGTGTGACGACACTGGGCAACAACCCGGAGCAGTGTGACGACACTGGGCAACAACCCGGTAGCAGTGTGACGACACTGACAACAACCCGGTAGCAGTGTGACGACACTGGGCAACAACCCGTAGCAGTGTGACGACACTGGGCAACAACCCGGTAGCAGGTACGACGCTGGACAACAAACCCGGTAGCAGTGTGACGACACTGGGCAACAACCCGGTCAGCAGTGGACGACACTGGGCAACAACGCCGTAGCAGTGGAGAACTGACACACGCGGCAGCAGGTGCGACGACTGGGCAACAACCGGTCAGCAGGTAACAAACCACTGGGCAACAACGCGCAGTAGCAGACGACACTGGACAACAACCCGGTAGCAGTTGACGACACTGGGCAACAACCCGGTAGCAGTGTGACGACACTGGCAACAACCCGGTAGCAGTGTGACGACACTGGACAACAACCCGGAGCAGTGTGACGACACTGGGCAACAACCCGGTAGCAGTGTGACGACACTGGACAACAAACCCGGTAGCAGTGTGACGACACTGGGCAACAACCCGGTAGCAGTGTGACGACACTGGCAACAACCCGGTAGCAGTGTGACGACAAAAGAAGAAGATATTCCTGGATATATTATCAGCCACGCCATACAGTTTGTCTTCTGCTTTCTCACTAGATTGAGATTTCAGATTCTCTAATAAAGGCAGCCGTCTTTTTTTGTAATTTGTCATTGTTTTGTCATTGTTTTGTAATTTGTAAAACTACAGTACTTTGTAATTACGTGTTTTGCCAATCAGATAGTTTTACTGCAGTTCCATATATATATACTGAATATTCAGATTATCAGCCACGCCATACAGTTTGTCTTCTGCGTTCTCACTAGATTGAGATTTCAGATTCTCTAATAAAGGCAGCCGTCTGCCTCAGATTATCTGCCACGCCATACAGTTTGTCTTCTGCGTTCTCACTAGATTGAGATTTCAGATTCTCTAATAAAGGCAGCCGTCTGCCTCAGATTATCAGCCACGCATACAGTTTGTCTTCTGCTTTCTCACTAGATTGAGATTTCAGATTCTCTAATAAAGGCAGCCGTCTTTTTGCAATTTGTCTTTCTTGTCATTGTTTTTCAATTTGTAAAACTAGCAGTCACTTGTAATTATGTTGCCAATCAGATAGTTTTACTGCAGTTCCATATATATATCTGAATATTCGATTATCGCACGCCAACGTTTCTTCCTGCTGTTCTCACCTGGATTGAGGTTGATTTCTAATAAAGGCAGCCGTCTGCCTCAGATTATCTGCCACGCCATACAGTTTGTCTTCTGCGTTCTCACTAGATTGAGATTTCAGATTCTCTAATAAAGGCAGCCGTCTGCCTCAGATTATCAGCCACGACATACAGTTTGTCTTCTGTGTTCTCACTAGATTGGGATTTCGAATTCTCTAATAAAGGCAGCCGTCTGCCTCAGATTATCAACCACGCTAATGTAAGTGGGTCACCTGGGGGTAGTTCTGTAGGATATAATTCCTATGATTTCTGCTTCCTCGTTTGTGCCAACCTCTTCCGCTGTAAGTTTGGCACACCTCGTGATGGTAGGTCTGATATTCTTCATCATCATCAAGGTGCGTATTCTTTATAGGACGTTGCTCTCTTTGCAGCACATCTGAAATTCACTCTGTCTCTTGCCAGTTCACCCACTTCGTCGATGGTCATTTTCATGGTTTATTTAATATCTTGTAGCCATAATCAGTTATCCCATTCCTCAATGTGAGGCGTCGTTGCACCGTGTTATGCGCCTTACAGCCTGGTGCATCCGTTTTCTGCAAGCATTTGTTTCGGGTAGCATTTCCTAGCAGACACGTGCATCCGCTTTCAGCCAAACCTCCTTAGTCGGCTCTTACGACATGCGTGGCAGGTAACAGTAGTTCTATTCTTTACACCGCAAATTTGGGCCCAGGTAACCACTCGGGTGGAATAAATAATCTATAAATAGGAATAGTAAAGAAGCGTTTTTTTATACAATGCGGTATTTTGGTGAATCAAATATTTGGCTAGAGAGAAAAGGGGTTTGGTCTGTGTTTTTCTTGATCTACGGCGTTAGATGAATGATGTGGTCAACATCACGCCGGTCACCTTTACTTTCCAGTATTCCTCTTATCATCATCATCAAATAGCTTGTCCTAAGCAGAACTTTGCCACCCCAACAGTCCTTCGGAATTTCTCTCTTCCTAGACCAGATGTCCTGCCTCTGCAGCCGTCATGTTCAAACCATCAGTTACATCCTGAATCCATCTTCTCCGTGGTCTTCCTCTTCTTCTCTTTGCCGGTATGCCTCCTTACATGATGTCTTCTCCAGTCCTTCATGTCTTTTTATATGTCCAAAATATCTCAATTTTCTCTTTCTTATTTGTAGCATCAGCTAGTTTTCTTTGATTTTGAGTTCTTTCTGGATATATCTATTTGTTCTCTCTCTGTCCAAGATATACGAAGGACTCTTCTGTAACACTTATATTCAAAAGCACATATATGTTTTTCCACTGCTTTATTAAATGTTCATGCTTCACCATTCTTCTGTGTACACAACTGAAGTTGGTTAGACTGAAACCTTACTGCTGGACACAAATTTATACGTAAACTACATGCAAAACTTGGTGGTAAAGCTAGCAGGTTCATGGGCGTCCATCTACATTTTCTCCAGGAGGGCACAAAATGAATTTGTCAAATGTTAGTTAGTAGTTGTAATTGAAAATGAAAAGATCAGATATGCAGAAAACTCTGTTCTCAAAAAACCACTTTAGGGACATCACATAGAAACAAAACGAGCTTTCAGATACTAAGTCAAACTAAGAAAACCGAGGGAGGCTGGTTTATACTAACACAAATTCGTTTTATGGATAAAGACACGTATGTATGGTATCACATAAGCAAACAAAGACACTATGTATCGTATCACATAAGCAAACAAAATGAATAATCAAATCATTGTTTTAAAAACCGATCCAGAAGCACTTGAGCTTTCATCTCTTTCAGTTCGGTACCGTGAATATGGTGAACCTGTGGTTTTTCTACCAGCCCGCGGAATTGAACCCGCACTCACAGGAGCTTGTCACCCGTAGTCCAACGCGCTACGAACACGCTGAGCAGCATAAAACTAACAAAGTCCAACGTTTCGACTATTAAGTCTTTTTCAGGGACATATATACACAACGCACACAATGAATACTAAATGAACTAAATCATGAATCTAAATAAGATGGATGTCTAAAGATGGATAGTCAGGGTGATGCTCATCACATCACCCATTCTCCTCTGAAGTCGGAGAAGACCCGTCTGTATAGCGAGAAAACCAATCAAACGGTAAGCAAGCCTTCACGCAAAAAATCAGTCAGAAGTGCCACACCATGCTAAGCCTAAATTCATAGCGGGCGTATACAGAAGAAGAAGAAATCACTCATTGTCTCTAAGACAGCAAGACTCTAAAGACAAAAAAGTAGACTTCGTTGCAGGGGGTAGCACTTTCCTCTTGCCTTAGCGTATAAACGCCTATGAGTGTATTTATAAGCGTCACCCACGTGATATACAAGTGTTTATAACGATAAACATCCGGCTTAAAGTTTCTAAAGTTCTATTTACTATTTACATCCTGGTGTAACCTGATATTTGGGCTAGTGCTACTTAATCATGTTGTGATCTCATAGACCTCCATGATATAATGGAACTGTACTAGTCCTCCAGGTCGAGGGTCTCCTGATTTTACTCGATGGTTCTCAAACTTCTATTCACAAGACCCCCACCTCCTTCCCTCAAATGTATATGCGTATGAAGTTGTTTATATATATATATATATTTGCGCCGTGGTGTCGGGGTCCCTCTGGGAAGCAAAGAATAGTACCACTACAACCTACAATGCATGTCGTAAGAAGCGACTGGTGTCGGCCTAGGATGCTACCTTAGTAAATAAAAATCAGCGCAGAAATCGGATGTGCTGGTTTACTTGTGGGCGCATAACTGGCACAACGTACAATCGCTCTTAGGCTCAGATCACATACAAATCACACAGAGTGGTTGACAAGTGGTCGATATAGAGCGTTCGAGGAAGAATATATATACTGTATTGTTGTATGTATATTGTGTATATATGTGTGTGTGTATATGTGTGTGTGTATATGTGTGTGTGTGTGTGTGTGTGTGTGTGTGTGTGTATATATATATGTGTGTGTGTGTGTATATATGTGTGTGTGTGTATATATATGTGTGTGTGTATATATATGTGTGTGTGTATATGTGTGTGTGTATATATATGTGTGTGTGTATATATGTGTGTGTGTGTGTGTATATATGTGTGTGTGTGTATATATGTGTGTGTGTGTATATGTGTGTGTATATGTGTGTGTGTGTATATATATGTGTGTGTGTATATATATGTGTGTGTGTATATATATGTGTGTGTGTGTATATATATATATGTGTGTGTGTATATATGTGTGTGTGTGTGTATATATTTTTGTGTGTGTATATATATGTGTGTGTGTGTTATATATATATGTGTGTATGTGTGTAAATTTTAGTATATATATTCCTCTGTTTCGTTATACGTTACAGAGGGATTGCAAGTAATTTATCCATACCGCTCTGTCCTGGACAACTCGCTCAATCTCTTCCATGGAATTGAGTCTGATATTTCTTGCCTCTCTCAGCAAAATTTATTTCAGAGTTTTCCTAGGACATCTTCTCTTTCTGGAACCCATTGTTTCTAGCTACAATGCCTGCTTTGGTATTCTTTGATCTTCTCAAGGTATGCCCAACATATCTCCATCTTCTCTTCTTTCTTATAACAGTTGTTACTAGTGATTGATCTGCTTAACAGATGTAAGATAGAAGCACAGCACACTTATGGCACATTCACTTCAATCACACAAAAAAGTGATTTACAAATGGCTATTCTCGAGAGCACGCAGAATAAGTTCTAAAATGTATAGCTTCGGTTTAGTCGATGGAGATGAAGGGAAACAAATGGAAATGAAGGAAACAAATGAGATGAAGGAAACAAATGAGATGAAGGAACAAATGGAGATGAAGGAACAAATGGAGATGAAGGAAACAAATGGAATGAAGGAAAACAAATGGAGATGAAGGAAACAAATGAGATGAAGGAAACAAATGGAGATGAAGGAAACAATGAGATGAAGGAAAACAAATGTAGATGAGAAAAAATGAAATGAAGAAACAAATGAGATAAAGGGAAACAAATGGAGATGAAGGAAACTAATGGAGATGAAGGAACTAATGAGATAAGGAAACTAATGGAGATGAAGAAACTAATGGAGATGAAGGAAACAATGAGATAAGGAAACAAATGTAGATGAAGGGAAACAAATGGAAATGAAGGGACACAAATGGAGATGAAGGGAAACAAATGGAGATGAAGGAACAAATGAGATGAAGGAAACTAATGGAGATGAAGGAAACTAATGGAGATGAAGGAAACTAATGAGATGAAGAATACAAATGAAGATGAAGGAAACAAATGGAGATGAATGGAAACAAATGTAGATGAAGGAAACAAATGAGATGAATGAACAATGAGATAAGGAACAAATGAGATGAGGGAAACAAATGAGATGAAGGAAACAAATTGATGAAGTTTTGACATTAAAGTATAATGTATATTTCTAGTTGATATGAGCAGTTATATAACCAATCAAATCTGATAGTCTTTCTTTTTCGATCCAGAAGCACTTGAGCTGAAAGTTCTGGCTCGGTGTCATGGACATCGTAACCTTCGGTTCGGTGCCACGAACACCGTAAATCTGGGGAACCTGTAGCTTTTCTGTCAGTCCTTTCTCTTATCGGACATTACCTGGCAGTGCTGCATCTCGTGGACTCAATACGTAAGGGAGAGAGAACGAGAGAGAGTGAAGAGAGAGAGAGAGGAGAGAGTACGCTACGAATGTTTCATCCTTTGGAGAGAGCTGTTCAGAGCTTCTTTGCAAGATCATGCCAATTGGCTGTCTGAAAGCTCCCACTTTTTGGCCGAGATAAATCATGGGAACCTCGTTTCTACCTTATCCAAAAGGACGAAAAGCAATCAGATCTGATACCATGCTACAGTATAACTCCAGATCTGATACCATGCTACAGTATAACTCCAGATCTGATACCATGCTACAGTATAACTCCAGATCTGATACCATGCTACAGTATAACTCCAGATGTGGTACATTAAAGTGGGGTTTTTCTGTTTGTAACATCTTAGAGTTTACCGTCTGTACAGTATGTCCTGTAAATGCATACGTTTCGACTGAAACTCAGATGTTTATGGTGTAGTTACCTCGTAGAAAAGAAAGGATTATCAACAGCTTTCTCTCTCTCTCTCTCTCGATATCACTGCCCAGACCGATGTACCAGATATCTCCATAAATTCATTCATGTGGAAATCTGATTCATACAGCCTTAACATGGGTGCGTTTCGTCACATCTTCAGTGCCATTTGAAGCTTTGGTGCTTATCTTTCGGCGATGTGTCCGGATTCAGCCATCGCTTCCTGGGTTCGCCCTCCGTTAGCCTTTGGCTGTCCCCAGCCGTCCTGCAAGGCAACAGGTTAACTTCTACACATTTAGGACACGTGCATCCGATTTCAGTCAAACCTCCTTAGTCGTCTCTTACAACACGCGTGGCAGATAACAGTGGTTCTATTCTTTACACCCCAAATTTGGGCCCCGGTAACCACTCGGGAAAAAGAAAACGAGGAAGACCAAGAGAGACTCTGCGTAGAACCATCACCAGAGAAGGCTCAACGATGGGCCTAGTAAACATTAAAGACCTAAAACAGATAGCAACGAACCGCGAGACATGGAGAGCTATGACCTCTGCCCAATGCGCCGCCCACAGGCCCAAGAGGAAAGACTAACTAACTAACTAACCACTCGGGGGTCAACAGTTTGAGAACCCTCCTTCTGTAAAAATTAGTCAAACGTTCTATAAAAATGAAAAATATGTCATAAAATAATGTAATCCTTGCATTGCCATCTAAAGCAGTGGTTCTCATCCTGGTAATTGGGTCTACTTAGAATGGAGAGAAACAGTATCAGGTTGGCGCGATACTTTATAAAAATTGAGAGAATTTTGTGTTTTAATTAATTTGTATATTAACTGATGATCAACAGCATTTTTATACCTACTTTGTGTTACCGAGTCAAGCATGGACAATGAGCAAAACGCAGTCACACAAAATATAACTACATGTGAAATGCGTTGTCTACGAAAAGTTACCAATAACACAAGAAAAGACAGTCACCAACATCAACATAAGAAAGTAAGTTGGCACAGAACCTTGCTTGAATTACATTGAAAAACAAAGAATGGAGTGGTTTGGCCACTTAATAAGAATGCATCCAAACTCCACAGTATACAGTCTTCTTCAACAGAACATCAGAAAAGAAGGCGAGAGGAAGACCACAAAAAGATGGTTAGATGGCATAGCAGAATCCTGTGAAAGAGCAAAAATAACAATCACACAAGCCACCATAACAGCTCAAGACAAAAAAAGAAAACCACGACACTGGGCAACAACCGGGTAGCAGTGTGACGACACTGGGCAACAACCCGGTAGCGGTGTGACGACACTGGGCAACAACCCAGTAGCAGTGTGACGACACTGGACAACAACCCGGTAGCAGTGTGATTACACTGGGCAACAACCGGGTAGCAGTGTGACGACACTGGGCAACAACCCGATTGCAGGTGATACAAAAGAAGAACGAGAAGAAGTATATTAACTTGTTTTACTAGTTAAGATACGTTTTGTTATTAAATCTGTAAGGTTAAAGTTTCCTTAAGAAATAACCAAGAACATCATTATTTTATTTGTTTCATAAACATTGTGTACATATACCTTTTTATAATATCTGTTCTTCTTCTTCTTCTTCTTTGCGTTCGTTCTTACAACCAATTTTAATCACTCTTTGTGATTTGTTTGATCTTTGCCAAGAACGTGCATACGTTGCACATTGGTTTGATAGGCCCCTAAACGCATAGATTCACATTTAGACACGTGATCAATTTCATCCAAACCTTCTTAGTCGCCTCTTACGACATGCGGGCAGGTAACAGTGGTTCTATTCTTTACATCCCAAATGTGGGCCCCGGTAACCACTGGCGGGCCCCGGTAACCACTGGGCTGACGGTAACCATGGCGGCCCCGAACCACTGCGGCCCGTAACCACTGGGGTGACGCGGTAACCACTGGGCGGGCCCGGTAACCACTGGCGTGACGCGGTAACCACTCGGCGGGCCCCGGTAACCACTGGGCGTGACGCGGTAACCACTGGGCGGGCCCCGGTAACCACTGGGCGGGCCCCGGTAACCACTGGCGTGACGCGGTAACCACCGGGTTATAATATATGTTCTTTTTCTTTCGAACGCACCATATCGACCACTTGTTAACCACCTTTATGATTTGTATGTGATCTGAGCCTAAGAACGATTGTACGTTCTACCAGTTATGCTCTTACAAGTAGGCCAGCACATCCGATTTCTGCGACGCTTTTTAGTTACTAGTGTAGCTTCCTAGGCCCTACCTCAGTCCCTCTTACTACTGCTACTCAGAACGTTCTTTACGACTGTTTTTATCATTCTAGTGTGATATATAAACAGCCAGACACCAAGAACGGGTGTACAGTCGCCTCTTACGACATGCCGTGTAGGTCGCAGTGGTACTATTCTTTGATTCCTTGTGGACCCGGCACCACAAGGGCGTAACACTGTCAATTTTATTGTGTTTAGGGAACAGAGCTGTTATGAAGCTCAGCAAGCTTTTTGGGTGATAAATATTTTCTTTTTGTTTGCTTTTACGAAATTACAGTTAGGGCCCGTTTTAGAAATCTCTTCCTGATCTGACGCTGTGAGGCATACAGGATTCGAGAAAGAAAGAAAGACAGTTAGGTCGTCGGGGCAAAATGATGAGGAGGTGGGAGTCTGGTCTCGTCTTGATTGATTGATAGGACCATCATTATTGCACTTTGGTGAGTAACATGTATGCTAGGATATCTTTCTTACACAGGAAGATCGCAGCTGCAGTGCACGAACTCAGTAGCACCGGCGAGGGTCCCCGGTGTAATTTTGAAGATGGGGAATATATTTTTGTAGGAATTGTTTTCCAATTTTTCTAATGAATGTTGCTCGGCAGCGGCTTCCATGGGAATGGGAGATGTAAGCTGCTGTTAGTGTACACTGGTCATAGTGGGTCTGAGCGTAAACTTGGGGCTCCATTGTAAACTGGTCATAGTGGGTCTGAGCGTAAACTTGGGGCTCCATTGTAAACTGGTCATAGTGGGTCTGAGCGTAAACTTGGGGCGCCATTGTAAACTCATGGGTCTGAGCGTAAACTTGCTCCATTGTAAACTGGTCATAGTGGGTCTGAGCGTAAACTTGGGGCTCCATTGTAAACTGGTCATAGTTGGTCTGAGCATAAACTTGGGGCGCTATTGTAAGCTGGGGGAAGGCATTTGTACAATGGCATTCAAATATATGCTAATGGTGGTGGTCAAATGTCAACTTGGGGCACCACTGTGTTGGTCCATACGACAAGTGGCACATATGCCAGCTTGGGGCACCACTGTGTTAGCTGGCAGTCCATACGAGAAGAGGCACATATGTCAGCTTGGGGCACCACTGTGTCAGTCCATACGACAAGTGGCACATTTGCCAACTTGGGGCACCACTGTGTCAGCTGGCAGTCAATACGACAAGGTGCAGATATGTTAGCTTGGGACCCCACTGTCAGTCCAGACGACAAGGGATACATGTACCAACTCGAGTACCACTATTTCATCTGGGAATCCATACGATAAGGGACACATATGTCAACTTGGGGCACCACTGTGTCAGTCCATACCATAAGTGGCACATATGTCAACTTGGGGCACCACTGTGTCAGCTGGTAATCTATACAACAACGGACGCATATGTGAACTTGGGGCACCACTGTGTCAGCTGGCAATCTATACTACAAGGAATACATATGTCAACTTGGGGTACCACTGCACTGTGTCAGCTGGCAGTCCATACGACATGGGGTACATATGTAAACTTGGGGCACCACTGTGTCAGCTGGCAGTCCATACGACATGGGGCACATTTGTCAGCTTAGGGCCCCACTGTGTCAGTCCAGACGACAAGGGACACACATGTCAAACTTGAGTACCACTGCGTCAGCTGGAAACCCATACGACAAGGGAAACATTATACAACTTCTGACTGTCTGCGGTAGAGCTATTATAAGGGGACAGCAATCCAAGTCATTTGTGGCAAACAGGTAGGCTAAGGCGTCGTTGAATGCCTAACTTCCCAAAATGTTTGACCTAGTTTCAAGAAACCTGTTTGTCGTTACCGGGCCTATATATAATTAGTATGAAGTGTTTCCGACAGGAAATAAATTAGAGCAGTGGATAAACTCTGAAAAGTGTCAACTTGATTATCGCTCATTAGACAAGCTAATAGTAAATGTGTAGATTTCATTTGAGGTATTGTGTGTTATTAAATCGTTGAGTTTCTTTCATGTTTCACATTGAGTCGGTGCGCTGATAGTGGATATATGTTCAACAACATGTGGTGAGTCACTACTACTACACTACTCAAGTGACTGTAGGTGTGCTGTTAGTGTTTAAAGTGTTGAAGACGAAATATTTCAAACGTGTTTGGATAAATAGACTCTGTAAACTTATTGATATATTACAGCCGTGTTTAATGGCGACTTCATAAATATTTTACAAAAACATTAATTGTTTTTAATGTTCTTAGACATTTAGTAAAGAAATCAGAAATCTAAACACAGAGGATAGATTGATAGAGAGAAAGAAGCAGAGATAGATTGATAGAGAGAAAGAAGCAGAAATATAAGTTGTCAACTTTGGAGAAATGGCAGACAGAGGAGGTAAAGGATATGATGTATATCGTGAGTCTTGTGTGTACGCTGATGCAGAAATTCAAGGACATCTGGAGAAAAAGGGGTAGTTGATTTATTTGTATGTTATGTAGGGTTCTCGCCTCTTTAAGCCGAGGCACGTACATTTCAATCTAAGTACGAGCCTTTTATTGATAATAACAGAGCGTGTAGGCCAACAAACATTACAAATAATTGGGTTTTTTTTGTTATGTCAGGGACTAACGCCTCTTTAAGTCGAGGCACGGTTTTTCAACCTAAGAACGAACCTTGTTCTGGTTATATCAAATCGTTTAGGCCAACAAACAAGAAAAATAATAATTAACTCCCTCTTTAACCCCTTAGCCATTCTTAGCCTATATACTGGAATGCAGTGTTTTGTAAGATGACACAAAGTCGATACACTGGCAATTCCCACATATGATACAATATAAATGCGCCCAGATGTCAGGAAAATTACGAACTAGAAGCGTTATGGTTGATTGATTGCTACGTAATGTTTTTATATAAAGTTATTCAGCCATCAAGTGTACGATGTCATATATTATTTATGTGTTATTTGTACTCGCGAATCCGTGCCGGGAAAAATGTGTGTTCCTCTAGGTAGTACATGGCATCAGCACATGCTATCTGAAATGTGGGTTTACCAGCGACAGAGCACGATTTTTGTAACTTCCGCATCCCAGGGTTGCTAAGAACGTACCTAGCTCCGAATAACCTCACCGAAGTCAGAAAAGTAAGACCGAAAATTATTGTCAGTTCAGACCAGCCAAAACATTCATAAAGATTAACACTTGTTGGACGCGGTTATTGTACGTGACGTCCACAGCATACGAACGCTCCCTGACTCAGATCAATCAAAAGCCACAAATAGCTACCGAAAATGTATCGCTCGGGCAGGAATTTGTCGTTCTATGATACAGAGAGGCGATCGCATCAGGTGATACCGTAAGGTGGGCGGCATAAGCATCAAAATTACAATTGAAGGTTATTTTAAGGGAAAAACATTTAAGCGGTGGCATTTCGAAGACTTGCATCACATTGAGAAAATATACCGCACGGTCCTGCGCTCTGGTGTACGCAAACGTCCATGCAGACAGTACTCTCTTTGCGTAACTCACACAATGGTCACATAGAGTGGTCATCGAATGGTTGTTCTAGAGTGAGAGCAATCTCGGAGTTTATCTTTGAACTATAATGACATGCGGATTGTCCAGTGTAGTCAATGAATGGTGTTTCTTGAGTACTAGAATCGATGAGGTGCTGCATATATCACCAATAGACTCTACCTGAGTAAGAGTTTCCACAACACTATGCATAGCACACAACACACCTGGAGTTGTTGGAATCTTCTGGATCTGGCAACAAAATCCAGATACTCTCCTTTGCTCTTATATAGAAAAAAAGGGTGAAACCCCAAAATTCCTTGGTGTCTAAAGAAGACTTGTATATTCATGTCGTGACCCCTGGCAACATAACAGCTCAGATAACTAGCTCAGACAGGAAAACCAAACGTCCTTTTTAATCTCTCTCTCTCTTTGCCTTTTTACCCCTGGTTGGGGCATAGGCCCTCAACCAACTCATGCCAAGTCTTCCTATCTCTAGCTATCTCCTGCAGCTCCCTCCAGCTCTTCTTTATATTGTTGATCTCCGTCTCCAAATCTCGTCTCCATGTATTTCTCGGCCTCCCTTCTTTCGCTGTCCCTGCGGGTTCCAGACAAGGACCCTTCTTGTTATATTCCTCTCCGGTTTTTGCAAAGTGTGTCCTATCCAGCGCCAGCATCTTTTTAACCTGTTCGTTCACTGGAATCTGTCTTGTTCTCTCCATAAGTTCCTCATTTGTGACCCTATCATACCATCTTATTCCTTCTATTCTGCGCAGACACCAGTTGATGAATGTTTGCAATTTATGCACTATTGTTTTAGTTCTCCATGTTTCTGACCCATACAGTAGAACTGCTTTAACAGTCCTTTTTAATGGGGGCTGATTTTTAGATATAATTAATAGAACACTGTAAGGTGTTCTGCACTTTTACACAATTCTACCGTGGTTATTTATTGATAATACTTCTTCTTCTTTGCGTTCGTTCTTTACGACCAATTTTAATCACTCTTTGTGATATGTTTGATCTTTGCCAAGAACGTGTATATACGTTGCACATTGGTTTGGTAGGCCCCTAAATGCATAGACTTCTACATGTTTAGGACATGTGCATCCGATTTCAGCCAAACCTCCTTAGTGCCTCTTACGACATGCGTGGTAGGTAACAGTGGTTCTATTCTTGACACCCCAAATTTGGGCCCCGGTAACCACTCGGGCGATTGATAATACTGATATTCCTTATTGTTAAACCTTCGCCCGCCTGCCCAGCGTGTTCGTAGCGCGTTGGACTGCGGGTGACTAGCCCTCTGTGAGTGCGGGTTCAATTCCGCGAGAAAAGCTACAGGTTCCCCAGATTCACGGTGTTCGTGGCACCGAACCGAAGGGTTACGATGTCCATGGCACCGAGCCGAAGAGCTGAAAACTCAAGTGCTTCTGGATCAGAAAAAAATGTTAAACTTTAATTTGTAACATAATATAACCTTGATTTAGCGGGTTGTATTTTTTTATGAATTTGTTTTTAATCTAACAATACTGAAATGCTAGGACACGCGACGGTTGTGGGCTTATTTCCTCTAATTTTTAACCGGGCTCGGCTCGCGTATGTTATCGCAGGCCCCGGTTCAAGTGAAGGTGTATGGCTCATTAACGTATGTGTTTATGCACAGCCAACTCTAGATACGTTTATAGTTGGGCCTGGTTTATGTGTGTACAGTATGGCCTTTACTTTTCAACAAACTCAAACCACTATAGGGGTCAAAGGTCAAGAATCGGACGACACGAATACAAACATTTATCTGTGGACAAAGTAAATTGACAAGCAAACATGACGACAACCTGCTAGTCCCAACAAACCTGCTAGTCTGGACAAACCTGCTAGTCTGGAGAAACAGTAAATGTAACGTCTATGCATGGGATTCAGTATGAGTGTTTTTCTTTCATCGACGAGGTGTCTTCAAAAATTCGTTAACTAACATTCATGGCCTGTTTTATGGTTGGATTTAAAGCTGTTTTAACGCCGAAGGATGAACTTCATTGCACCGGGTTTTATCCCATATGGCTCGGTCCTCTCCGCAGGAATGGCACGCACCTGCCGAGAGTATTGCACAAAGCACGAACTCCGTAGCTCCGGCAACAATCCTATGGGTCTTTGGGGAAATCACTTGAACAGAACGTCGCGGTCCGGATTCGAACCCACGTCCTTCCACATTTGGGGTGTAAAGAATAGAACCACTGTTACCTGTCACGCATGTCGTAAGAGGCGTATAAGGAGGTTTGGTTGAAATCGGATGCATGTGTCCTAAACATGTAGAAGTCTATGCGTTTAGGGCCTACCAAACCAATGTGCAACGTATACACGTTCTTGGCAAAGATCAAACCTATCACAAAGAGTGATTAAAATTGGTCGTAAAGAACGAACGCAAAGAAGAAGAAAAATTAATTATTTTCGTGATTTTGCGATTGAATAATCATTTAAAATTTGATTTCTGCATTTTAATTCATCTTATGCCCGTCTTACACAATCCATTTTTTCATCAATTTTCTATTTCATGCATATAATCATTTGAAAATTGACCATCTACGACAGAAATATCTATCAATTTTCTATGTCAAAGAGAAAATAGAGCATGTATATATATGTGGGGGGGGGGGCGTTGGCAAACTGTTATAATGTGGAGGGGCGTTACAAAGTTTATGTTGTGCAAAGTTGGTGGTGAGTCGAAAAAGTTTGGGAATGTATGATCTATATCCTTTTCTTGTCCCGTTTGATATATAAAACTTACACAAGAGATTTCCATTGTTGCGTACTTCCGCCTTTCTACCAATTGTCTCCCATGTCAGGCCACAATCTTTCAACTCTCTTTCTACCAAATATCTCCCATGTCAGGCCACAATCTTTCTACCAATTATCTCCCATGTCAGGTCACACAATCTTTCAACCATCTTTCTACCAATTATCTCCCATGTCAGGCCACAATCTTTCAACATCTTTCTACCAATTATCTCCCATGTCAGGCCACAATCTTTCAACCATCTTTCTCCCAAAATATCTCCCATGTCAGGCCACAATCTTTCAACTCTCTTTCTACCAATTATCTCCCATGTCAGGCCACAATCTTTCAACTCTCTTTCTACCAATTATCTCCCATGTCAGGCCACAATCTTTCAACTCTCTTTCTACCAATTCTCTCCCTTGTCAGGTCACATAATCTTTCAACCATCTTTCTACCAATTATCTCCCATGTCAGGTCACACAATCTTTCAACCATCTTTCTACCAATTATTTCCCATGTCAGGCCACAATCTTTCAACTCTCTTTCTACCAATTGTCTCCCATGTCAGGTCACACAATCTTTCAACCATCTTTCTACCAATTATCTCCCATGTCAGGTCACAAAATCTTTCAACATCTTTCTACCAATTATTTCCCATGTCAGGCCACAATCTTTCAACCATCTTTCTACCAATTATCTCCCATGTCAGGCCACAATCTTTCAACCATCTTTCTACCAATTATCTCCCATGTCAGGCCACAATCTTTCAACCATCTTTCTACAAAATATCTCCCATGTCAGGCCACAATCTTTCAACCTCTTTCTACGCAATTGTTCTCTCATGTCAGGTCACACATCTTTCAACCATCTTCTCTCAATATCTCCATGTCAGGTCACACAATCTTTCAACCATCTTTCTACCAATTATCTCCCATGTCAGGCCACAATCTTTCAACCATCTTTCTACCAATTATCTCCATGTCAGGTCACACAATCTTTCAACCATCTTTCTACCAATTATCTCCCATGTCAGGCCACAATCTTTCAACCATCTTTCTACCAATTATCTCCCATGTCAGGCCACAATCTTTCAACTCTCTTTCTACCAATTATCTCCCATGTCAGGCCACAATCTTTCAACCATCTTTCTACCAATTATCTCCCATGTCAGGCCACAATCTTTCAACTCTCTTTCTACCAATTATCTCCCATGTCAGGCCACAATCTTTCAACCATCTTTCTACCAATTATCTCCCATGTCAGGCCACAATCTTTCAACTCTCTTTCTACCAATTGTCTCCCATGTCAGGCCACAATCTTTCAACCATCTTTCTACCAATTATCTCCCATGTCAGGTCACACAATCTTTCAACCATCTTTCTACCAATTATCTCCCATGTCAGGCCACAATCTTTCAACCATCTTTCTACAGTTCGTCTCTGTGTTTCCTTTAGACATGTAGGTCTTCTTTTTCTATCCGTTGTCCATCTGAGAGCTGCCGTCGCCAATACTCCTACTGGCATAAGGCATACATGCCCATCCACCTCCATCTTCAGAGCGTTTGTTTTCTCTTGATGGTAACCAGTGCTTTGACAACCAACAACAATGGATGGTCAACAACGGCTTCGAAGGCGGAGCTGGAACATCCTGGTTATCAGGCGCAGGACACACCAGAGATCATCATGGTTAAGTGGCCAGAACCAATCAGAAAGCAATGGAAAAATTACTGATTGTATGTTGCCAAGAACTTGATGCAGAACATGAAATTATATTAAAGAAACCATGAATATGACCATCGACGAAGTAGGTGAACTGGCTAGAGACAGAGTGAATTTCAGATGTGCTGCAAAGAGAGCAACGTCCTATAAAAGATACGCACCTTGATGATGATGGTAACCAGTGGCGTTTCGTGATAATTTTTCTTGGTGGGGTCAGACAGAAATTTTCGGAAAAATCATGTTTTCGGTTAGGATATATTTTAATATATAAAATAATAAATACGCGTTACACCTTATCTTTGGTGGGGCCCTGCCCCACTGGCCCTTAATAACGAACCGCCACTGATGGTAACGTATTTGTCCATAGAAGACCCATTCCCGATCGTAGCATTGCTCACTAGTGCATCCTCTCAGTCATGACCTTTCACCCCAGAATTTCCTGGAAGAAAGATGAAGGTGAGTGTCTGGATTGTTGCGTTCAGTATTAATTACCTTCGGTCACACATAAAAGATCTAATAATGAGAAATGGCGCAAATTAACTGCTGTAAACTATCACAAAACGTATCCGCACTTATCTAAATTCACAAAGTGGTTTCTAAGTGGTTCCGCTTATTGATAGAGCAAACAAAAACAGCAACATATTCTAAATGCGACAACTACCGACTTTTATCTGAAGTATTCGGTAGTACGCCACTTCCAGGTCAAGTTATCTTCACTTTACTGATTGACACAGTTATCAACGATAATACAATCACAAGAGTTTATATTGTCCTATCATTTATTTCGAACATGGAGAGATTGGGTTAATGTACAGTGAAGTGACTATAGATACATGACCTGGGATACTGGTACGTACAGCACAGTACTCGCTGACTCCACTGTACTTTCTGACTCCTGTGTTTTTATGACTCTACTATACTCAACAAAAGTCCACTCTACCCAATGACTCATCAATACTCCACTGTACCACAGCCAACTCTAGATAACTAGGCCAGACAACTGACTGGGGTTTCCCTGACCTAGATCAGAAAAGAGGACCGGAAAATATAGGTGTGATAGGGGTCACTGCAAACTTGTTTGCAATTTTACTCAATTCTGTGAGTCTATGGTTATTTATTTGTGAAATATATTCATAATAGTGATATTCCTTATTGTTAAACTTAACTTGTTGAATAATATAACTTCGATTTAGCATTTTGTGTTGATTTTAAAATGAATTCGTCTATATACACCAATACTGGAATGCGAGGTCACGTGGTGTAGTTGGGGTCTGATTTCCCATAATTCTTACCTGAGTCCGAAGGCCCATAAGTTATAGTTGGCTCTGACTGTACCCACCGACTCAGTGTCTCTACTACTACGGCACACGTGATGAAGGGGAAAATAATGTATTACCATCACCTTCATAGTAATCGATAGACTGGCATGTGTCCTCTACGAGCTGGTCACTGTAGATTGCCGAGTCAATTCTATAGACACTTCTTCGAACGATCCTATCGGCCACTTGTTAACCACTCGCTGTGATTTGTATGTGATCTGAGCCTAATGGCGATTGTACGTTGTACCGGTTATGCGCCTAAAGTATGCGTACATCGAATTTCTGCGATGATTTTCATTTACTAGGGTAGCTTCCCTAGGTACTACATCACTCGCCTCTTACGACATGCCTTGTAGGTCGCAGTGGTACTATTCTGTGCTTCCTTGGGCCACGGTACCACATTGGCTGGATTCCAAACAGACACAAAATCTGACATAGAGATAAGTGGTGTCCATGGAGGGCTGGACTTCAAACACCCAAACAGACACAAAATCTGATATAAAGATAAGTGGTGTCCATGGAGGGCTGGACTTCAAACACCCAAACAGACACAAAATCTGATATAAAGATAAGTGGTGTCCATGGAGGGCTGGACTTCAAACACCCAAACAGACACAAAATCTGATATAAAGATAAGTGGTGTCCATGGAGGGCTGAACTTCAAACACCCAAACAGACACTTCAGCGTTGTCCAGTCTTAAATAGCATTACACAGACTTGAATTAAGTTTTTAAAAAAACAACAACAACAGAAAACCACAACACTGGTCAACAACCCGGTAGCAGTGTGACGACAAAAGAAGAAGAAGAATTAAGTTCAACAGCTTTCTGCCAGTGTCAATAGACAGAATAAACACCGGGACATATCCTGCAAGAATGTCATCACCTGGTGAGCTGAGAAGCAGCATGTGGCCACACACTGTCGACCGGAAAACTAAGCTTTATGAAGATCTAATCATTCATTGGTCTCTTTGTCTCAGGAGACAATAGGTCTTACGTCACGTAGTATGTTCTGCAATGAATCACAACGGTTCTTGTGGCTGTAATGGCCTCTTCTGGGGTGGCAATCCTTGCCACAGTTGCTGCAGGTAAAACTGGAGACTGGCGCTGATACATAGGATGTTCTCTCTGCTCTCTGTGCTCTCTTTTGCCTCCACATGTGGTGATGTTGTTTTTCTTATTTTATATTTGAGCCACCCCTCACTGCCGCTCGCCATGCTTGCCTGTCTTTGGCCAGCCGCTCCCAGTGTTCTTTGTCTATGCCGCATGAAGTTAGATCACGCTTGCATATGTCAATGAAGCATAATAATGGGCGCTCATGCTGTCTAGCACCAGATACGAGATCTAACAGAGCTGAAAACTGACTGACCAGTTTGTGGTCCACAGTGGATGGACGCATGACTAGAGATTGCCAAGAAAGAATAAATGACATGCGAAGACAGATCTAACCAGGGGCACATATCTATGGCAGACTCTGTGAGGCTACCACATGAAACTAGGAAGATTGTAGACTTAATTTTCCTGATAAAAATCCCTTTAGAAATGGTTTCACATAACGCTATCTCATAACCTTGTTAACATATTTAAAATAGCTGACAGACAGGCTTGAAGCATTGACCAGACCTAATATGAGCCTAGCTTAACCAGGCCTGAACTAGTGACTAGAACTAACATGAACCTAGCAACATGAGCCTAACTTAACTAGACCAGAGCTAACATGAGCATAGCTTAACTAGACCAGAGCTAACATGAGCCTAGCTTAACCAGGACTGAACTAGTGACCAGAGCTAACATGAGCCTAGCTTATATAGACCAGAGCTAACATAAGCCTAACTTAACTAGACCAGAGTTAACATGAGCCTAGATTAACTAGACCAGAGTTAACATGAGCCTAGCTTATATAGACCAGAGCTAACAAGAGCCTAATTTAACAAGACCAGAGCTAACATAAGCCTAGATTATATAGACTAGAGCTAACATGAGCCTAACAACATGTGCCTAGCTTATATAGACCAGAGCTAACATGAGCCTAACAACATGTGCCTAGCTTAACTAGACCAGAGCTAACATAAGCCTAACAACATGAGCCTAACTTAACTAGACTAGAGCTAACATGAGCCTAACAACATGTGCCTAGCTTAACTAGACCAGAGCTAACATAAGCCTAACAACATGAGCCTAGCTTAACTAGACCAGGGCTAACATAAGCCTAACAACATGAGCCTAACTTAACTAGACCAGATGTAACATAAGCCTAACAACATGAGCCTAGCTAACTAGACCAGAGCTAACATAAGCCTAACAACATGAGCCTAGCTTAACTAGACCAGAGCTAACATAAGCCTAACAACATGAGCCTAACTTAACTAGACTAGAGCTAACATGAGCCTAACAACATGTGCCTAGCTTAACTAGACCAGAGCTAACATAAGCCTAACAACATGAGCTTAGCTTAACTAGACCAGAGCTAACATAAGCCTAACAACATGAGCCTAGCTTAACTAGACCAGAGCTAACATAAGCCTAACAACATGCGCCTAACTTAACTAGACCAGAGCTAACATAAGCCTAACAACATGAGCTTAGCTTAACTAGACCAGAGCTAACATAAGCCTAACAACATGAGCTTAGCTTAACTAGACCAGAGCTAACATAAGCCTAACAACATGAGCCTAGCTTAACTAGACCAGAGCTAACATAAGCCTAACAACATAAGCCTAGCTTAACTAGACCAGAGCTAACATAAGCCTAACAACATGAGCCTAGCTTAACTAGACCAGAGCTAACATAAGCCTAACAACATAAGCCTAGCTTAACTAGACCAGAGCTAACATAGCCTAACAACAGCCTAGCTTAACTAGACCAGAGCCAACATAAGCCTAACAACATAAGCCTAGCTTAACTAGACCAGAGCTAACATAAGCCTAGCTTAACTAGACCAGAGCTAACATAAGCCTAACAAATAAGCCAGCTTAACTAGACCAGAGCTAACATAAGCCTAGCTTAACTAGACTAGAGCTAACATAGGCCTAGCTTAACTAGACTAGAGCTAACATAAGCCTAACAACATAAGCCTAGCTTAACTAGACCAGAGCTAACATAGACCAACAACATAAGCCTAGCTTAACTAGACCAGAGCTAACATAAGCCTAACAACATAAGCCTAGCTTAAAGAAGTCTCGGCAATTGCCTAGAACTAACATGATTCTAACTCTAAAAATGACTGACTAGTTCCAAGAAAGTCTAACGTTAAGATTTACTTCCTTCATGGAAACAATATCTTGTAATGGCTTGACACTCCATCACGATATCTACTTTATGTATAACAGTATCTCTATCTGATCAATAGAGATGTGTAATACATCACGATCGTCTATGGTTGTGCTGTGTTATTTACCCAGTATGTGCAATCAAGAAGTTAAACATAATGAAGAACACGTGGCAAAGCACCAGCACAATACTAAAATTAAAAATATTGAGAGCATGCATTTTCCCAGTGGCTACTTATGGTTGTGAATCATGGACTATTACACAGAAATTAAGAACGAAAATCCTGTCCTTCGAAACTAAATGCTACAGAAAGATCCTACAAATATCATGGACAGAAAAAGAAAGAACACTGATGTCCTGAAAGAACTAAATGTTAAAGAGAATTGGCTGATAAACAACATACTATACAGAAAAATTACATACTTTGGTCACATCAAGCGTCACGGTGGCCTGGAAAGAACAATACTAGAGGGCAGGGTCCCAGGACGCAGAGGCAAACCAAAAAGAAGATGGCTACAAGATATTAAAGAAACCATGAACATGACCATCGACGAAGTGGGTGAACTGGCAAGAGACAGAGTGAATTTCAGATGTGCTGCAAAGAGAGCAACGTCCTATAAAGGATACGCACCTTGATGATGATGTACTATTTGTAATTGCTACACCCACTGCCTTGTGGAGAGGGCTCGGAGAACTAAAGGCCAGGAGTAAACCCTGATAAAAATTCCCACTGCCTTGTGGGTCAGCACAGTAATGTAGAAGGCTAGAGGAGTAAACCTTGACCAAAAATCCGAAGGGATGGACCCTAAGGCAGTTGATGGTTAAGTGTGTATTCCTTGGCAACTTCTGGCATCTCCTGCAAACCCTGATTGATTCCAAACGTATAGACTTTGTCTTTCCCTTGGATGAAACAGTTGGGTAGAGAGCAGAGCCGGATTACCCTAGTAGTAGAAGTAGCAAATGCTACGGGCCCCGCGCTTCTAGGGGCCCCGCGCCTATGTGACAGATGAAAATGGAAAAATAACCAGATGTTATATCAAAAACACACAAGCTGTCTGAATTTTTAGATGTCGTTTGTGATGGTGCTGAATCCAACGAAATCGAAGCAGAAAATACAGAAGACGTGTCCCACTGTGTAGTAGATGAAAGCAGTGCCTTAGAAGAATCATCATTACCAATACTACCATTAAGATCAGCAACTCTTCACGATTTAGCCACATTTTCCACCAGACAAACTGAAATCGAATGTACAGCCCTTCCAATTTAGCCATATCATTTTCAAGCCAAAGAGAGGCAGAAAGCACAGCAAATGCTTCTAATGTAGCAACATCATCTACAAGCCAAAAACACAACGAAAGTAAAATGTACTCCAACGATATTGGTGAATGGCCAAACAACTTCAAACAATCCACGATTTTGTCGAACGTCGTTTTTCACATACACACATACACCAACAAACAAAACTCACGTGAGAGATTGGTTGTGTTATACAGAAACTAAAGGACAACTGTTCTGTTTTGTTTGCAAAATTATTGATTTAGGCTGTACCATAGAGTGACTGGTGTATTTGGAATACTCCGACAGTTAAAATCTATTACAGAGGAAGAGATCTTGAAAAGAACTCCAAATATTGTCAGCTCTTACCAAGAGGATTTGGAAGAAAGCCTAGGCGACTAACTTATGCAGTTCATTGAACTTCTTAAAACTAATGTCTATGGCTTTTTTCATCTTTACAGACGGTCAATTGGCAAGTGCTTTACTGTGACAACTTCTGAGTTTTCGCTTTTCTCTCTGTCGTTCAGCTCATACATAAGTCTCTTCTCAAAAGACTCTGCGCCCTTTCGTAATTTGGCTTTCCACATAACTCTGTCATCAGCTAGTCTTTCCCATGTGCTGGGATCTATAGAAATGTTTTTCATTGAGGCCTTGCAGACATCTTTATATCTGAGCAGTGGTCTGCCCTGGTGCCTCTTCCTCCGAAAGTTCACAGAACAACATTTGTTTTGGTATGCGGCAAGTTTCCATTCTTCTCACATGTCCCAACCATCTTAGTCGTCTACTGCTGTAAAACTAATGTAGCTGCTGCTATTAGCAACGAAAAGCATGAGGCTCTTGAACTGCAATTTAATAAACTTGTAATGGAAAATTCATTAGAGTCGTTTCCCAAATGTAGAAATAGTCTTACGAATTTACTTGTCTTTAATGATTACTAACTGCAGCGGAGAACGTTCTTTTTCGACATTAAAGCGTATAAAAAGTGAGTTAAGAAACACGATGGGACAAGATCGTCTAAATAACCTCACCATATGTCGTTGAACATTGAATTTACTTAGAGAAATTGATTTGTTTAGTATTATCTCTAAATTTGCTCACATTAAATCGAGACAAGTTTGTTTGTAAAAGTTGTGTTTTATTTTATTATCATACAAAACCTAGGGCCCCGCGCTAAAATTTGCTACGGGCCCCGCGCTAGCCTAATCCGGCACTGGTAGAGAGGGGTTTGTACAAAATGGGCAGGCACAAAGAGAGACGACTCAGAAGTTGTCACAGTAAAACACTTGCCAATTGACCATCTGTAAAGATGAAAAGGCCATATATATATATATATATATATATATATATATATATATATATATATATATATATATATATATATATGACTTTTTGTAAGTTCTCAAACTACACATGACTGGATGCACTTTGGGCGCACTACGCTATACAGACAAGTCCAGAGTCAAGTTCTAAAGTGATGACTAAAGGCCATGTATATGGGTTCACACTTTGAATGTGATTTTGATGGGTTCACTGTTGTTTCTACGTCTTCTTGGATCAGTTTCTCATGCTCAGATATCGACAACATCGAGAGAATTCGCTTTCATGAATTCAGTCTTCTGTGATCAGTTTTACGCCTGTGGGTTGCCCGTGACTCGCAAGAATAGTGACGCTGCGACCTGCAAGGCATGTCGTAAGAGGCGACTGAGGTAGGAGCCTATGGAAGCTACCCTGGTAAATAATATAAAATAATAATAATTCCTCTCGTACCGTTATACGTTACATAGGGCTGCAAGTAATTTCTCCATACCGCTCTATCCTGGGCAACTCGCTCAATCTCCTCCATGGAACTGAGACCGATATTTCCTGCCTCTCTCTTCGCAGTAAATAATATGCGTCGCAGAAATCGGATTTGCTGGCCTACTTGTTAGCGTATAACGGCAGAACGTACAATCGCACTTAGACTCGGATCGCATACAAATCACAAAGAGTGGTCGATATGGAGCTTTCGATAAGAAGATTCAGCGTCTAGTGATAAGATGTATAAACAAAGAGCCCTTTTTGTGATACATGTGAATGCACTTATCAGTTTCCTATCAATTTATATTTGGTTGTGTTATGTTCATGTCCCGTGTTACTCTTGTAGCGTAGTCTAGTTTATTTATTGTTGTCCATCTTGTACACATATGTACAAAACAATATATGAGAAAAAGTACACTGTAGTTTATTTATTGTTTGAGATCAATGATGACATGTTTACAAAGCGATGAGTTAGATAAATATCACACAGCGATGAAGGTAACTCTTTCACAATACCTTGCGATGCTAAGATCAAGTATTGCGAGATTTCTGACATTTCAAAGTCACCACGACATTACACCTCATAAACAGAGGTTCTCACCGTTTTCTTTGCACCTCACCCCTAGAAAATGTTTGCGTTTCCTAGTATTATGGCATTATTATCCGCGTATCGAATTCCTATTATAGTAAGTTTTCCCTCTTTTATGAACTCTCTAGAGTCAGGGAATCCTATTTTGGGGACTCTAGTCGCAAAGAGAGCTTAAACTACGAAACTAAAATGGTACGTACTGTGTAGTGTGTTGGTCACGTATTCTTTAGTCGTCACTTTAAATGTGGGCCTCTTTGTTCCTTCCTTCCTTTCGTTCGCTTGAAATATTGTCTATATATTCAATGTTATCTCTTGTATAAACTTCACTGTCTTTTGTAGATCACACAGATGTCCGTGTAGTTTTCTGTCGAGTGTTGTTTCGTTAGGCGGACTAGTTTGTTTAGATTGAGTCCTGTCGGTTATGTCAGCCTCGTAATGTCATCTATTGACAAGTTTCTGTCAAGTCGAATATGACATTTTTTATGGTCGTTCCCCCAAAAGGTTATTGGTTACTAGCCTGACGTCATTGCACTCCAGGCAGACCCATATGTGTTCAGCCAGAGCCAACTATAAACTTATGGGCCTTCAGACTCAGGCAACAATTATGGGAAATCAGACCCCAACTACACCACGTGACCTCGCATTCCAGTATTTTGTGTATAGACGAATTCATTTTAAAATCAACACAAAATGCTAAATCGAAGTTATATTATGCAACAAGTTAAAGTCTAGCAATAAGGAATATCAATATTATGAATATTTTTCACCAATAAATAACCATAGACTCACAGAATTGAGTAAAATTACAAAAAGCTTGCAGTGGTCTATCAAACATCTATATTTTCCGGCCCCCTTTTCTGATCTAGGTCAGGGAACCCCATTCAGTTGTCTGGCTTAGTTATCTAGAGTTGGTTGTGGTTCATCCCACCCTCCCCCCACCCTCTACAGATATCAAAGAATATGCATACTGGTGGTTCATGTGGCTCGCTGGTTGAACTCTCACTCTGTCCCTCAGGCATCCAGTTCTACCCATACTACGGGCTTGTGTCGTTCCGCTCATATTACAAGCAAGGAAGGGGTCATAAGAGTATTACTGGGCTTTGTTCATACCCAGAGGACAAAAAGCCTTCCTGACGTATAGTGTTAGGCTACGAGTTGTGGATGCTCTTTCTTAGCTACGTTTTATGGGTGCTCCTTTGCAGTATCCCTTCAGTTCTGGCTCAGTAGACACTCAATAACAACCACTTGCACACCACTCAATATGGTCTACGTGTGATTAGATCCACAGGGCATGCTGAGCAACCACCTGTTTGTACTATGACAAATGTGCATACGCTCTATATCAACCATATTTCGGATTATCCTTGAAGTTTGTATATGATCTGAGCCAAATAACACGAACAGCTGTACCAATTTATTAGGATTTACAGGATACAGGGCAAGTGAAGGAGAGAAAGATTAATGAGAAGATGAGTGCAGGATGTCATAGCTGAGTTGAATATGACTGATGGGATGTGAACCAAGTTCCGACATGGATAAACTGGGGTCCCAAACTGGGGTCCGCAAGATACTCAAGGGGGTCATCAAGTGCTTGAAGAAATATTATAATATTTGACATTTCAAACAGAAAAATAAATGTTAAAAGCTTATTAAAAAACAGTTTTAAACTAGTTCCGTTGTGAAATCATAGGACCCAGACCAGACCGGAGTCTAAATGTCTGACAGGACAAACTGAAAGATCATTTTAAGTTTCCCGCAGAATGAGAAATTGGAACCAGCTTGGCTGTTTGTGTTGTGTAATAATAGCTCCATCGCTAGAAGAATGCAATTTAAGTAAGTAATTGGCTGAAACGATCTTGGGAAATATAGGATAAATAACGTTGGCGTGAATTGGATTTTTCTACAATACATTTTGACTGAGCTTCAGAATGGATCGCTGGTTGAATTTGAAACGCAAATGTACTGATGATATTAATGATGGCGCGTCTTGTTCAATGCAAAAGGAAACCTCTTCCTGTTTATTAAAATGTTAAATTGAAGACATTGTTTACTATTGTAACATACAGATAATTGTTTACTATTGTAACATACAGATAATTGTTTACTATTGTAACATACAGATAATTGTTTACTATTGTAACATACAGATAATTCATTCCCGTTCATTTTCATATCTAGAAACTGTTGGGGGTGCACGACAGTAAAATGTATTTAAAAGGGGGTCCACGATAATGCAAAGTTTGGGAACCTCTGCTCTAGATGATGATGATAAAGACATACTGTACTAAAATGCTTGCAAGACTAGAGGAACGTGAGATTTCATCTCATTTAGAATATCCCTAGTAATTGACAATCGTGGCATATCCTTTTTACAGGACGTAGCCATCAACCACGGTCGTTGATTTTCTAGGCACCACTTATACATTCAGTAGAGTGTCATTGCTTTTTGAACGGTGAGGTCTATTTTTATCTTTTGTAAAAATCTCATCATCATCATCAGGTGCCGTCTCCATATCGAAGGTTGGCTGCAATGAATCTTCAGCATCCTTTGTCTTTTGCTTTGGTGTTGAGCTCTGCCAGACTGTAACCTGTCCATTTCTTAAAGTTTCCCTCCCATTTATCTCTCGGTCTTCCTCTTGCTCTTCCCCTCAACTTTCCCCTCTAGTAAATATTTTATCATGGTGTCATGTCTTTTATGTGCCCAAAATACTTTATTTGTCTTAGTTTTATTTCTTTTAAAAATCTCACGGAAACGAATTTGCTTCCAAACTTGCCACGTGGGGTGAATCAGGACTTGGGTTTGGATCAGAGCTCACTACGCTTGAGCTAAGACACTTCTAGTAATTACGAGATGGAAGAATAAACATGATGAAGTGAGTAACAGAACATGCAGACCACCAACTACAACATGGTGATTGTTACCAGCCCCACAAGAACAAATATGACAAGTTTGTGATCTTAAGATGTTGCACATGATGCCACATAGATACCATCTGTTCAATATGTTGCATGTCTTGTAGTTGTGATGAGTGTTGTAAGGTTGTGTTCGTAAGGACGCTCATATTGCTAGGCTAGGCGATGGGTGTCGTAAGAAATGAGAGTAAGTGGTTCGAATCCTGTGTTTGTCTATTTGTTTTTTCGGAAGCTCTTAATACCTGTACACTGTTTATTTGTTGATCATATTCGTTGCTTCCGTTACTTCCTCTGGGATTCCCGCAAAAATCCTCCTTGTTCTCAATACACATGATACAAAAACTACACAAACTATGATGAATAGCGAACACTTATGTAGCTGTCCCCAATACAATTTGTGGACAACATTTTACAAATGTTAACAATTTCTTCTTCTTCTAACTCTCCGACCACTTGTTAACCATTCTTTGTCCTTCCTTACTTCCTTTTGTTCGCTTGAAATATGTCTATATATTCAATGTTGTCTCTTGTATCCTTCCATCCTTTCGTTCGCTTGAAATATTGTCTATATATTCAATGTTGTCTCTTGTATCCTTCCTTTTCGTTCACTAGAAATATTGTCTATATATTCAATGTTGTCTCTTGTATCCTTCCTTCCTTTCGTTCACTTGAAATATTGTCTATATATTCAATTTGTCTCTTGTATCCTTCCTTCCTTTTGTTCGCTTGAAATATTGTCTGTATATTCAATGTTGTCTCTTGTATCCTTCCATCCTTTCGTTCACTTGAAATATTGTCTTTATATTCAATGTTGTCTCTGTATCCTTCCTTTCATTCGTTCCTTGAAATATTGTCTATATATTCAATGTTGTTTCTTGTATCCTTCTTTCATTCGTTCGCTTGAAATATTGTCTATATATTCAATGTTGTCTCTGTATCCTTCCTTCCTTTCGTTCACTTGAAATATTGTCTATATATTCAATGTTGTCTCTTATATCCTTCCTTCCTTCTTCACGAAATATTGTCTATATATTCAATGTTGTCTCTGTATCCTTCCTTCTTTCGTTCATGAAATATGTCATATATCAAGTTGTCTCTTGTATGAACTTCACTGTCTTGAGCTCACCAGGGTCCGTGTAGTTTCTGTCAGTACCCTGTGATTTGTATGTCATCTGAGCTAAGGCGATTGTATTGTGACAGTTGATTTACGTGACCAGCATCCGATTTCTGCGACGATTTATTTACTAGTGTAGCTTCCCTTGTCCCCTACCTCAGCCGCTTCTTATGATATCGCTTGTAGGGCGCAGTGTTACTATTCTTTGCTCCCACTGAGGGCCCAGGCAGCACACGGGCAGAAAATATTGGCAGCGTTTGGATATGAATCTACCATTACTAAAGTTTGTAACCAGGAAATTTGGAAGTAAATAGTAGAAGAGGAGGAAGAAAAAAGAACAAGTGATACATCTAGCAATAATACATTTGTTAATTTTCTTCTTCTTCTTTGCGTTCGTTCTTTTCGACCAATTTTAATCACTCTTTGTGATATGTTTGATCTTTGCCAAGAAAGTGTATACGTTGCACATTGGTTTGGTAGGCCCCTAAACGCATATTTTTCTACACGTCTAGGACACATGCATCCGATTTCAACCAAACCTCCTTAGTCACCTCTTACGACATGCATGGCAGGTAACAGTGGTTCTATTCTTTACACCCCAAATTTAGGCCCGTAACCACTCGGGCGATTTGTTAATTATAAAACGCATTGTCTGTTTGTGTGTCACAGGACGCTTTTTATTTACTAGTGTAGCTTCCCTAGACCCCTACATCAGTCGCCTCTTACGACATGCCTTATCGGTCGCAGTGCTACTATTCTTTGCTTCCCTTGTGAGCCCCGGCACCGCAATGGCATTTTTAACAACACCGTATGCCCGTCTGCCCAGCGTGTTCGTAGCGCGTTGGACTACGGGTGACTATCCCTCTGTCTGTGAGGGTTCAATTCCGCGGGATGGCAGAAAAAGCCACATATTCCCCAGATTTACGGTGTTCGTGGCACCGAACCGAAGGGTTACGATGTTCATGGCACCGAGCCGAAGAGCTGAAAAGCTCAAGTGCTTCTAGATCGGGAAAAAAACACAATACCATAGTTGTGAATATTACAATTCATTCCTGGTATTGTGTGCAATGATTTATATATATAACATTGGTTTGTCCCATGGATATATGTCTGTCTAAACATATTGGTTCTGTATTTTTCTTCTTCTTTTGTTGTCACACTGTTACGGGATTGTTGCCCAGTGTCACGGTTTTTAGTTCAGAGTTATGTTGGCGTAAAGAGAGCTGACGAGGGTTACAGTCAACAAGCTAGTATAATGTGAGAGTTTATCTGCTCGTTTTCATATGGTCGTATCTCTGTGTATGCACGCTCTAGTTTATATGTATGTGTTTGTGGTCTGTCCTGTGTTTATATCTATGTGTGTATAAGCCCTCTAGCTTATATGTATGTTATGTATGTATGTAAGCAGTGATGGCTCGTCATTAAGGGCCTACTGGGGCCAGGCCCCACCAAATTTAATGTGTAACGTGTATTTTTTTTTTATAAATAAAAATATAACCTAACACAAAACCATGATTTTTCCGAAAATGTTTGTCTGGCCCCACCAACAAAAATGATCACGAGCCGCCACTGTATGAAAGTATACTTTTGAATATAAGGGTTACAGAATAGTCCTCCTAATACAGAAGAGAACAAATAGAAAGAACACAAAATCAAAGAAAACTTACTGATATTACAAATAAGAATGAGAAAATTGAAGTATTTTAGACATATACAGAGGCACGAAGCGTTGGAGAAGAACATTATGGAAGGGAGCATCCCGGCAAAGAGGAGAAGAGAAAGACCACGGAGAAGGTTGATTCAGGATGTAACTGAGGGTTTGAAAGTGACGGCAACAGAGGCGGAACGTTTGGCCTATGAGAAAGAGAAATTCAGGACTGTTAGGGTGGTAAAGCTCTGCTCAGGACAAGCTGTATCATGATGTGTGTGTGTTTGTGGTCTTGTTTCGTGTGCTCATATTTATGTTTCTTGTCTCTATTCACAGGTTCTTGGTAACAAATCCAGACGATTGTGTTATTTACAACAGTCGATGCTCTATATGCAGAAGGTAATAATCCAACAGCATTTTTATACCTACTTTGTGTTACTAGAGCCAAACATGGACATTGAGCAAAGTGCAGTCACAAAAATAACTACATGTGAAATGCGTTGCCTGCGAAAAGTTAGCAACAACACAAGAAAAGACAGAATCACCAACATCAGCATAAGAAAGAAAGTTGGCACAAAACCGTGCTTGAAGTACATAGAGAAACAAAGAATGAAGTGGTTTGGTCACTTAATAAGAATATATCCAAACTCCACAGTCTACAGAGTCTTCTACAACAGAACATCGGGAAAGAAGGCAAGAGGAAGACCACGGAAAAGATGGTTAGATGGCGTAGCAGAATCCTGTGAAAGAGCAAAGATAACAATCACACAAGCCACCAGAACAGCGCAAGACAAAACAGAAAACCACGACACTGGGCAACAACCCGGTAGCAGTGTGACGACAAAAGAAGAAGAGTAATCCAACATTGTTGATTACTAAACATTTATCAACATACAACAATAAACATTATCATTAGAACATCAACAAGTTATATAATTCTTGCTTGTTGCTTAAGGGGCAAAGAGAGAAGTGTGTTTAACCAGAGCAACATGAATCATCAGTATGCACACCCTGTGAGATCTGTTGAAAAAGACTGAGCACATACGGGTCTTCCCGGAGTGCTATGACTTCAGTTCATTAACCAATAACTAGAACATCAACCACCCTCAGATCTTCTTCTTCGACTGTTCCATATCGACCACTTATTAACCACTCTGTGGGATTTGTATGTGATCCGAGCCTAAGAATGATTGTACATTTTGCCAGTTATGCGTCTACAAGTATGCCAGCACATCCGATTTCTGCGACGCTTTTTATTTACTAGGGTAGCTTTCCTATTCCTCTACATCAATCGCCTCTTACGGCATGCCTTGTAGGTCGCAGTGGTACTATTCTTTGCTAACCTTGCGGGCCCCGGCACCACAGGGGTGAGTTCTTGTGTGTGCTTGTTTTAAGGCACTTTGTAAGCTGATATTCATTTTCGTAAGGCTGTTCTTGATCCCGTCACTCCATCTTTTGCGTGGTCTTCCTCTTGCTTTTACTCATTATACTTTTTCTGTGTGGCTCTCAAAGAACCCTGTCAGTTCAAAATCGAGAAGAACTGACTGGAAAGGCGCAGCCCGGACAAAATTCTTTAGAAAAGAATAAAAATAAAATTCCTACAAAAATATTCTTCAAAGTTACACTAGGGACCTTCGCCGGTGCTACGGAGTTAGTGAACTGCAGCTGTGATCTTCCTATGTACGAAAGAGATCGGAGCACACATGGTTACTTCCCAAAGTGCAATGATGATGGTCCAACCAATCAATCTCCTGCAATCAGTTTCTCATGCTCCACAAACCCGTACAAAAAGATGAGTGAGTTGCCTTTATGAATAAAGTAAAGGTCCACATGGACCAGAACCAACTATAAACTTATGGACCTTCGGACTCGGGTAAAAATTATGGGAAATCAGACCCCAACTACACCACGTGACTCGCATTCCAGTATTGGTGTATATAGACGAATTCATTTTAAAATCAACACAAAATGCTAAATAGAAGTTATATTATGCAACAAGTTAAGTTTAACAATAAGGAATATCAATATTATGAATATTTTTCACCAATAACTAACCATAGATTCACAGAATTGAGTAAAATAGGCAAAAAAGCTTGCAGTGTTCTATCAAACATCTATAGATTCCATTTCCCCGGATCTAGGTCAGGATTCCCCGGTTATTTGTCTGGCCTAGTTATCTAGAGTTGGCTGTGTGTGGACAGTCCAACATTCCATGTCATTGGTTACTAAACTGACGTCATTGCACTCCGGGCAGACCCATAGTGCTCAGTCTCCCCCAACAGATATCGAAGAGTATGCATACTGATTGTTCCTGTGGCTCGCTGATTAAACACACCTCTCACTCTGCCTTTCAGGCATCCAGTTCGACCTGAACAACGGGTAACTCCAAACTGCTTAAATCGCTTGATCGATTCAACATCGATATTAGTGTCCTCATCCAACAGAGAGTCTCTAAGAGACCGAAGAATATCCCCTTATCCATCTTCAACTCCCCAACAATCGATGCTGTTGATGCAAGCCTGTCCGCTCTCTCATTACCGTAAACACCCGCATGCCCAGGACAGTATATCCACGTAAGCCGCTGGAGGTTAGAAACTTCTATAGACGACATCCACTCATACCGAAACCTGCCCTTCTGGATCTTGTGAAGCATCGACTGAGAGTCAGATACAACTGCTCCAGTAAATGAAGTCCCAGAAATCCAATGGGAATGGGCAGCAGATTAAACAAGGCCTCAACCTCCATCCTCATGACCTAGAACGATTAGTTGTCCTGCTATTCCATAAGCTCAGAATATCGAGCATAATCATAAACTGTATTGCTGTATTCCACAGAATGCATTGGTTTTCCATTTCTTTGGTTGGTATCTCTCCCTCCTTTTTTCAGAAACAAGGAGATGTAATAAAAAAGATTGACATGAAAGATTCCCAGCTGGTGCGCAAGGTGACCAGCGATGTAACAGGGACACAATTTGAAATCTTTAAAAAGAAAAAGACACATGTATTTGTAAGTAGAATTTGTGCTGTGAGATCAAGAATTTGCTGGACAGAGGTTTTGTCATGAAATGAAACGATAACTCTTAATATATTTGTAAGTCTTATAATTTTCGGAGTTATTCCTCATGCGTGTTTGGGTTGGGCGACACCGCGATTCTTTGTAACAAAATATAATTTGAATATGTTCTTCGGTGTTTCTTGGCACGGTCTTTTGGTACAGCTAAATGTTAGGGGAGTAAACTGATTTAACCCACTGTCTTGTGGTCGGGTTATGCAGAAGATTAGAGGAGTAACCCTCGACTACAAATTTGGAGGAAGGACACTAAGGCAGTTGATGGTTGGTATACTCCATTTCAGCTTCTGACGATCACCTACAAACGCTGCTTAATTCCAAATGTATAGACTTTGTTTTTTCTTGGAATGAAAACTGTTTGATTGAGAAGGAGTTTGTGCAAAATGGGCAAGGTACTATCCTGATATTTACTGCCCAGGCTAGACAAGTAAACATAATTAGAGAGGGTATTTCATCCTTGCTTTAAACACAGAAAGCAACAATCACAGGTTCAGGTTGTAAGTCCTCCCAACTTGGCGCTCAAAGCTGGGGGTAGCTATTCAACTGCACTGATCGTCTACAGCCTGCCTTAAACTAGGTAGCCGCCCCTCATCAGTAAGGTGCTGACCCGCCACATCTGTCTGTCTTGTAGGGTAAACAGGGCTACCCTGCAATCCCTAAACAACAATATACAATGGCATACGACCTATTTTCTTCACTAAGTGTCTTCAAGACAGTGATTTTATCTCAGGAAGTGATTTTATCTCATAGCAACAAATATCTCTTTGAATGGCAACAGGCCCCTGTGTTGCGGGGCCACGTGTTGCCGGGGTCCTCAAGGAAGCAAATAAAAGTACCACTGTGACCTACAAGGCATGTCGTAAGAGGCGACTGATGTAGGACCTAGG
Organism: Arion vulgaris; assembly: GCA_020796225.1. NCBI lineage: Eukaryota > Metazoa > Mollusca > Gastropoda > Stylommatophora > Arionidae > Arion > Arion vulgaris. The sequence goes on from CM036767.1 coordinate 7,717,374, forward strand.
AAGCTACCTAGTAAATAAAAAGCAGCGCAGAAATTGGATGTGCTGGCCTACTTGTAGATACATAACTGGCACAACATACAATCGCTCTTAGGCTCAGATCACATACAAATCACACAGTGGTTAACAAGTAGTCAATATGGAGCGTTCTCTCCCTCTCTCTCACGATCGTTCTTAAGGCCGTTTTTATCATTCTATTGTGATATATAAACAGCCTAACACAAGAACGGGTGTACATGCACAACCTTCAGTATGAATTGGAGCTCTGCTGTGCCTCTACCGTGCCTGCTGTGCCTCTGCCGTGCCATGCACTTCTGCCCACCGGTGTACCCACTCGTGCATCGCCCCCATTCGTGCTCGCTCTGCCCTGGTGTCTGCCTCGTCGTCACCGTAATTTCTCTCCGTGCTCACATTTGCCTGGGCTGTCCGACCCTGGGGCTTAAATCGTACCCCCATCCCTGTAATGGGGCCTGAGTTTCGTCCACATACAGCTCAAATCGAGGCCCAGCATATACATCTGCCGTCTCATTTACCATACTTCAGATTGCTATGACACTCAGCTCTACTCGTGCACAGGGCTCAGAGTTTCGCTCCGTGTGAGCCCTCTTCTCCGTTCATGATGCATCTCTCATCTCTTCGCGTGCAGACTTTCCCATCGGCCGGGATGATGCTGTGGCCTTTGTGTTCTCATATTTGCCATACCTCAGGACTGCTCTGACGCACAGCTTGACTTATGCGCAGGGATCCGAGTTTCTCTCCACGTCTCGGCTTTGGGAAGCACCTCTCATCCCTTTAATTCAGTCATTTACTCCGGGGGAGTTCGCATTTGTTCGCGGACGACTCGTACACTGCTGTATCTTACATTTTGGGAACTTGGACAAATTTTTATCGGCCATCGGCCTGGAGATGCGTGCATTATTCAGGATTTTGGACCTGCATTGCTTTTCCGTGCTTGCCTGCTACCACTACCAGTGGTTCTCCTTTGATCCCTGTGCCCACCTGACCAGACCGGAACCAAAGTCTGTTTCCAGGGTCACCACGTGGAGGTGGGGCACAGGGTCTTGATTAGTGCCCCTTCACTAACCCTGGGCTGCGTTGTCCCACTTCACCTTTGACCCCATATGGAACATTGAAAGAAGAAGTAGAAGAATGGCAAGCATCTAACACCAGTTTAAAAATTCTGCTTTCTTGGGTCCGTAGTCACTTAACCAGTGTTAACATAATGCCCTAATGGAAGATTTTTGTAAAAGTGTTGTCTTCTTCTTTGCTTTCGGTTTCGTATACTCATCTAAACCATGAGATAGGTTACCTCTATAAAGCTGCATGTCAGTTGGAGTTCCTCGCGAGTTCCTCATAGCTTGCTCTGTAAGCTTCATTCACTCTCTCGATCCCCACCTAGACCAATGTACCAAATTATCTCATGAATTCTGCTGTTGTTTTTAGGGACTCCATCCCTCCATACAGCTTCTTGCGAAACTCTGTGTTATAGGGCCAGGTTTCGTTTCTCAGGCCTGCTAACAACTGGCATTCTTGCAGTATGTGATCTGTTGTCATGTCCGCCTTTTCACAGTGGCACAGGCTAATTGTGCCAATTTTAAATTTGTTGAACATGTGGGCCCGAAGTCTGTTATGCGTACAGAGCGGAATATAACAACTTGTTCGCTACAGGATAGACCATAGTCCCATCTCTGAGCTGGTTGAGGGTGTCTTCGACCACTTTTTCTATACTGCCATCCGATGGTTGTTTTGCATGTTTCTTGAGGCCATGTTTCGTTTGTTGGTATTGTATGATGGACATGACTGCATGATGTGTTTCTGTCTGACATTCACACTGTGTTAAAGTTAAAAAGATGAAAGTCTCAATGATATTATCAACAACAAGTGCTGAACACTTATTGTCAATATAAATTAAAATATGAACTTTGTTTATTGTTAATTCTTCTTGCAGATTTGTCCAACAAGTGAAAACTGTACAGTCTGGGTTAGGGCTCTACAAGCTGCCATGGCATTAAAAGATTATAGGTAATGTTACATCTTAACTTCTTTTTCTTCGACCGCTCCATATTGACCACTTGTTAACTACTCTGTGTGATTTGTATGTGATCTGAACCTAAGAGCCGATTGCACGCTGTGCCAGTTATGCGCCTACAAGTAGGCCAGCACATCCGATTTCTGCGCTGTATTTTATTTACTAGGGTAGCATCCTAGGGTACATCTTAAAAATGATTGTATTGATGTATGATTGTCTGTATTGATTTAAGAGTCTGTGTTCATACAGGAGTCAGTATTGCGGAGTAGAAAATACAGCTACTCTACAATCTCAAAGAGTGGACAACTTTTCCAGCTTGTTACCAGTTCAAAATTACATAAGAGATCCGACCATGTGTTGCCAGGGCCTACAAGGGAACCAAAGAATTGTAACACTGCGACCTACACGATATGTCATAAGTGACGACTGAGGTAGGGGCCTAGGAAAACTTCCTAGTAAATAAAAAGCATCACAAAAATCGGATGTGCTGCCTACTTGTAGGCGCATAACTAGCACATAACGTATATCTGCTCTTAGACTCAGATCACAAAGAGTGGTTTGACAATGAGATGTGACATTGAAAATGACTGAGTAAGAAGAAGAGAAAGTCCGACTAAGTACCCATTCCCTTGGACAGAGTGTTAAAGAGTTAACTGCACAATACAACACTGGGACGATTTAGATGACAATACATTAAGAGCTTACATAATTTGACAAGTATTATGTATCTTTTGAAAACATAAGCAGTAAACATCTACTACAACGGAAACACATAATAACAAAGTACTGTAGTTTTACAAAAACAATGACAATACAAAGCAACGTTTCAACCAAAAGGCCTTTATCAAAAGTATATGTAGGAGATTTGTTTTATTCATAATGAGGTTGAGCTGTATTTATTAACTTTTTCCACGCTTTTGGCCGCACACTGCGCCATGGCAGAAGTCCGTTTCACATTATTAGCCACACACTAGAGTTGCTTCCCTTATAAGAAGTCTTTCTAGTTTTACTTCTATTGTTTTACTTCTACTACTTTTCAACCTTGTTATTCTATTGGGTTGTCCAGTTTTCTTCAATTTAGTATATAATAATAATATATGTTTATTTATTGACGAGTAGTTGGGATGGTTTTTTTTTTAACCTCCCTTGAATTAACTGTTTAAAAATTGAGGAAATAACTCCGCTTGGAAAGAGTTGAGTTTTGCTTAATTTAGCAAATATTAATTGCTCAGCAATGTGTTATCTAATGATGGACCTCAAATTTCTCTTTCTTATTTTGTTTCAGGCCGTGTAGCCCGTGTGATTTTACTGACACACAAGAAACTCCAGATTTGTATGAAACCTATGACCAAATTTTGATTCAAACACAGACAAGTTCAGATGGATGTGTGAAAATATGTGATTACACTGAACCATATGATCAGCATAAAGTTAACGGTGTAGAAATCAAAGAGAATGAGTACTGTGAGGTGGGGGATGTTCAAATCCAGCAGGATAAATCGCAACAATTATCGCAATCAAATAATGTTGAGATTAGAAGATCTTCTAGACAGAGCATTGTGGAACAGGTTGACAAAGATGGAGAAAGTGAGGAAGCAACAGTAGACCAATATTACACTGATGCTTGTTCCCTGGCACAAACACTTGAAGGAACTCCTAGAACATCTCAAAACATCGCTGAAGTAGCACAAAGATGTAGTACAACTAGAAAAGGTGATCAAGAAGTTGCTGAAGTAGCACAAAGATGTAGTACAACTAGAAAAGATGATCCTGAAGTTGCACAAAGATGTAGTACAACTACAAAAGATGATCCAGAAGTTGCTGAAGTAACACAAAGATGTAGTATTACTACAAAAGTGGATCAAGTTTGTTCCGATTCACTTCAGAAAGTGAATCTCGCTGATCTTGAACTTAACTCACAAGATTTACCTAGCACTGAAGACGATGCTAATCTATTCCATGTACTTCTGGATGCTTTGCCTGATTGTAGCTCCCCTCTCCCAAACTACATTCATCCACTGACAGATGAGGACTGGAGACCTATTGAAGACCTCAAACAGTTTCTCATTGATAATGAAGAGCTTTGTCCAGTATCTTACACATTTGTTCCTGTGTCTGATGACCCTGTCAAGAGCCTAAAATCTTACTTAGAGACTTCATGCATTGCTCCCAGATTGTCAGGCCATGGTACTTAAATTTTGATTGCGTGTGCACATTTTTTTGTAGTATTTAATCTTACTTTATTTTATCTTTGAACAAAGTTGTAAATATTTTGTGTTTTAATAGTTTGTATTTATACAGCATACAAATATTTCTGATATATCATCAAAATTTCTACTACCTCTCTACTACTAAAACTATTTTTGATTAAATTTGTATCACTTTATTTTCATTGTCTGAGCGAATGCTGGGAGATTCTCACTCTCGCGATCACCGCCCAGACTGATGTACCAGATTTCCCATAAATTATATTATTCATGGGAAATCTGATTCATGCGCCTTAGTATGGTGTGCTTCATCACATCTTCATCACCATTTAGAGCTCTGGTGCTTATCCTCGCGATGTGTTCAGCATTAGCCAGCGTTTACTGGGTTCTCTTGCCGTCAGCCTTGGGCTGTCCTCAACCGACCTGCAAGGCAGTAGGTTGCTATTTTCTTTTAGGGTAGCTACCCTTAGACATCCCTCCCTCCCGGGTTGTTGAGCGTCATCTGCCCAGGTTACCAGTCTTTTTGGGACTACTTGGATTGCCTGCCATCCAGTTTTGCATACGGTTTGCTCCGCTAGCCTTTGATTTTCCCCAATCAAACTACTACAAGGCAGTAGTGTTGGGAGATTCTATAATGCAGAGGAATTAACTCTTTCCACGCCAATCGCCGTACACTATGCCATTTGAATTGTTTCGTTTATACAAGTCTTTCTAGTTTTAATTCTACTATTTTACTGCTGCTACTTTTTAACCTTGTTATTCTAATAGGTTGTCCAGTTTTCTGAAAGTTAGTATATAATAAGGTATATATATATATGTTTATTTATTGACAAGTATTTTTTTTTTAATTTCTTTTGTTGCCTCCCTTGAATTAACTGTGTAAAACTGAGGAAATAACTGTGTACGGAAAGAGTTAATACATTACCAAAGGATCAAACATGGGAGGTTTTTGTTAGGAAACTCTACCGCATTTAAACTATTCGACTACTCACTCTCTTCTCTCTTACTAATTCAACATCGGTATTGCAAGCCCTAGGATAGTGAAAAACTGTCAGAATTAAAAGAAACACTAAGTGAGCTGAATACCATAAGAAGTGTGGTGCTGCAGTGGATACAGCACACTGTGGCATACCAGGAAACGAGAGAGCGGACAAATTAGCTAAGGAAGGAGCAACACAGGAACAAAGGAATCAAATAATCACTTTCCAGGAAAATAAAACGCCCATCAAGACTATTGGAAAAGAAGACCAGCAAAGAGACAATTACCACTGTTTAGATATAGCAAGGCAGTTGATATTGTTTTGACTCAGAACTGGACACAACAGACTGAACAGATACTTACACAGACTAAAACTCGTTCCATCACCCACATGTGCATGTGGACAGACAGCACAAACAGCCGAACACATCCTTCAAGATTGTCACCTGATGAATCAACTGCGGAAAGAACACTGGCCAACAGAGACAGACATCAACACAAAACTGTTTGGAAGCCTTGATGAACTAACAAACACAACAACATACAAAAACCAGAGAGAGCATCCGGAATTTTTTTCAAAACTGTGTAAGACAAAAGTTGAACCCATCAACATACGCCGTTAGCAGAAGACCTAAATAAAGACTGGTTCATGTTGTCAGATCATACAAATGATACCTAAATCTGTTTTATTATGGCAAATTGTTATTAAGGGAAAAATAAGATGAGACTGTCAAATAAAATGTTAAAAACATTTTAAAAGGACCAAAAATATGAATAGACAAATGTCCGAATCCCTTGCGCAAAACCTAAAAATGGCTGTCAGTGTTGCAGATGCCTGATAAAACATCCCAAAGCTGAAAGTAGCGACGCTTGAGATGCAGAGAAATAATTGTACAAAAATGTGTAAAACACTTTTAAATGTCACTGATCATATAGCACATTGTTGGGTAAATTCTTCCAAAGAATCTGAAATGTACGTCGCAACACATAAGGAAAGTGCAAAGCTAAAATCTCTAGTGAAACAATACCAAAAAAGACAGAACTCTACAAAATACAGAAACAGATAGAGGATTGTTAACAGAATTTGACTCACACACGGCACATCAGAAAGTGCAACTAAATCAGGGTGACAATATCTCAAGTTTTAAACAAAATAAACGACAATCATAATCGTATTTAACAGAAAATAAAATACAAAATCTGGAATATAAACATGAATTGCAGTCATTGAGTACACAAAACACACATAAAAACTAGAAATACAACGGAAAAGAAACAATGAAACATCTAGTAAATATATAACTTGAATACATGCAACATATACCCATATAGATTACAAAGCATGGGAAGAGAAAGTACTAAGAAGCATAAGAATGTAATACATGCAACATATACCCATATAGATTACAAAGCATGGGAAGAGAAAGTACTAAGAAGCATAAGAATGTAATACGTTGAGCCCGCGTGGTCGCAAGGTACCATACAAAGAAATCAACCGATTCTCCAGAGCAAATCGACTACGATCATCAGAGGAACATGATCGGATGGCTGTGACCTGGACATCGCAAGCTCCTGAATGGCCAGTATCATTGAAATGGGTAGCTACAGGGGTCACAGAGCATTGGCGTATATCGCGCAAGTGTTGGGCGAATCGGTCACTGAGTCTCCTGCCGGTTTCCCAATATAGGCCTTGTTGCACCGCTTGCAGATAATGGCATAGATAATATTACGGGACTCGCACGTGAAACTGTCTTCAACAACAAACGTTCTCTATGGCTTTTGTCATCGTTGCGTGTGGTTCATAGATATTAATAGCTTAAAATAAAACATAGCAATCTGTAATTATATTTTTTGAAACAATAAATAAACATTTACACAGTTGAACTATCTCTAGTTGAACTATCTCTTCTCTCTTTCTTTGCGTTCAGTTTCATATGTTCGTCTAAACTACGAGAATAATTGCCTCTATGAAGCTGCATGTCAGTTGGAGTTCCATGTGAGCTCTCCATCGCTTGCTCTGTAAGCTTCGTCTATGAGGCCATTTGGGGTATGCACAATGGACAGGACTGCAGGATGTGCACTGGAGTCTGTGTTTCGGTCAGACATGCACACTGTGCCATCTGAACAGACTTTATTCTGTGCATGTGTTGGTTGAGCATGCAGTGTCCTGTTCTGAGGTTAAATATTGTTTATCTTGGGGAGTCTCTGAGTATTGAAACAAATCTAAGTCACAGCCCTAAGACAGACTATCTGGCCAAGCAGGGATCATCTTATCTTATCTTATCTTATCTTAACCACATTTGCAGTGAAGCGTCGTGGGGAGAGTTAGTTTCCTATCTTGTGCCAGGTGTGTTGCGCTTGATGTTGTCAGTCCATGCTTTCGCCGGGACTCTGAGATGTTATCTATCCATCTTGTTATTGGCCTGCCTCGTGCTCTGCGCCCTGAGTGTCGATTATTATAGGCACGTGATGGTAGTAAATGTGGTTCCATTCTCATTAAATGGCCGAACCACTTGAATCTTTGCTTCTCGATGTACTGTATGCATGGTATAGTACCAACGATGCTTCTGATATTCTCGTTTCTCACTCTATCTCGCCTTGTAACGTTGACAGCTTTTCGTAGACATCTCATTTCACATGTTGTAATCTTTCTTCTTGTGTCTTAGTCAGGGGCCATGTTTGGCACTGATAGCAGAAGTTGGAATAAATATGCAGTTTATCAGTTGTCGTTTGACTACCATGTTAATGCTTGGATGTTTTAATAGTGGTGACAGTTGGTATGTCACTGCATTTGCCTTCTGGCATCTAGTCTCGATTCCTCTGTCCATCTTTCCATGCTGATGAATATACTCCGAGATATTGATTCTGGAGTCTGTGATTTTGACATATCACGTGCTAACTTTATTGACTGTTGACCTGCATTGTCACTTCTTTGGGGGTTTAATATTTCATGTCATAGTTCCATGTATTGAACATCTTATGTTGTTGAAGTTTGTTTTCAAGTGTTGTAAATTATACTCTATCATCTGCAAAGAGTAGTCGTATAAATTGTAGTTGTACGAGTGTATCTGTCTGTTTCTGGTTATCTGTCATGAAATATGAGTATAGGGAAGACACATCTCTGCTGTATGCCTGATGATAATTCAAATTCGCGTCAAGTGCTATCATATAAACCTACAAATAGACAAAGTCTGTTAGTATCAAATATAAAACAGATTCTGAAAACAAACCCAAGAAATGCTGAACCGACCTATCAACTGGTCAGATCATGTACAGAATTAATGACAATCCTCTAAGACAATATAAATCTACCAATGAAAGATATCACTATCTTTCAATTAAGAACAGGACATTTGGTCTGAATTCACTGAATAAATCACACCTACACATTTAGAAAGTGCAGTCATTCATGTTGAACCATCATATTGCTTAATGTCCTGCATACATAAGCAACAGAACTCTTCACACAATTTTCATGTATTTTTACTAGTTTCACAATTAGCACATGCAGATTCTCAATTTGATTTGCTACAGTAAACTGTCATTAGAGAAGAAGAAGGTTAGCCTTTTAACCTTTTTTTAAAGCTGTTTTACAATCAAATCCATTTACTATTTTTGTTTGCATTGATTAGATTCAATAATAATACTACAATTGTTTAATTGAGTTCAGTTATTGATGTAACAAAATTATCTCTTTTTCATGATTTTGTTATTTAGAGATTTTGTATCATGCATGTCAGTCGGTATATGCCATCGAGAGTTGGAAAATGACTAAAGATATAGAAAACAAGTTTAATGCATTTGAAAATAGATGTCTGCGAAAAATAATGAATATAAAATGGAACGAATTCAGGAAAAGTGATTAAATCAAATAAATGTCTGGTCAACCACTAGTGACAACTGTTATAAGAAAGAGAAGATGGAGATATGTTGGACCCATCTTGAGGAGAAATAATCAACGAATATCAAAGCAGGATTGAAGTAGATGCAAAAGGTTCAAGAAAGAGAGGACGACTTAGGGAGATCCTAAAATGAACTTTGCTGAGAGAGGCAGGAAATATCGGTCTCAGTTCCATGGAGGAGATTGAGCAAGTTGCCCAGGATAGAGCGGTATAGAGAAATTATAGAGAAAGAGCCTGCTGGCCACAACATTATTTCCATGTGATGATCTCTCTCACGATCACCTAAAAGACCGATGTACCAGATCTCTCCATAAATTCATTCATGTGGAAATCTGATTTATGCAGCCTTAGTATGGTTGTGTTCATCACATCTTCAGCGCCATTTGCAGCTCTGGTGCTTATCCTTCGGCGATGTGTCCGGATCCAGCCAACGTTTACTGGGTTCACTCTCCGTTAGCTTTTAGCTGTCCCCAGCCGTCCTGCAAGGCAGCAGGTTGACTTCTACACATTTAGGACACGTGTATCCGATTTCAGCCAAACCTCCTTAGTCGCCTCTTACGACATGCACGGCAGGTAACAGTGATTCTATTCTTTACACCCCAAATTTGGGCCCCTGTAACCACTCGGACGATGTGATGACCTAGAAAACAGCCTACATTACTGCAGTATGACAAAAGGAGTATAGTTCACAAAGGAATGCTTAGCCACGAGCCATGTTAGTAGTGTAATTGTCATCTTTACAATATCATCGATTCAAAATCGAGAAGACCAGGCTGGAAAGCCGCTGCCCAGGCAAAATTAACTAGAAAAGATTAAAAATAAAATTTCTACAAAACTATCTTCACCATCTTCAAAATTACATCGGGAACCCTCGCGGTTGCTACAGAGTTCGTAAGAAAGAGATCGGAACACATATGGGTACTCAATGAAGTTCAATGATGATGGTCCTATTCAGTGGCGGCTCGTGGTCATTTTTCTTGGTGGGGCCAGACACAAATTTTCGGAAAAATCATGGGTTTTGAAGTATTTACTATAATTTGTCTATTCGGGAAGTTATTCCCCTTTCAATTGTTGGTGGGCCAGGACCCACTGGCTCTTAATGACGAGCCGCCCTGGTCCTATTAATTAAAAAAATGACTTGGCTCATGTCCTTACGTGATTTCCACTTCTGTAATTGCTGATAGAACACATCTATTGTCTCTGCTATTCATCGGAACATAGGATTGTATGATGAGGATGTTGGTGATCTTGTTCTTATCAATCTACTAGTGATTGATGTCTAGTAATGTTTGCTCTATTCCTCTCAAGTTTCCTTGTATCTCTATATATTGTTCATCTTCTCTTCCAGAGTATAGTACGGTTGCTCCAATTGCTGATATGATTCTCTTTGTCCATCTGCATTCTCGTATTCTTAGTATACCGATTTGTAACTTCCTTAATTAATATTTGGTCTGCTTCAATTTTCTTACATTTCATAAACCTAAGTTTGGTTTAATATTTTGCAGTTAGGACATCCAATGATTACCTGGCAGCTTATCATTTACACTCTACGAGCAGTCTCACTATGGAAATGATGGCAGTAACTTAAGCGATGGTCTGACTGGAATCCCAGACCTTTGTCCATGCATGTTTTCTCAGTGACTTAATGAGTATGATCAGGAAGATTGAAACAGGCTGGGCTCAGAGACAACGGATGGAGTCGCTGAGGAGGTCTATGCTGACAAAAATCAGTTTTATTTTTGTGCCAGGGCATGCAGGTGTAAAGGAAAATGAACGCGCCGATTTGCTTGCAGGTATGGCTGCTGTAAAAGCGGGTGAGCAATGGACCAGGCTGATATTATAAATTCCCTAAGGGAGAGTGGGCGTGTACATGATTCAAGTAATAGTGGTGAATCTACAACACTAACCAGACTGCAAGAGTTCCTTGTCAAATGTGGTGTAGCTAGACCTGAACACTATGCTGGTAGCCAAAGAAGAATAGTAAACCAACACAGAACCTGTTTCGTTAGTAGTCACACGCTGACGGATGGACTAATTCAGCGTTTCCCAAAGTGGGCGTACCGCCCACCCCAGTGGGCGCTGAAGCCTCACAGGGGGGGCGAGGTGGGTTCAGAAGCATTTAGGGGGCATTTTTCGAGATTTTGCGATTGAATAATCATTAAAAATTTGAATTCTGCATATTTATTTACCTTATGCCCGTCTTACACGATACATTTTTTTGTCAATTTTCTATTTCATGAATATAATTATTTGAAAATTGACCATGTATTACAGAAATATATATATCAATTTTCCATGTCAAAGAAAAAATAGTGCATGTATATACATGGAAGGGGGCGTTGGAAACTGTTATAATGTGAAGGGGGCGTTACAAAGTTTATATTGTGCAAAGTGGGCGGTGGGCCGAAAAAGTTTGGGAATCTATGGACTAACTGGTTCGATGTGCAGTGATGATGATCAGATGACTAAAGCAACTAAAAATAAAAAATTTATCATTTACAATCAACGAACTTTAAACTCCGGATGTCTACATTGCAGCAGGATGTGATTTCTGTTGTTCATTAACTTTCCCTCTTTTTTAAAAATAGGTATTATTATTTGTCCTATGTTGTTACCCATAACACAGAGAAGCAAGATGTCTGCTTCAGTTTGACCTTTATCAGTGCAAACCTGTCCAGCTTGGTAGAAAGTACTGGGAGAAAGGTAAATCTGTCCAGCTGGGAGAAATGTAATTCTGTCCAGCTGGGAGAAAAGTAAAACTGTCCAGCTGGGAGAATAGTAAATCTCTCCAGCTGGGAGAAAAGTAAATCTCTCCAGCTGGGAGAACAAAAAATATTGCTGATATATCACTGGAGGTATGTGGCGTAGCGGTAGTTAGCTCGATCACAACCCAAGAGTTCCTGGCTCAAACACCACGACTGGTAATTTGGAAGCTAATTTGTTCTCGTGGATTTTTACGAATAGTAAAATTATACATCACCGTTCAGAAAGCAATGGCAAATTACTGAACGTATAAGTGGTGCCTAGACAATAGACTCGTTCACTATGGTTGATGGCGAGGTCTTGTAAATGATATGCTACGATTTTCAATTCATTCATCATTGGAGGTAATTAGGCTACTCAACCTGTCAAACGCTGCCGGATAAAAACACAAGTGATGGCATATTCTTACATTCATATTGAACATTAATATCCTCTTCGTGTCCCGATTGACACATAAGGAGTCCACAAGAGACTTCCACTATTGTCGTTCTGCTGCCTTTTCTACCAACACGTCTCCCGTGTCAGGACACACTCCTTCAACTCTCTCTCTCCACCGTTCTTCTCCATGTTTCCTTGGACATCCAGGCCTTCTCTTCCCATCCGCTGTCCATCTGAGAGCTGTCCTAGCCAGTGTCCCCACTGGCATACGACATACATGTCCAAACCACCTCCATCTTCGTCTCTCTTGGAGACCATCATTAAGAATATTGAACATATCAACAGTTTATCTATACATTCATTAAGAATATGTCAATAGTCTGTTTATGTCGAATGTGACAAATTACGTCTTCAATGGCCCTGGTATTGTTTATATATAACTGTCCTCTGGTAATCATATGGTCTTCTGGACCGAATAAAACTATACTTGATCACCATCGTGATGCGTATCGGTTGCAAATGTATTTCTCTATCTCTCTATCTATCTATCTATCTCTGGTTATTGTTGTTGGTGATCCAGCGTTGCATAAAATCGAAGTTAGAATAAATTGTAATAGCAAAGAGCTCGTTGTCATCATTAACATCAGTTGCAATGTCGTTTATCTACCCAATCTCTCTTCCTATTTCATTCCATCATAAGGGTTTTCTCCAACTTTTTTCCTATAGTTTCTTGTCACCACAAACAGATTGTTATAAGATACCGACTTTTAGTCATAATTATACGTTTGTCTTGTTATATCAGAACGTTTGTGTCCACGTAGACAGCATGACGGCCCTGACCTTGAGTGTTTGACGCGTTACATATCATCTCGATGTGAGAAAACTTGCAATCAGAAATTAATATTTTCTGTATTATTTATAACATGATTAAGAATTTTTGTTGGCACGATACCATACGTACAATCATTAACTAATGTGCTTTTGATTATGTTACGGCCACGTTATATTGTCACCTGTGCGTACATTTGTTATGATGCGCCCGAGGAGACAACACCCTGCCACCTTGTTTTTTTTAGTGTTCTATAGTTATACTCTGTTACGACATACTACAGCAAGGGTTCTAAATATTTGTTGTCTGAGCTACATTTTTAGAACGAAAATGTTCTCGAATTCATCATCATCAACTAGCTTGTCCTGAGCAGAATTTTGCCACCCCAACAGTCCTTGGGAATTTCTCTCATATGCCAGATGTCCTACCTCTGCATCTGTCATGTTCAAACCATCAGTTACAACCTGAATCCATCTTCTCCGTGGTCTTCCTCTGCTTCTCTTTGCCGGTATGCCTCCTTCCTGATGGTCTTCTCCAGCCCTTCATGTCTTTTTATATGTCTAAAAAATCTCAATGTTCTCTTTCGTATTTGTAGTATCAGTCAGTTTTCTTTGATTTTGAGTTCTTTCTGGATAGATCTATTTGTTCTCTTATCTGTCCAAGATATACGAAGAACTCTTCTGTAACACTTATATTCGAAAGCAAAAGTTCTCGAATTACACCACGTTTATTATATAGGGTGTTCAAGATAAAAGCAGCCCAGTTGACAAGGGAGCTAATCTGGCTTATGTTTATGAACATGAGAAGGTTCAATTATGACGTAGGTCAGGTTAGCAAGTCTTTTTGTAATGGTGTGTAATTATCGAACGGGAAGGGGAGATGAACAAATGTGATGAAAGGACAAGCTAGTCAGAACCGGTTTAAATAGTAAATATACAAAACACAATGCGTACCTGGCAACTTTTGATTTGTAACTGGGGCTGCTTTTATCTTGAACACCCTGTATAATAGTTTTATTACCGCAGAAACAGATAATAATTTTTGTAATTAAGATTTAGGTCCACTCGTTGCTGCACTGCCGAGTAGAGCCACATAAAAAAATACTTCTAGATATTCAAATAGTATTTTGAATAGACTACATCGCTGATTTTGTGTTGGGGCTCCCAATGAGAACAAAGAACAGTAACACTGCTACCTACACTGCATGTCGTATGAGGCAAATGAGGTAGGGACGTTATCCTAGTAAAGAAAAAAGCGTGGCAGATATCGGATGTGCTGGCCTACTTGTAGGCGCATAACTAGCACAGTGTGCAATCGCTCTTAAGCTCAGATCACATACAAATCACACAGAGTGGTTTAACATGTGGTCGACATGGAGCGTTCGAAGAACAAGTATTCCTCCCATAGCGTTAAATAGGACCTGCAAACAATTTCTCCATGCCGTTATATTTTTTAAAAATGTCTCTAAACAAGCTTTGAGTGTCTGAAGCTTCCCATCACAAATGTGATCCTCTTCTAACACACTTTTGAGAACCGCTTGTCTATAAACCAGCACTCCTTCATTCAGAGACGAAGGTCAAGGCCAGTTGTATAACAACAAAAGTGAAGTCTCGTGACTGAAGTAAATACTCGTGACTCTGGTTCATCTGTTCAGGTCATGTGATTGCGCACTGTATATTAAAAGCTGCGCCTAAATACGACTACTAGACTTAATCTGTTGGAGAAACAAGATAGTAATAGTATTTTGATTGTAGTTCATTATATACAACAGGTAAGTAAACTCAACAAACCGACTAGTGATACTCTAGTGGCTACAAGTAAAAGTATTAAGTAATGGCACTAATGGTGTAAATGTTTGTGTCACAATTGTCTTGTCTACTATCCTAGAAACCGGGTTGAATGACTGATCAAAGATCTATTTTAACTAAACAACCAGCGCCAACAATTACAAAGAATCTATTTTTCTAGTCACTTTGTAAGCTTCTGTGGAAGATAAATATCGTATCCAAGTCAAATGTGTTTATTAGTTGTTATCACTATGAAATGATGGTTTGTTACTGTAGTTGTATTCACGGGCCACTCAAAAAGGATTATATCAGTATGTGAAGCAGCTTATCCGACTTATCGTCGCTGGGTCCTACATACATCGACCTCCATAAGAATGGCTGAAATTACTTATAATAATGGGGCCTGCGTAATAATTACTTGATAAAATGTTGATAGCACGCTGTGCTAGAGCCTGGAAATTCCGGGAGTTCAAGGCTATACTGGGCCAAATATTTTCGGTATGTACACACAAACACGGTACAATGTACGCAGATGGATGCAAAATGTCATTGATTGCTGCTGACTCCGGTCAACTATCACTCAGAACAGAGTTTTTCAGGACTGCTGTCACGGGAGCCAAGTCCCGGAAGGGACAAACTACTTGATGATTAGGTACTTGGTTGAACTACAGGAGACTGTCAGTAGCATCCTTTACTTGGGGATCTAAATTATAAGATCAATTAAATGATCAATTATGTTAAAGAATAGTCAAATTGGTCGTAAACAACAAACGAAATAAGCAAACAAATCTATCCGGAAGATACAATCGAGGAAGAAGTGAAAAAATTGAAAGTTCAGAAGTGAATAGTGATGGCGAAATAAATTTAATAAATGTGATAGTAACATTCAAGCAAAAAACAAAACCAACTCAGTAAATGTGTAATGAAATGTTACATATGCCCATCGTTGTATGGAGTGAAAACATGAACAATAAACAAATAACTTAGGAACATATTTGTTCATGTCAAACCTCTTAACTCTTAGAATACGAAACGCCACCTGACAGACCATAAAGTTAGTTCCCATTTCGACAAGCTTACTTCAGGACCATATGGTTCTAACTAGTTGTTAATATATCATAAGGACTTTAATGCTTTAAGTGTATTTTTAAAATTCAAATACAGCAAGTGGGTGTTTGTAATAGATCTTTCAATTGCAGCACATTTTGGTGTATGCAGTTTGGCCCTGCTGTTGAATGTAAGAAAATTATAACAAATTTTGTAAGGACATCTTTGCCTTAAAATTTGTTCTTCAAAAACAGTGCGTAAAAAGGGTTTTAGCAGCGTATTTAAAGTTAATAGGTTGCACTTGTGACATTGCGTAGTTTATAACCCTTTCTATTGCCAGTTTTACGCTGTGTTCATTTCCAAAAATATTTAGTTTTCAATTCTTTCAGATTCATCATGGGTATAACATCTATTGTGTTACTGATATGCTCAATGGTTGCCTTGAGTTCAGCTTGCTGCACTCCTGATCAGTGGGAAGGTGTAGAGAGTTCTCTTGGAGGATATGCTCGCATATTCCATCATGGACTCATACAGGTTTGTTGACTAATTTATTCAGTTTATATTGTGTTGTATGCAATCTTTAACATGTCCATATTTTCTGCAAAGTCGGTCCACAGCGCTTCAAACTAGATACAGCAGACACGAGCAACCAGCACGACGAGCAACCGGCACCCCTGCACAACCGCACCTCAGCGCAAACGGCACCCTCGCAACGCACCCTCCAGAAACATTTAATTGCATCTACTAATCCCAATGGGTTTTGGTCTTAACCCTTTAGCTGCTAAGGCGTATATATACGTTTTCCCATTCCTTCTAAAGACACATTAACATGTCTGTTATACTTCCTGTGGGCTAAAGACATGTTAACACATTATACATTCTACTGTCACTGCTATGGTGTACATTCACGTTTGTGACCTAGAAACAAAGAGTAGCTATTTTTAGCTCAGCCTTCGAAGTACTGTGGCAAAGGTTAAGTTTAAATAAATAAAATGTCCAGTATCCTTGTAGACCTTAGTCTGAAGTGCCAGTCACTTCATATTTCTAGGCCCTAGTGTGCATGAGGTAGGAGGGCCAATTCCTTACCTCACTTGGGAAACATCAGTGTGGATTGAACCCACAACCCTCTTTGAGTTCGTCGATAGTCTAAGCTATTCATTACGCTGATCCGCCCACCGAACACTTATTCATTACGCTAATCCATCCACCGACGCTTATTCATTCGCTACCCATCCCACGCAGCGTAATCATCCACCTGCTTATTCATTACGCTAATCCATCCACCAACGCTATTCATTCGCAATCCATCCACGACGCTATTCATTACGCTAATCCATCCACCGACGCTATTCATTCGCTAATCCGACCCACGAGACAGCTATTCATTCGCTAATCCTGCCACGAACACTTATCATTAGCTAATCGACAACTACGCAACCGAACACTTATTCATTACGCTAATCATCCACGAACACTATCATTACGCTATCATCCACAACTGTAATTCTTACGTAATCATCCAGATGGCTAAATTCATTGCTAATCCAGCTCACAGGTCTACTGCTAAATCTTCAGACAAGGTCCTTGATTCATTTGAAATGCAGATTTTTAAAACTTGTTCCAACATTCAACAATGGATCTCATCCTGAATTAAAAACTAAAAGTTGATCCCTTACAGAGTCATTTGATGGAGACCTTAACCCTTTCGCTGCTACATACTTTCCGAAAACTGAGCTAAAAAGTTGATCCCTTACAGAGCCAGTTGATGGAGACCTTAACGATCTGTTTCCATTCTCATAATATAAGTAGTATTATGTATGCTATGTTGTACTTGTTGAATACTCTTCTAAGTGCTCTAGCTAGAACTACATTAGTCAAATTTCTGACCATGCTGCGTAAACTCAGTTGTATACATCTGCAGTGTTATCACGCTATCTCTCTTTTTCTTTCCTGTGACACCCTTGGCATTTAGGGCAAAAACAAATGCATGCAATTCTTTTCTGTCCTTATGTTTTCTGTATTGTTTCCAGCTGTGATTTATTTCTTTTAGTTCCTCTTCTGCTGTTATCTTCCAGGTCGTTTTGGGTCCATGTTTTTGTTTACCCTCTGGTGGCCATCTCAGTGCAGTTTTGTGTGACAGTCTCATTGCTTATTACATGTCTGATTCATCTCCAGTATGTCTTTTTGAATGTTCATAATTCTTTTGCTGACACTGTATAAGCAGTTCTTGGTTAGAAATAGTTATCTATCAGCTGATGGAATTCACTTTATATCTCCATTGCTCTACCCTCTATTGCATTCATTTTTAAATATTATGTATGATAATCTGACAACTTGTCCTATCTTATATACGTTAGCATCAGTTATCAGAGAACTATCGTCATAGTACTCAAACATGTCATAGGTGCTCTGATTTCCGTCTCAACAAATCCAGCAGTGTCCACCGGCTCAACACTAGT
This sequence comes from Arion vulgaris, assembly GCA_020796225.1. Lineage (NCBI taxonomy): Eukaryota > Metazoa > Mollusca > Gastropoda > Stylommatophora > Arionidae > Arion > Arion vulgaris. The sequence goes on from CM036767.1 coordinate 7,735,751, forward strand.
TTGATGTTGATTAATCAGTCTCTTTGCATATTTGGTATGCCGTTCTTTTTGGGCTGCACCAATATTGACACTCATCTCTGTCTGGTCAGCGAGTGGGACTCGCAACCCTGAAGCCCTTCTGTTCAAAAAGACTCAGTGCGTTAAGAATGTCATTTCGGTCCATTTCAGCTCGCTCATTACCCCGACTTCATGAAAACACATTGACATGTGTCATTGAAATGGAAGTATTACACTACTTAATATGTCAATTTGCAATGAAATTTATCCTGTCAGTTAAATGTATATTTTCTATTGTAGGAATATATCGATGTTGCTTATGATGCTGTCAACAATCGCACTGCAGCAGTTTTGGACTATCGAAATGGAAAGTTCTCCAACAAGTATAGGATTGTGACCAGATATGACAATGATGCTAGTGTATGTATTTCTATTTATCTGTAATATTGTTTTGAAGTGTAGGCTATATATTTCTTAACTATTCTATATTTTTGTTTTGATCTGTTGATAGATTTATTATATTTAAATGATTTCGTGATTTTTTAAAGACAGAATTTCTGTTTACAGAATGGCGGTTTTGCTTATGGTAGAGAGCTGTGAGTTTTGCACAGTTCGTCATTTCCGTTAACGAGGAGTGCTAGTATACTTACTTACAACTATCAATAAAGACGTAAAACTCACTGTTATATCCTTGTGACAGTGTATTCTTCATGCTCATTGTAACACCACTTGCTGATCCATCTCTGTGACCTGTATGTAGTTTTTGCAGATGAGCAGCAAGGTTATGTTGTGACTCCAGTGTACAACTTTATCCAAACAGCAATATTTGCAATTTCTTGGTCCAAGATATTTCGAGTTTCAGCAACCCAGACAGTGCATTTTACATAGACTCAACATGCTTCTGGTGTTTCTTCTGGTGACTTGATGTAGTACATTTCTAGAGTTTTCTTTCAAATCCAGAGGACTGCTTGCCTCATTGTGACGGAGGATACAAGCTGCATAGTCTCCTTCTCAAGAGAGGTGACTAAAAGGACAAATGATACAATACCACAACCTAGGCAGTGTTTTACTCAAAAGAGTTGACTAGGACAATGTAAAAAAAAAAATGATAAAGTCTAGCAGTATGTGAAAGGAAAGAATCGCCCAAGTGGTTACCAGGGCCCAAATTAGGGTGTAAAGAATAGAACCACTGCTACCTGCCACGCATATCGTAAGAAGTTACTAAGGAGGTTTGGCTGAAATCGGATGCACATGTCCTAAACGTGTAGAAGTCTTATGCGTTTAGGGGCCTACCAAACCAATGTGCAACATATACACATTCTTTGCAAAGATCAAACATATCACAACGAGTGATTAAAATTGGTTGTAAAGAACAAACGCAAAGAAGAAGAAAGGAAAGAATATTTTGTTTAAAAAATACATCAAACAAGCAGAAGTTGTGTACTGACATAATTTTGTGGTAACTTGTTTTCTTAAAGTGGTATTTCAAGTGAGAATATACATTTCATTTGTTGCTGTTCAAAATTTGTTTCTAGAATTATGTATTTATTTCTAATAGTTTTCAGTTGAGAGTATAACTTTTATATGGGCTGTATTCAGTGAGCTTCTATTTTGGAAAGTCTCCTTTGACAAGTAGATGATTTTTTATTCAATGAATAATGGTCATTTTTGTATAATGTGTATACTTTAAAAAATGTAACCTTGAAATTCTAGTTCACTGTTGTCTTTTTAATACAATTTTTTTTGTTCTGCAGACTGGAAAGCTCTATGTACTTGACATAAATGTAACCTTGAAATTCTAGTTCACTGTTGTCTTTTTAATACAATTTTTTTTGTTCTGCAGACTGGAAAGCTCTATGTACTTGACATTAAAAAAGAAAAATGCTGGACAAAAACACTGAATCGTCCATTCCGTAAAGCCTGCATCCCTGGTAAGTTGAATTATATTATATCATTGGCTAGTTTACACATCAGATTTATTTTCATATCAGGGAGTTCACATATCAGCTTTCTGATAGTCTGATTCACACACAAACTACCATTTTTTTTCTGTAGTTTATTTTGAATGATAGAAAAAACTGGCATCTAAAGTGCATCAGCCTGCATACGCTTCCTCTTCAGCTGGAAGACACTGAGCACTCATGGGTTTGTCTGGAGGAGTGCTATGTATAACTATTGCGCTACAGGTCAGCCTGCACACTCTTCCCCATCTACTGGGACTGGGCACTCATGGGTTTGTCTGGATGAGTACTATGTATAAATATTGCTACAGGTCCTGCACCTCTTCCCATCTACTGGGACTGGGCACTCATGGGTTTGACTTGGATGAGTGCTACGTAAACTAGCTCTTCACCATCTGCTGGAAGGCACTGAGCACTCATGGGTTTGACTGGATGAGTGCTATGTAAAACTAGCTCTTCGCCATCTGCTGGAAGGCACTAATCACATATAGGTCTGACTTAAGTTGGTTCATTTAATGATTAATCTTATACAAGCAGGTATAAAGATATGTTCAAATAAATATGAATGGTCCACAGCTGAAGCTAAAGCTCTTGGCACATACTCCGTGGGACTTGTTGGTGGATTAAATGCAACAGCCTATGAAGTTCGTTACAAACAAATTGTTGCTTATGTCTCCGTGCAAGATCTTGGCAATGATGTGTGTGTACCTGTTGGCGAGGCTATTTATGGAAAACTGAAGAAAGGTTAGGAAGATTTTTTTGTCCTCTTCCATCATTCATTGATGTTTACATTTTTTCTAAGTCAGTCACAAGGAACATGATGTCTTATGCTTTGTGGTGCTGGTAATCTAATCTTTCAACCAGTAACTTATTTTGTGCATTTTAGTTATTTAGATGTTTAGTTATCCTCACACCGTCCGCGTGGTGTCGGGACCGCAAGGGAAGCAAAGATTAGTACCACTGCGACCTACAATGCATGTCGTAAGAGGCAAATGATATAGGCCTTAGGGATACTACCCTAGGAAATAAAAAGCATCACAGAATTTGAATGTGCTGGCCTACTTGGTAGGTGCACAACGTACAATTGCTCTTAGGCTCAGATCACATACAAATCACAGTGGTTGACAAGTGGTCGATATGGAGTGTTAAAGAAGTTATCCTCACCATGTTGTCCCAGGGAGTTACTGCTCGTCTTTCTGCAACCTTAGTTTTGCCTTCCTTAGTTTTGCCTTCAACTTTATTTGCATCCCCTTTTCAAAAATAAAAGTTCATTATGCTTGTCAAGATCTTTTTTTTTTAAGTATTCAGCTCACTTCTCTTGATCAACATCCTCGCACATAAGACAAGTCCATATGAGCTATGTCATAGCACATTAGACAAGTCCATACATTAATAAGAATGCATCCAAACTCCACAGTATAGTCTTCTACAACAGAACATCGGGAAAGAAGGCAAGAGGAAGACCACAGAAAAGATGGTTAGATGGCGTAGCAGAATCCTGTGAAAGAGCAAAAATAACAATCACACAAGCCACCAGTAAGACAAAAACAGAAAACCATGACACTGGGCACCAACCCGGTAGCAGTGTGATGAAAAAAAAGAAGATACATTCTACATCCTCCAATGATGCAGCCAGCTCAATATTCCTACACTCACTTGCTCAAATAGTACTGGTTGACGTTTCAGTTTGGAATATCTTCATTGCACTCCAGACATGTCCATAGGTGCTCCGATCTCCTTCGCAATATCTCCAACAGCATCCAGTGACTGACCGTACCAGTTCAATTTTGATTGATGAGCCTACACCTATATCTGTCATACTTTTCTTGCTACTCCAATCTTCAAACCCAGCTCCCGCAATCTAGTAGTTGACGTGGATTGGTTTAGATGATCTTCTCTGCGGCCACACTCTTATGAGGGCGTTCAAGATGTCAGCTATGCCCATTGACTGGTTCTCTAATATAGAGCCAGCCAGCCTGTCTGCTCTCATTGCCAACGACACCCATGTGCCCCGGAACGAAGACAAGTGTAATTCTGCAAATTGTTGACGCCTGCAGTGATTCAGTCCATTGCCTGCACACCGAGCCTGCCTCCACCTTTCGGATCATACTCAATGTGGTTGACATATCTTCTCTCTCTAATCAGTACCATCATGCTTGTCCATACTTTACCCTCATTTCAATCAGATGGTTTAATGTCTTGTAATTCTGTTTCCCCTTAAGTAACACATGACATTTATGCCTGTCTTATCCATCCCTCTCCCACTTGTAATGGATGCCATTCTAGTTAATTTATGACAGTTAATTTATGACCTCTCACTTCACCTTTGCTTGTCCAGACTTGACCTCTCACTTCACCTTTGCTTGTCCAGACTTGACCTCTCACTTCACCTTTGCTTGTCCAGACTTGACCTCTCACTTCACCTTTGCTTGTCCAGACTTGACCTCTCACTTCACCTTTGCTTGTCCAGACTTGACCTCTCACTTCACCTTTGCTTGTCCAGACTTGACCTCTCACTTCACCTTTGCTTGTCCAGACTTGACCTCTCACTTCACCTTTGCTTGTCCAGACTTGACCTCTCACTTCACCTTTGCTTGTCCAGACTTGACCTCTCACTTCACTCTTGCTTGTCCAGACTTGACCTCTCACTTACTCTCTTCCCCTTGTCCACACTTGAACCTCTCACTTCACTCTTGCTTGTCCAGACTTGTAAAGCTAATATAGTTTCTTGAGGCAGAACTGCTGCTAACCCATTCATTGTAAGTGTCCGCAAACACGTAAAACAAAGTTCTGTAGTTTTACAAATAATACACAGCGATGTTTCGACCAAAAGGCTTTTATCAAGCAAAGGATACAACAAAAGGGAAGAAATTCACTTTAAATACAGCAGACATAACATATAACAATTCATTGTCTAATTGTATGTGTAATGTCTGCCATATAGGATGTGAATTTCTTCACTTCTGGTGTATCCTTTGCTTGATAAAGGCCTTTGGTCAAACGTCACTGTGAAATTTATACTTTGTTTTTAAGTGTTTCGCCATTGCTACATAGTTTTACTACAATCTTCCATTATATCGTTGTAAGTATTAATCTTGTTCCTATTTTTTGGTTTCATTTATCTTCTAATGTTCCTTTAATTTACATCTATTTTCTTTTCTTAAATATCTGTATATTCAACACACAAGACTCAAGAACCATATTTCTGTCACTGCCAGTGTTTTTTCTGTTAGGTTATAAGTGAGCTTGCTCACAAACTAACAAGCTCATCAATATCTGGACCATACCAGCAACTAGATCAGCATGTACAAACACATTGTGAGGAGCTGTTATGGAGACTTTTCTCATCAATCCATTTCCTTCGTGTGGAACATTGAGACCCTCTCGTGTTTGATTCGATAAGCGAATGTTTTACGCATTATGCGTAATTCATCCCACACTAGGTGGTAACACTCAATGTCCTTTGGGGACCCTCGCTGGTGCTATGGAATTTGTGCACTGCCGCTGAGATCTAAGAAAGAGATTGGAGCACACGTTTATTCACCAAAGTGCATTGATATTGGTCCATTCATTTAGAACACGACACAATCAACTCCGCAGCCGCATGTATACAAAATTCAAGATTTGCAATTCAGCCATGTGGACAGGCACACCAGACTGCAGAGCACATCCTTCAAGACTACCCCGAATATGATACACTGAGGCAAACTCACTGGCCTAACGAAACACTCGACGCGACAGAAAACTACACAGACCTCCGTGTGAGCTACACAAGACCGTGAAGTTCATACAAGAGACAGTGAATATAGAGACAAATTTCAAGCGAACAGAAGGAAGGAAGGTCCATTCATTCAATCATTGATTCAATCATTCATACCAAGATATCCAAGTCAAAGAATAAAGAAAGATCACAAGACTCATTTTTTTTTTTCATTTAGCTTTTAGAATTTAGTTAGTATTTAGTTAGTATTATATGAATTGTTTCATGTGACCACTTTTTAAAATTTTAACACATTCTATATCATCATAAGTCAAACATAACTTGATGTTTTCTTCCAGTTGACTTTATCCAGAATGTTGGATTCATCAATATCACACCTGGAATCAGAAATGAGACCGTTTTTGATGTTCCTAAACAGTGTCAGGAGGTGAGCATTCTTTTACATCATAATTTTTTCTTAGAATGTTTTATCATTTCACCTCAACTTAGTCTTCATGCAGGAAGTATTTCATTTTCAAATTTGAAGAATTCCTTAACTAAAATGTTTTTCTAAGTTTGAAATAAAATAAAGAAAAAATATTGCAGTTTCAGAAAAATATAACTTTATATTTATTGACACGCCCATGTGGTGCCAGGGCCCGCAAGGGAAGCAAAGAATAGTACCACTGCGACCTACAAGGCATGTCGTAAGAGACTACTAATGTAGGACCCAGGGAAGCTACCCTAGTAAATAAAAAGCATCGCAAAATTGGATGTGCTGGCCTACTTGTAGACGCATAGCTGGTACAACGTACAATCGCTCTTAGGCTCAGATCACATACAAATAACATGAGTGGTTAACAAGTGGTCGATGTGGAGCGTTGGAAGAAGAAAGAACAGATTTATTGACAGAATGTAGACTTATATTTGGTAAATCCATAATACAGAAATTGTTTTCCTGATGTACAGTCAATTTTATTCTCAAATTTTGATGCAATGTATTTCCTTTTATACATTGATTGTTTTATGCTGAATGTAGCCATATTTTCTTCTTTGATATCTGCATATCAACCACTTGTTAAACTGGTCTTTGTGATTTGTATGTGATCTGAGCCTGAGAGCGATTGTACATTGTGCCAGTTATGCGCCTAAGTAGGCCAGCATATCCGATTTCTGCAGCGCTTTTTATTTACTAGGGTAGCTTCCTTAGGCCCCTACCTTAGTCGCCTCTTACAACATGCCTTGTAGGTTGCATTACTACTATTCTTTGCTCCCAGTGCGGGAGCCCCTTCAGTCACTTCTTACATACCTTTGTAGGTTGCATTACTATTCTTTGCTCCCAGTGCGGAGCCCCACCTCGGTCACTTCTTACATACCTTTGTAGGTTGCATTACTACTATTCTTTGCTCCCAGTGCGGGAGCCCCCACCTCGGTCACTTCTTACATACCTTTGTAGGTTGCATTATTACTATTCTTTGCTCCAGTCGGAGCCCCACCTCAGTCACTTCTTACATACCTTTGTAGGTTGCATTATTACTATTCTTTGCTCCCAGGGAGCCCTTCAGTCACTTCTACTACCTTTGTAGTTGTTACTATTCTTGCTCCCTGGAGCCCCACCTCAGTCACTCTTACATACCTTGTAGGTTGCATTATACTATTCTTTGCTCCCAGTGCGGAGCCCCACTCGTCACTTCTTACATACCTTTGTAGGTTGCATATTACTATTCTTTGCTCCCAGTGCGGAGCCCCACTCAGTCACTTCTTACATACCTTTGTAGGTTGCATTATTACTATTCTTTGCTCCCCTTGCAAGCCCTGGCAACACACAGGCAGTAGCCATATCAATTCTAATGTCTTTCTATTTCTCAATATCTTGATGTCTGTTCAACATTCGATTCTCACAAATGTTTGTAGTATACAATATTATTTAAACCCATATTATAACCCATCCATCCCACAGTTCTAGGAAAAGCTACTCTAATAAATAAAATGCTGGCACTAAATCGGATGTGCTGGCCTAGTCACAATAGGCGCATAACTTGGCACAATGTACAATCTCTCTTAGGCTCAGGAGACATACAAACCACAAAGAGTAGTTTAATAAGTGGTCGATATGGAACGAATTCAGAAGTGATGAAATTAGAGACATGTCTGGTCAACCACTAGTGACAACTGTTATAAGAAAGAAGATGGAGATATGTTGGGCACACCTTGAGGAGAAATGATCAACGAATATCAAAGCAGGCATTGAAGTGGGATGCAAAGGGTTCAAGAGAGGTCGACCTAAGGAGACCCTGAGCGAACTTTGCTGAGAGAGGCAGGAAATATCGGTCTCAGTTCCATGGAGGCGATTGAGCGAGTTGCCCAGGATAGAGCAGTATGGAGAAATTACTTGCAGGCCCTATGTAACGTATAACGGTACGAGAGGAATTATTATGGAGCGTTTGCGGAAGAAATATCTCTATTTAATAATTGAATTAATTTGTTTTTGTTATAGGACGATGACTACAATCTGGCAGAGGAATTCTCCAGGGAACATTATATTATGGCAGTCTGAGTACAGAAATGACAACCATATAATGTGAAGTTAGACAACCATATAATGTGAAGTTATTTCGGGTTTTTTTTTTGTTAGATATTTTCCAGAATTATTTTTATCTCTTTATATTTTGTTTCAATTATGCTTGTTTGTATTCATTCTTATCCACCAAGTTAACACCTCTTGTGTCTGACTCGAGAACGTGAGTATGTTGTGCTACCATTAGGCCCCTACAGTATATAGGACAGGCACATCTGAATTTTGGCTAAATATCAACAATTTTTGTAGGTTTTTGTTTGATAATTTTTGTAGGTTTTTGTTTCTGGAGTGTTTAATTTTGATAATTTTGTAATTAGTTAGATCATGTATCCCAAATATTAACAAATAATGATCATATTTTTGTTGTTACAATGTTCGATACATTTAATACAATAATTCGTGTCTCGTATAATTAACTCCTTGTAGACCAAACGCCACACTACGTGGCTTTAGGTTGGATGCCTTTTTACCAGGAGCCACACTAAAGGGCGTTTTTATTCTAGAAACAAATAGCCTGTATAAACATGGCTTTTGCCCTTATCCACTAAGAGATAAAACAAACTATCAAGTCTAAGGAAAAAGAAATGACAGATGTCAAAGAAGTTTAATATATTAACAAAAACAGATGATATAACTCCAGAGAGATGTAACAGCGAAAAGGAAAATGTAAAAGTTAGCAGCGTAAATAATCTAAGTGTAGCAGCAAGTCGAGAGATGATAACAGTTAAAAATTTCCCATTCGATGCGAAGATGGCGTTTAATCTGTATATACAGTATGAGATTCAGAAAATGTTTGAGAATCAACAGATCAGTTTTTTTTTAAAATTGTTTTGGTGGTTTCTTTTACTGTTTAGATTTTCACACATTTTGTGTTCTCAATTTGCATTGCACAACATTATCATTTCAACAATAATTATCAATCAGTGATTGAGATTATATTTTGTTTCTAAATAATCTATTTGAAAGTTTTCAAATAGCACATATCTTCCTTCTTCTGTTTACTATCATGTTTGTCTCAATATTGTTGGGGTCAATGTTTCTATATAGTTTACATGTAGAATGGCGAAACATGTAATAACAAAGTACTGTAGTTTTACAAAACAATGACAATATACAACAGTTTTGAACAAAAGGCCTTTATCAAGCAAACGATACAACAAAAGTAGCAAAACATTGCTGTATATTTTTGTGTTTTGTAAATCTACAGTACTTTATTACGTGTTTCACCATTCTTCATAGTTTTACTGCAGTCTCCATCTATATTTAGTTTATATGTACAATAGTCCAGTAAAAATACTATATAGCGTACAAAGATACATCATGTACAATAGTCAAGTAACATATCTTTGGTCTCTGCTTACTTTCAGAAAAGTGTTTGCACTTTTGTTTTGTTAGTCTTTCTAAATTTGTTTATTACACGGTCACACAATTCGAGTACAACGATTTGTTTACTTTTTTCCCCGGTGTTTATTTTTTAGAAAATGATCAAATTGTATTTTTATTTCCTATTCAATGTAATTAGCTATTCCACAGACAAGGTGTCCATCTATCATAATTATCGTTTTCATCAATTTTTAGATGTCAGCAGGACTTATTATATAAGAAAGTTATGGTAAGACTGATGGTAATCTCAATATAGCATGTTTCTACTGGGTGGTATTAGTGTACTGATGGCAATCTCAATATGGCGTGTTTCTACTGGTATTTGTGGATGTCTCAGTATAGCGTGTTTCTTCTGGGTGGTATTTGTGTACTGATGGCAAGTCTCAATATAGCGTGTTTCTGCTGGTGGTATTTGTGTACTGGTGGATATCTCAGTATAGCGTGTTCCTACTGGGTGGTATTTGTGATAGACAAATGTCACAGCATGTAGTATAAGGAAACTTAACTAAAAACAATATGGAATGGAACTGATATGAAAGCAAATCAGAATATTAAGAGCATGCATATTCCCAGTGGCAAGGCATGGGTGTGAAACATGGACGTTTAAAGGTAGTTGAAAAGTATATGTGCTTTTAAATATGTGTCGCAGAAGAGTCCTTCGTATATCATGGACAGAGAAAATAAATAGATCTATCCAGAAGAAACTCAAAATAAAAAAAACATATATAATCGAAGTGCAGTTTTATCATGTGCTGAAAATGAAAATCGTGGCGTATCCTTTACTGGACGTAGCCATCAACCACAGTAAACGAGTTATACGTTCAGTAGTTTGCCATTGCTTTCTGAATGGTGAGGTCTATTTTACCTCTTATCCAGCGGAAACGAATATGTTTCCAAACTTGCCCACCGTGGGGTTTGAACCAGGTACGCTTTGGGTTTGTGATCGAGCTCACTACCGCTTGATCTATCGACGCTCACGTATCGAGTACTATAACAGACCAAATTGTGTAAAGTACTTTGGTATCCTATGAACAAACTATTTATATAATTGATATTTCACTGGCATTTATTTTTTTTATAACAATCTAGTTATCAGAGATAATCTTGTCATTAAAAAATAGAAGAATCTCAATATTGATCTGTTAACTTTAAGCTATTTTTGGTTGCATTTTTAAACAATTTTCCACCCGTTCATTACTAATGATAACTAGAGTTGTTTGTATCTATGTAGTTTGAAGTCATGACTTTTGTTTCATGAAATTTATTACATTATTTCTTGTATAATATTCAATGAGACTGCCAGTTTAATTGTTTAGACCATACATGGACACAAGAAGTGTGGTTGCTGCTGGGTGTTTACATAACTAGGTCAAGAGATCATTTGTGTAGATTTTCAAATACTTTAAGAGGAACAAAATTTTGCTGTTGATTACATTGATAACATGAGTAATAATAACATAACAGGATTAATAAGGTTCCTGATAAACGAGTCCTGAAGACTATTCCCACTTTTCAGTTTAAATGTTCACTCATTTTGTCTAACTCATGCGATGGATCAATTATGTGATCTGGGATAGATCAATTATGTGATTTTTTAATTAGAAACTATCATCAACATTCTCTATGTATTATTTGAATACATATAAAATATGATTTGAAACAATCTCAACTTTGTCTATCTTGAATTTGATTGACACATATGTAATTTGTAAATGGACATCCATCTATATTTGCATTGATTATAATGTCAGAAATAAAAAAATATGCATATCTGCAGAGTGTATATGTCTCCAGTGTTTTCTGAACACAACTAAGATGATTTATGTTTGTTTTAATGTCTATATATTTTACGTATGACCACCCATTTTGGTTATCTTATTCCTCTTTTTATGGGAAGGTATATCCTTCACTCTTGTTTCTCTATAAGACTTTTGTCTGTCAAGTCATTGGCCACCCATGTATGATGGGGCTCACGTGGGGAGCAAAGAATAGTAACACTGCGACCTACAAGGCATGTTAAAAGAGGCGACCATAGTAAATAAAAAAAACTGCAGAACTCGGATGTGCTTACCTACTTGTAGCTGCATAACTAGCACAATGTATAATCGCTACAAGTGTTGCAGATGTAACAAGTGGCCAACAGGGAGCGTTCGAAGAAATCAGTGGTTATGTAGTTGCCAGATTGAAGTTGGTTAAAAGTTTTCTCCAGATTCTGTCCTAGTTTTTGTCTCAACTTTGCACGCAAGTAGCTAGCTAGTTTGCTGTCTTAAGATTATTGTACTACGATGGCTGGGGCATATGAGAACAATGGATAATAGCTGCATACCCTAACAAGTGCTGTTCTGTGAACCTTCGGAAGGGGAAAAGGCTACAAGGCAGAGCAATGTTCAGATAATTTTTTTTTTTTTTTTTTTCAATCCAGAAGCACATGAGCTTTTAGCTCGGTGCCATGGACATCGTAACCCTTTGGTTTGGTGCCACGAACACGGTAAATCTGGAGAACCTATGGCTTTTCTGCCAGCCCGCGGAATTGAACCCCCACTCACAGGGAGCTTGTCACCCGTCATCCAACACGCTGCGAACACGCTGGGCAGGCGGGCATGTTCAGATATAAGGATATCTGTAAGTACACCATGAACTATTTTATTGGTCCCAACAAATAGCAAAAAAACTAGCTGATGATAGAGCTATATGGAAAATATTACACAATGGTGCAGAATTTTTCGAATAGAAACTTCGCCCGAGTGGTTACCTGGGCCCAAATTGGGGTGTAAAGAATAAAACCACTGTTGCCCGCAACACATGTCGTAAGAGGCGACCAAGGAGGATAACAAATCTGAAAACTATATATAAACACTTTTTTAATGTGCTACAAGATATAAACAATTAGAAGGGGAAAAATATAGTTGCTTTGTGTTCTGTGAACAATCTCAACCCTCTTTAGTAGAATAGGAGCTATTTCTATTTCACCGTTCCAACTCCCAACGGAGCACAGATCAACAAACTTCTTCCTCTCTCTTGTCATCCCTTCCATGTTTTATCATTTTAATATCCGTCTCTATCTCTCTTCTCCAGGTACCTCTAGGCCTTTCCCTACTCTTTCCCTGCAGGTTCCAAAACACTGCAAGACAATCCATTGCAGCTAAATGTAAGAACCAGGAATTAGATGTAGATGATTTGGTGACGCTGGAGGAAATCAAGGATGCTGTACGGAGAGCAAAAACAGTGCACCTGGTCCAGATGGCATACGATATGGTGACATTGGCGAGTTGTCTGATGGGGAGTGGGAAGAACTGGCTGGCATCTACAACAAAAGCATTACGACTGCAATAATCAACGAAGAATGGTTGCACAGCTACCTGGTACCTCTGCCGAAGCCTGGCAAAGACCACACAAAAATTCAGGGCTATCGGGTAATCACCATGCAGAATACAATAGGCAAGTTGCTGGAGAAAATAATTGCCAGGAAAATATCCTGCCAACTAGAGAGGTTACATCTCCTTCCACCCACCCTTGGAGGGTACCGTCCATATAGTGAGACATGGCGTAACGCAGCGGTGTTCGCCTACTATGTCTATGAGGGTTTTCACTCTGGCATTGAGACATGTGCTGCTGCAATTGACCTTGAAGATGCCTATAATAGAGTGCTGTTGTATTTTTCAATGGTGCAGCTGACTGAACTCAATATCAGCCCATTCCTCCTCAATTGGATATTTGCGGCCCTCTTCCAGCGAAAGATAGTGTTTAAATGTGGCAGTTGGGCGTCATCACCAACAACAATCCACCCTGGCTTACCACCGGGGTCACCATTATCTCCGGTGTTGTTCAATGCCTATACTGTGAGCATCACAAAAGAGCAGATCATTGGTAGAGGAAGGACAATGTCATATGCAGATGATGTGTTGGTGTATCGTCAGGGCAAGGATAGAGAACAGCTTGTGGAGGAACTTCAGTTAGAACACGACCGCATAGGTAGATGGTGCGTTGAAGCAGGAGCATTGGTCAACCCCACAAAAGCAGCGGTGACATGGTTCTCTTTAAACAACCACATCGTCAACACTCCAACACCATCTGTGGTTTTGTGTTCAGAGGTGGTGGAGCGATCTCAGTCTATGAAATACCTGGGGCTGCGTTTCGATCGTAGTCTAGCTTTTACGGAACACATAGCTCATGTGATAATGAAGGCGAGGAAAGGTTTGCTGGCGATGAGGGTAATGGCTGCGGCGGATTGTGAACAGCGCCATCTTTGTCTTTTATACCAGGGTCTAGTCCTTTCTGTGCTTGATTATGCGGTGGCGATCCTGACTCTCAGTCATAGTCAGATAGAACGACTGGAAAGAATATAGAACGAGGCGATGCGCATTATACTTGGTTGCACTAAAGACACGTCGTGCAGGGCGATGCGCTATCTCCTTGACTTATCCTACTATGGAGTTAAGAATACTGATGAGCCGTGCACGAGCATACCTTCGAGTCTATGCTGACACACAACATCCTCTGCACTTGGAAATAAAGAGACAAAAGGAAATAGGTTAAAAAGAGGAAAATCTTGGATGGGTCAGGCCGAGGACTGTATTGAACAGGTGTGTACACTTGAAGACATTGATCCCGGTGAAGAATGGATACCAGTGCCAACAGGAATCGCTACATCCTTTTCTGTATGCATCGAACTTGATAAAGAATGCAGGCAACACAACCCACTTGTCGTGGAGGCAGAGGTTCAGGCATTAATTTCTGAGAATGAGCATGATGTAATCATTTATACGGATGGTTCGGTGATTCGACATGTGCGGAGCTCGTGGGCTTTCACTGCTCAGGTCGGAGGTGATGTGAAGGAAGACAGTGGTGGTTTTGCAGTGACTACGAGCAGTCTCACTATGGAAATCATGGCGGTTACCAAAGCGATGATTTGGCTAGAATCACAGACTTTTATCCATGCATGTTTTCTCAGTGACTCAATGAGTATGCTCAGGAAGATTGGATAGAATCGCTGGGGAGGTCTAAGCTGACAAAGATCAGTTTTATTTTTTTGCCAGGGCATGCAGGTGTAAGTGGGAATGAACGTGCGGATAGGCTTGCAGGTATGGCTGCTGTCCAAAGCGGACGAGCAATGGACCAGGCTGATATTATAAATTCCTTAAGGGAGAGAGGGCGTGTACATGATTCACGTAATAGCGGTGAATCCACAACACTAACCAGACTGCAAGAACTCAAAGTTAAGTGTGGTGTAGCTCGACAAGAACGCTATGCTGGCAGACAAAGAAGAATTGTAAACCAACAAAGAACTGGTGTCGTTAGTCGCCATACGCTGATGGACATACTGAGGGAGAGATCGGAGCACTTATGGACTAATTTGTTCGACGTGCAGTGATGGTGATCCGACGACTAAACTAAACTAGGTTCCAAAACAGTGCCTTTCTTTCAATGCTTTCTATCCATCTCCAGTGTCTCTTCCTCAGTTCTTTCCCTGAGTTCATCATTCGTAATCTTATCATACCATCTCGGTCCCTCCATTCTACAGCTAAGCAGTATGTACAGGGTGTTCCAAGATAATTGCAGCCCCATTGACAATTCGAAAGTTGCCAGGTACAAATTGAGTTGTGTTTATTTACTATTTAAACTGGTTCTGACTAGCTCGTGCTACGTCACATTTGTTCATCGCCCCTTCCAGCACTACAATTACACACCGTCGCACAACCTTGACCTATACTACGTCATAACTGAACCTTCCCATTTCCATACATATATGACAGATTATCTCCATTTACAGGCTGCAATTATCTTGAAGACCCTGTAGAATCATACACATACCTTGGTAGTAACATCGACACAGAAGGGGGAACAAACAAAGATGTCAAGATAAGAATGGGAACTACTTCGTATTTATTTCCATTTTTAGTCTTTATTCCTTCTCTTTTTTTTCTCGCATCCATAACTGCAAAATTCCTGTCACCCATATAGTTCTTGTGCTAAATTGTTTTTCTGCAATGTCAGAATCGATCAGGGTGTAACTTCTATTGTCCAGTCCATATCCACTAGAAACATCTTTCACTTGCCCATTGCTAACTTTAGTATTAAAATCTTGATAAGATGATGGGCACATAATAGATTTCTATCAATGTAGTACTCATACATACATACATACAAGTATAAGATATGATGAAGCATGTGTGTTGTCGGGGCTCACAGGGAAAGCAAAGAATAGTAACAATGTGACCTACAAGGCATGTAGTAAGAGGCAACAGGTAGGCGCCTAGGAAGTTACCCTAGTAAATAAAAAGTCGCAATTGGATGTAATGGCCTACTTGTAGGAGCATAATTGGCTCAACGTACAATCTCTCTTAGGATCAGATCACATACAAATCACAAAGATTTGTTTAACAAGTGTTCAATATTTAGCGTTCGTTGAATAAACAGTGAAAAAGTAAACACACGCACATATACATATGGTCTTTTTTTGTCTTTACAGACAGTCAATTGGCAAGTGTTTTACTGTGACAACTGTGTTTTCGCTTTTTTTCTCGTCGTTCAGCTCATACATAAGTCTCTTCTCAAAAGACTCTGCGTCTTTTCGCAATTTGGCTTTCCACACAACTCTGTCATCAGCTTGTTTTTCCCATGTGCTGGGACCTATAGAAAAGTTTTTAATTGAGGCTTTGCATACATCTTTATATCTGAGCAGTGGTCTGCCCTGGTGCCTCTCTTCCCCTCCGAAAGTTTACAGAACATCATTTGTTTTGGTATGCGACAAGTTTCCATTTTTCTCACATGCCCCGACTATCTTAGTCATCTACTGCTGAGCATGCCCATGATGGAAGGCAGGTCTGCAAGCCGCAGCACTTCAGAGTTAGCCATCCTGTCGCATATATAAGATACGATGAAACAGTACACTTACAAATATAACACAAGAAGTAATGTACTGCAACCACACACATACATAAAACAAGATGAAACAACAAAGGAAATACAAATATAAGACAAGAAAAAAAACAAAGAACAACTTTTTGTTTTCATTTTCATTACTGTAGACATTTTTTCATCATTTATGATATATTTTGTGTGTGTGTATTTTTGCAAAGATTTTCTTGCACCTCACCTTATCTCCAGTTGACAAACAGAGGTCCTTCTTGTGGTCAACCTTATATACAGAATATGGACAAAAATAAACAAAAGACCACAAGGAAAGACAGTACAGATCAACTGGCAAGGCAAGTGATACAAAAATAAAGACATCATTTAGCTGAAGTGCACCATAACAGTAGGATCTTTACATACACAAACATTTGCTCTATCTTTCCTTTCTTCCTTATCTCTCATATAACAAATGTTCCCCCCTTGTATCACAACAACAGTTTGAAATTGTCAGTCAAGAAGAATCTCTCATTCTCTCACTCCCATATAGCACTGCATATTGTTTAACCAGTTTATCAATCAATCTTGTGATCAATGGACTCCATCAGTTTCCAAACATTAAAAGTTCAGGGAAACAAACTCAAGTGTGCCAGTACCAGATGTGTAACCAGGTAGAATACAAAAAAATGACAAGCCAAATGAAGACAGTTGTGAAATTCTGGACCAAATGAAAAGTATTTGTATTGGGACCTGCCCAATAGCAAATGACATCATTTACTGATCAACAAAAACAATCAATGATTGAGATGAATGGTTGCAATCAGCTGATTTGTGTGAATGTGTGTGAGCGAAACATGAAGGTTACTAGTAAACAACAAACTACAGGATGCGTAACACTTGACCAACAACAACAAACGATACAGCTTAGAAGATTAACCAAACATTATCAATTCTACGACTACGCACACCATAAGAAATTTATCAACAAACTACTATCAGGTTAGACAATATTATTGGCCTTACAACATCAACTACAGACCAACAATTCTTTGAATTTAATACATCAATAAGATGCGCTATGTATGTTGTAAGTAGAGAGGAGAGTCTTGTCTGGTATGTATGTATGACACAGTCAACTATAAAAGGAGAATGAACCTTGTCTGGTATGTATGTATGACAGTCAACTATGAAAGGGGAATGAACCTTGTCTGGTATGTATGTATGTATGACACAGTCAACTATGAAAGGAGACTGAACCTTGTCTGGTATGAATGTATGAAAGTCAACTATTATGAAAGGGCATTGAACCTTGTCTGGTATATATGTATGTATGAGTCAACTATGAAAGGGGAATGAACCTTGTCTAGTATGCATGTATGTATGTATGACAGTCAACTATGAAAGGGAATGAACTTGTCTAGTATGTATGACAGTCAACTATGAAAGGGCAATGAACCTTGTCTAGTATGTATGTATGACACAGTCAACTATGAAAGGAGAATGAACCTTGTCTAGTATGTATGACACAGTCAACTATGAAAGGAGAATGAACCTTGTCTGGTATGTATGTATGACACAGTCAACTATGAAAGGCGATGAACCTTGTCTGAGTATGTATGTATGACACAGTCAACTATAAAAGGAGAATGAACCTTGTCTGGTATGTATGACACAGTCAACTATGAAAGGAGAATGAACCTTGTCTGGTATGTATGTATGACAGTCAACTATGAAAGGGCAATGAATCTTGGTTGGTATGTATGAATGACACAGTCAACTATAAAAGGAGAATGAACCTTGTCTGGTATGTATGTATGACACAGTCAACTATGAAAGGAGAATGAACCTTGTCTGGTATGTATGTATGACACAGTCAACTATGAAAGGGCAATGAATCTTGGTTGGTATGTATGAATGACACAGTCAACTATGAAAGGGCAATGAACCTTGTCTGGTATGTATTAATGACACAGTCAACTATGAACCTCTGTAAAAGGCCACCCATAATGTTGATTCAATTAAGGACATGAGAGTAGTAATGAAACTATATATGCAAACATCTACGTTTCAACATGGATTGGATATGGCTAAAACATCATAACCATATATTTGATTTTGACAGTTGCAATATTTTTGCAAGACAAAAAAAAAAAAACAATCTATAGGACTCTGGTAATCTGTTGAAACACATTTCACAAAACAATGAAATCATTGCCAACATATTCAGACAAACTAAAGAAGCACAGACAAATTGTTATTATTCAATATTTCCATCATGTGGAAAAAAATGAATATATATATATCATCAGCAGAGGTGGGTTAAAAGATATTAAATGCAGGCCAACAAAAATGTTTGAGAGCATGTACTGTTGTAGGTAATGGCGTGAGAGAAAGAGATTTACTACAGAAGAATGTTTAGTTGATGGCACAAAGAAAGCACACAGAAGCCGCCAACAGTTAATAACTGGTCCATATTAAATGTGAGACCAACTGAAAGGATATGACAATCTAAGGCATATACTGGTACTTTCTTCAACTAAGGCCCTCATATATTCATATTAAAACTTCATGTTTCTACATGACTATATAGAGTTTTAAAAAGCATACATATACTTAAAACCCTTCATGATCTCTCATTTAATGAACACCACTCAACAAACAGCAAAGTAACAAGTCATTTGTTGGGTGGTTGGTTGGCTGGTTTTAAAACAAAACTCGATTCACAAGCATCTATTTTTATGTTCAAGGAAATCTCATATCAACATCAACATGTCATCAAGTCTATTTATAAACATGTTTCATTCAAGAGCAATTCTCTAGTGAAATAGCTAATGACTTAACACTTTCGCTGAGAGCCATTTTGCAACAAAGTCTGGCTCACTGCCACACTATTTTTCGACATGATCAGTTTTCAGAGTGACAATTTCAAAAAATTGTACAAAATAAACTAATAAACTTAGGACTTTTAAACTATGGAATAGTGTTCATATATTAATGAGCTACTAACCTGTCTATATGTGGAATATATTCTTTATAATCCAGAAGCTATTGTAGTAATTGATATCCCCATACCTATACAGTATGATATGCGTCGTTTGTTGGGTGTCCGTCACCTACTCCTGTACCCTGATAATGTCTGCTATCGATCTATAAACAACGTCACGTGAATCACAGTTCAAATTCCTATCACATTCAGAGTTCATTTTAACACTATCACTGGCTAAAAAGTCCGAAAGAGTCATTTTGGACATCGCTATTCATCAGCTACGTCGTCCATTTTGAAAATTTTTGTTTACTTACAAAAATATTGAGAAAAATCCAAAAATCGGACATATACCAACATTTATTGTGTGTGTGTTAGATCCGCTATTTTGGAAAGCTTGTCAGAACAATACTGAAGTAGTACGTCACAGGACCCCGTTGCAAGCGATACTCCCGTTTAAAAAGACACTCGCGACGCACATGTCGGCCGAAAAAAGTCGCTGACGAGCGAAGGGAGTTGGTATTTCGCGACTTTAGTCGCGTGGCAGCAAAGTGTTAACTGATTAGCTACTGAATTGAAAAACGGGTTGTGACTGAATTAAATGTAGATCCTGTCTTTCCATTGCAGGTGTATGTACAAATTCAGCTGCAGTTTCTTAGTTATCAACAGATTTTTATAAGTAATATATATATACCATTTTGTAGGTAAATAAATTTTCTTTAAGATCGTTCTAAAACATATAAATAGTGGCACTACCAGCAGCTTATATGAGACAATCAGTTACGATCTTTGTAGCCTAACTAAAACTAGATTAACTGAGTATAGTGTGAGTGACACATAGATAATGATTTAACGAATGATGTGTAAAAGAACAAATGCAAATCTCCCAGGTAACTAACACTCTTAGTGATGACATGACTGAACAGCAAGAATGGAGGTGACATGGATATGTCTTCTTCTTCTTCTTCGCTGATGTCTACACAATGAGTCTGGTTATCTGGATGTACGTTGTTGTGTTTGTTAGTTCATCAAAGCTTCCAAACAGCTTTGTGTTGATGTCTGTCTCTCTTAGCCAGTGTTCTTTCCGCAGTTGATTCATCAGGTGACAATCTTGCAGGATGGCGAGGATGTGTGAAACATATCATGTCCTTACTTCAGTAGTGTTTTGCCGCTCCTGATGCTCTCACAAGCATATATTTGTCTTTGTTAGAGAAAATACGATTTTTCTCAAAGAATAGACAGGACTTTATCAAAATGAAAACCCCCCGTGTGTGGTGTCGGGGCCCAAAAGGAAACAAAAATAGTACCACTGACACTACAAGGCATGTCATAAGAAACTAAGGTAGGGGATTAGGAAGCTACCTAGTAAATAAAAAATCATTGCAGAAATCAGATGTGCTGGCCTACTTGTAGGCGCATAAGTGGCACAAAGTACAATCGATCTTAGGCTCAGATCACATATAAACCACACAAGTTGTCAATATGGAGCGTTCGAAGAAGTAAATGGAAACCTGCTGAAAGATTGGCAAAAATGAACAGACAGAGTTGATATTGGAAATTTGGGTAATATAATGTCTTCTAAGTAGGTACACTAAAGTTGTGAGATGACGCCCCCAATACAAACTGTAGTAAGTAAGATATGGCACAGTCTACTTGGTTCTCTTCATGTCATACAGGTTTTCAGTGAAAGCAAGGTTGGTTGGATGCAAGTTTGCACATTCTGACAGTTGTTCCGTCTAGATGCAGTTTAAATACGTACATGTCTGCACAAACACACCACTCTCACTTGCAAGTGGCTGCTGCTGCCCGACGTTTTCTCTTTCTACAGCTAGCTATTATATCTGTACGACAAATTTCAGCAGGTATGACCAAAGTCACCACGGATAAACTTCTTGACCACACAACATACTGGTACACTTAACTCTAGTTCAAGTCTCTATCTTCCAAATACCGATACTCAAATGTGAAACCTTCTTTCTTCTTTTGACCCCACTTCTCATAGTCAAAGTAGATATATGTGCCCTGTAGAGAGAAATAAATACCAACAATGTCATATTATAACAGCAACCACACAGACTCAAAAACCGACTTTGCTGGTTTCTAAGTATATCAAACTTGTGGAAGAATTGATGGTGTAATATATTTGTCAACAATACAGTTTGAATGTCTTAGGTTACTTTTGTATTAGATGTTCAGTATTAAGTTTGTCTGTATCACAGATCGGACACCAGTAGCATGTTCTTATCTTTAGCTGTGGTTGAACACAGATAGTATTCGCCTCTGTTATGACCTATGTATGAAGATTTTGGGTACTTTGACACAATCTCACCGGATAGTCCAGTATTTGAATTTCTTGTCTTTATCAACATTGATTAGCTTCTGACCCCCAGTGACCTTAAACCACTCACAGTCCCGTTCTCTAATCTTCTCACATTCCTTTTTAGGACTACACAACAAAAGAAAAAGTAACACTTATTGAAACACAAATCTTATTATTACGCTCAAGGGGTGACCTTTGAACCAGGGTCGCCTATCCTTAGGTTTATCTCACCTAGTAATGTGACTTGACCTAGGTCAAGTCGAATACTGGAGTATCCTGGTGAGATTTTGTTAATAATGCACTAGATTTTGACTTCTTTTTTTGTATTGAGCTGGTAATATGCATCATGCTTCTGGTGACCTGCATGCTAGATCTTCTTCTTTGCGTTTGTTCTTTACGACCAATTTTAATCACTCTTTGTGACATGATTGATCTTTGTTAAGAACATGTATACGTTCACATTGGTTTGGTAGGCCCCTAAACGCATAGACTTCTACACGTTAGGACACATGCATCCGATTTCAGCCAAACCTCCTTAGTCAGCTCTTACGACATGCATGGCAGGTAACAGTGGTTCTATTCTTTACACCCCAAATTTGGGCCCGGTAACCACTCGGCGGCATGCTAGATTTTACAGATGTTCATTTATCTTCTACTGACAAATGGGGATCTCTGTGGCTAAGTGGTTACGCTCTTGCATTGTGTCTCAAAGGTTGTGGTTTCAAATCTGGACCTCATCGGTCTGTTCACAGGAGCATTTTTTTCAAGAGACTCCCAGGATTATTGCAGAAGCTACAGAGGTTGTGGTTTGTGCAACTCTCTGCAGATGGTGTGCCATTTTTGCAGATAGGTACCGAGACATAGGTAAATCCTGTAAAGAAGTAAATCCTTCGGCTTTAAACTCTTTTGAACCTCTTCTGACAAATTTTCATCTCCCTAGATGTTATGCTGGTAAATAGCTAGGGTAACTCACCACACCCACTTCTCCGCCCGTTTGTTCCAATCTATTGATGGCTTCATTGCCAGGGATGTAGCAATGAGATTGAATTCAATGTATCACAGCTTTGTGAAACTGTTGACAAAACATGTTTGCCTCAGAAAATTTATGTGAATATCCTTGGAGACCATCATTAAGAGATGAAGATGCAGGTGGTTTGGACATGTATGTCGGTGGCTAGGACAGCTCTCAGATGGACAGGGGATAGGAAGAGAAGGCCTGGGCGTCCAGTGGAGAGTTGAAGGAGTGTGGCCTGACATGGGAGACGGTTGGTAGAAAGGCAGCAGAACGGCAACAGTGAAGTTTCTTGTGGAAGCTTTATGTGTCAATCGGGACACGAAGAAGATATAGATAGATAGATTTATGTGAATGAATTTACTGTCACAGATAATTACCTCAGTGACTCAATAAGTATGCCCAGGAAGATTGAAACAAGCTGGGCTTGGAGACAATGGTTGGAGTCCCAGAAGGAAGTCTAGGCTGACAAAAATCAGTTTTATTTTTCTGAAAGGGCATGCAAATGAACTTGCAGACAGGATTGCAGGTATGGCTGCTGTAAAAAGTGGCGATCAATGGCTGATATTCTAAATTCGCTACAGGAGAGTGGAGGTGTAAAAGATTAAAGTAATAGTGGGGAATCTACAACCCTAACCGACTGCAAGAATTTAGGTGACAGATGTGGTGTAGTTAGACAAGAGTACTATACAGGTAGCCAGAGAAGAATAGTAAACCAACAAATAACCAGTGTCGTTAGTTGCCACACGCTGAGAGACACACTGAGGAGGAGATCGGAGCACTTATGGACTAATTGATTTGATGTGCAGTGACGATGATCCGAGCGACTAAGTTAAGTACCTGCTCAAACTCCTCTGTGATTTGCTTTGGCTCCTCATGTCGTTGAAACCACATCATGTATTTGGTATGAAACCGCCATATTGTTTCTTCAATGCTTTAGCTGCCAAGTATTGAGCTTTTGTTCCCTGGAAAACATAAACAGTTGATGTCATATTTGATAAGAATATATTTGAGTTAAACATAACAACACACATGCCAATGGTACAAATTTCATGCAGTGGTCAACCTGAATAACAATTAAAAAAAAAAAAAAGACAGTTGGACAAATGTTACACAGAAGCAGACTAGAATTTATGTTTTGACAAAACAATCTTTTTCATGGCAATGTATCACAAACCTACACAAAACTGTTTATTATATAGAATCTCTTCTTCGTTTGAACGCTCCATATCGACCACTTGTTGATTTGTGATTTGTTTGTTATCTGAGCCCAAGAGCAATTGTACGCTGTGCCAGTTATGTGCCTACAAGTAGGCCCGCAATCTGATTTCTCGACACTTTTATTTACTAGAGGTAGCTTCCTAGGCCTCTACCACAGTCACCTCTTACTACATTCCTTGTAAGTCACAGTGTTACTATTCTTTGCTCCCCTTGCGAGCCCTGGCAAAACACGGGCGTGGAAATAGACAGCTTATTCACATGTCTTAAACAAGTCTTATAAGGTTCCTGTAGACCAGTGTTTCCCAACCTTTTGTCCATGCCCCACCAAAGCCTTTCAAAAATTTGTATGCCCCCCTTCCTATGTAAACATATACAAACAATTTTATTTTCTAAAAATTGAATTATTCACTGAAGAAACTTAAATGATAGATTTTAGGAAGAAATCACTAGGAAATTGTTTAGGAAATACAGTAAGTAAATTTTCAAAACATATAGTGCGATTGATAGAAGCTGCAAGAAAATGTTATGTTAGGTTCCAATTTAGTTAGCTTCAGTCTCAAGTCTCCCATTGTGTTATATTCAACCAATTTCTTTTTTAGCAGCAAATCAGTTATGGCAATAAATCCACATTCAGATAAATATGAAGATAGAAATGGTAATAAGTTTTCTTGCACATTTGGTTGAATTTGTATATTTGATTTCTGTGTCCTCACAAAGCCATGCCGTCGCTCCTTTTATATTAAATGAAGTTTTGACTGACTCATCATTTTGCATTTCTGTGAGTTCTTCTTGATACTGCATATTTCAAATATCAGACAAATCCACTAATATTGACTGCAATCAATTTGTTTCAAATCAGAAAATCTTTCTTTAAATCAATCGATAGAATTTTCAAATGATCGCAATAACAATATTAGTATAGCGGTATCAGTCACTCAAATAACAAGTATTAGTATAGCAGTATCAGTCACTTCACATTTCTGGAGCCAATGAAACTCTTCAAAATGTTTGTTGCAAATATATTTCTGACATAGTTCAATAAAGGTAATAAAACCAAATATCTTAGCTCTTCCATCAAACAAGAGTTTTATTCTTCCTTGAAGGTGGTTATTTAATATATTTTGTTTTCCAAAGATATCAGCTAGATAACTCACAAATGCTTTACTATCAACCGTTAACGATAAAAATCACTTAAGAGTATCAAATCGCAAAGAGTATCAAATAGTTCCATAAATATTGTCAAGCAGTTCCTTTCAAGAGCATCTTACTTCAGTGTGAAGTAAAAGTCTCACATGGTCTGTATTTTGTTCTTCACAAAATAGCATGAAAAGACGCTCACATTTGGCATTAGATTTAATAGCATTGATACACTTTATAACTGAATTTAGTACTTCGTTTAGAACAGGTGAAATATTTTTAGCTACCAAATTTTCCATGTTAATAACACAATGCACAAAAGCATTTCTGGATTCTCATCTTTCAGCAATTTTAAGCAGCCATTTTTCTTGCCTATCATATTATTAGTACCATCTGCGGCACAAGATATTATATTTTTCATTTGTATATTATGACATATAAGTAATTTTTTAGCTTATTATATACAGCTTTGGAGGTAGGGGTGCTTTCTAATGATTTACAGAACAACATTTCTTCAGCACAATCCCCATTATCAATATATATTGAGAAAGATAGCAATACTACTTATCAACACTGTCTCTCAAAGTTGATTCATCCATTTGCACTTATAATTTTCTTGTTTTCAGCTTTTCAACAGGTTGTATTTCAATATCTTCACTGATTTCGTCTATTCTATTGCTAACAGAATTGTTACTGAGTGGTATAGCTTTCACCTCTTGGTCATCTTTTTTCCAGAATCGTTTTAAGAAATGATGATATTGATGGTTTGATTAAATTCTCTCCTATAGTATGATTTTTTCCACATTTAGCAATGAGTAAGGAAATTTGATAACTAGCCTCAAGAGTACGAGTGACAGTTGCAGTATGAGCAGTAAACAGGGACTTTAATGTTGCTCTTTTTCAAAATTTGTCTTTAAAGTTTGAAAGTAATTCAAATCTGACATAATATGAGCACTATGTTTTGCCTTCAAATGCTCTTCAAGACGACCTCGTTTCATGGATTCGTTGGTCAAGCATTGTTGGCGTAAAAGACATTAATGTGGAATACATTAATATAGTAATATTTCACATCAGGTGATATATGTTTGAGCAAATTCGATTATTATAGCATGACTATTTGAAGAAAACAAAAATAAATCATTAACAATATTTATATTCACATTTATGTGATCAAATCTGCTCTTCTAAAAAAGTATGCGGTGTTCTCGTCTAATTATCTCTAATAAATTCTAACCTCCAATAGTTATATCTTCTACGTGAAGCTCTTCGGTTCTCTTCTGCTTTTCTCGTATAATCTGGCCTAACAGTCCTGTACTTTAGCTGTTCTGTGTCTAGCTCTCTATTTTTATTCTAGCTACCTCAAATCAGTTCTGTATTTGGCTCTCTATCTGCACTATTATTCCCTCTTCTTAAAGTCCATCGTGTATATATATGGGTGAATATTCTATTACTTTACTATTCCAAAACTTTGTTCTCAGGACTGCGATTTCCCACATCTGTTACTCTCTTGGAAAAGACTCATCTTACTTTGACTATCGATATTCTTCTGTCATTGTCTAAAAATGTATGTTCCAACCATACCTTCTCAATCTGTCGCTAAACATGGAAAAAAAAGATCTCGTGACATTCTACTGTAATCCATATATAAATGCTTCTTCGTTAACTATACAACTACAAAATGGTACTCTAAGGACACCTGTATAATCCCGCTACACAGTATCTACTACTCTGGTAATCAGACTAATGGCCCATAACTTGTATTTGAGTCAAACCACCTCGATGTTTCTTGGTTTCTTTTCCCATCGTACCTAACATTCCAAGCCAAATCAAACTTCAGACCTGCTTTCTATGGCGGAAATATGATATCGTGGCTCTATCCAATACTATTACATACTCAAGATTGCACTGTATAAACTCATTTTGGACCTCATGACAAGGTTGGCAAATGACGGACACATAACAGTTTTTTTTTAAATATGACTCGATTTTACCACAATAACACATGCTTTTCCTCTTTCAAAGCTTTGTTAAAAAGGGGGTAAAATGTACCTAGATATAAGTACTTTCCATTCATTGAAGATTTTTTAAACTTCAGTAAAGTGATTGTGAAGCAACAGTTGTTTTTGTCAAGAGACATCAAAAAGTCAGTAAATCGGTTTTGCAACATCATGAACATTAGTTAAACTCCGAACGAGTCCATTGCCCCTAAAGATGAAAATGCCCCCAGTGGGCGTACGCACGTTGGGAAACAGGGCTGAGACCATAGATTCCCAAACTTTTTCGCCCACCGCCCACTTGCAGAACATAAACTTTGTAACGTCCCCCTCCACATTATAACAGTTTGCCAACGCCCCCCTCCTACATATATACATGCTCTATTTTCTCTTTGACATAAAAAATTGATATATTTCTGTAATACATGGTTAATTTTCAAATGATTATATGCATGAAATAGAAAATTCATGAAAAAATGGATCGTGTAAGACAGGCATAAGATGAATTAAAATGCAGAATTCAAATTTTAAATGATTATTCAATCAGTAAATCACGAAAATAATTTATTTTTAAAAAATATTTATTATTAATTTCTTCTTTAAGGAGCCACTGATCCCTAATCGTCTGAACACCCCAAATTTTCTGAACCCACTATGACCCCCTAGAACGCTTCAGCGCCCACTGGGGCGGTACTGCCCACTTGTGAACGTGCTGTAGACCAACAGATTTGTAGTGTTGATGTTTTCCTGTGATCCAAGTTTGAACAAAAAATATCCAGATTAATTTCTTCTTTACCCACTTTCAAACTTATAATGACTGATAAGGTAGCAACAGACAGATCTATGCTGCCAACATTGCTGTAAAGTTATTCTTGAAGACAGACACTATGTTACTATGAAGATGTTACTTTGTTCACCAACATATGCTGGACAGGTCTATGTTTTTTTCCTTAAGCTCTAGCACACATACACAGATTTATCAATACCAATCTGGTATGTGTCTTTATATTCTCTTTCTGTCTTATCAAACCAAGAGCAAGTATAATCTACTCATCTTGCCCAAAATATGGAATCGTCCAAGCCAGCAATGTGTGTTCTCCAGCTCACTTATGTCTGATAGGGGTGTATTTCATGCTATTTCTGTTTTCTACACCTCTAGAAACTCTAATAATAGACTACAACTTATTGGTCTCAATGTTGTTCCTGTAGTCCACAGTTGGATATACATATAGAGGTACATTGGATATACACATAGAGGTACATTGGATATACACACAGAGGTACATTGGATATACACATAGAGGTACATTGGATATACACATAGAGGTACATTGGATATACATATAGAGGTACATATTGTTGTTGTTCAGCAACTTCTTGATGGATGCTGTGACAATAACAGTTCTTTGAGCAGCTACTAAACTTTGTTGACTGCAAGAATTTGGAAACAAATGTTGCACAACTAGGATGGGACACCTTGCAAAACTGGATAATGAGTGTACAACTAGCAAGCTACTGGAATCATTAGCATGCACTCCTTTGTTCCTTACTGTTGGAGGTTGATCTTCTATAGGTCTACACAGAGTACTTCTTCAAATACTTCATATCGACCATTTGTTAATCAATCTGTGTGGTTTGTATGTGATCTAAGCCTAAGAGCAATCGTACATTGTGCCAGTTATGCACCTAGAAGTAGACCAGCACATCCGATTTATGCAATGCTCTTTATTTACTAGGGTAGCTTCCCTAGGTCCTATATCAGTGGCCTCTTACGACATGCCTTGTAGGTGACAGTGGTACTATTCTTTGCTTCCTGTGCTGGCCTGACACTACACTGATTATATATACATATATAAAATAAATATCCAGTAAATCTATGATATGCCTGATTTTGAAACAAAATAATAAGTTTGATATATAACTCACCTCCATATAATAAAATATGAAGAAAAGTGTTTCTGTGCCACACTGCTGATAAAACTCAACAGTATCTGCATGAGGAAATGACGCTGACGGGTAATACGATGGTGTGGGACATGGATTGCGTGGCAAGAAATGTCTGGAAAAAATCAAATAAGACATGGTGACATTAATAGTAAGCCATACTACAGTCAAATTATATAATACCTGGCAATAGAAACTGAACATAATGTAATACAGATGTATATAACTACTACTTTCATATGATAATATGGCAGGGGACACTTATAAGGAAAGCAGGCCATCATGCAAAAATCAGTCTGAAGGGCCATACAAGCCGCCATGACTACATCTGAATTCACAGAGGGCAAAAGCAGAAGAAGAAGTGTATGATAATAAATTAAATAACATTTCCGTAGCTTTTTCTGACCTTGTGTACGAAGTGCCTTTCACTTCACATTTCTAGACCCAGTGTGGAGGAGGTCAGAGTGCCAATTCCTTTCCTCGCATGTGCAACGTTGATTGCAGGATTGAACCAACAACCCTCTAGGGTCCGAGTCGATAGTCGAATGCTACACATTACACTAATCCATCCCACAACACATAATAACATCTAAATGGTATTTTAAACACCCAGTATCACTACCAGAAATCAAGACACATATCAAATGAAAGTACAAAGAGGTATGTAGGCAACAAACCCACAGCAAACACCCACAAGATCCCATCAGCAGACTAAACAGAAAACAGCACACAACAATCTTTCGCCTAAGAACAGGTCACTGCAGGCTCAACGACCACATGCACAGAATAAAGCCTGCTCAGACTGCACAGTGTGCATGCCAGACAGAAACACAGACTCCAGAGCACATCCTGTAGTCATGTCCATCATACAAACACCAACAAAATGAAACATGGCCTCATGAACAAAGCTTACAGACCAAGCTATGGGGAACTCTCGAAGAACTCCAACTGACATGCAGCTTCATAGAGGCAACCCATCTCATGATTTAGACGAACATACTGAACAACGCAAAGAAGAAATGGTATTTGTCAAGTAAGTACACATTCTTCTTCTTCAAAAGCTCCATATTGACCACTTGTTAACCACTCTTTGTGATTTGCATGTGATCGTAGCCAGAGCGATTGTACATTTGCCAGTCATGTGCCTACAGTCATTTCTTACGACAAACCTTGTAGGTTGCAGTGTTACTATTCTTTGCTCCCTTTGAGAGCCCCAGCACACACAAGCGATTCAGAGACAGTGACACAGAAATCAATATCAGCTATCGTAGTGATACTAAATTATTGTTACAACTTAATATTGATAATATTTAATCTGTCATTGTTTCTCCAGTACTGAGAATATATTGACTCAATTCTTGATGTCTCCAGCTCCAACAATGATACTATTTCAGAAACAGAAAATCCTTTCAGTTATATTGGTCAATAAGTAGAATAGGTATTTCTTCTTTGAGCGCTCCATATCGACCATTTGTTAACCACTCTGTGTGATTTGTATGTGATTTGAATCTAAGAGCGATTGTACGCTGTCCAGTTATGACCTAAAAGTAGACCAGCAAATCCAATTTCTGCTACGTTTTTTTTATTTACTAGGTAGCTTCCCTAGGGCCCTACATCAGTTGCCTTTTATAACATTGTCTTGTAGGTTGCAGTGATACTATTCTTTGCTTCTAGCGGCCCGGCACCACAGACGGAATAGGTATATAAGACTACCAGAAATGAAACAAAGCTCAACTAATGCATTTGTTTGACGAGTTATTGATAGCTATTTCTAACAGACATACAAAAATGAAACTTTGCAAGACTTTTACTAGCTGTGAGTACAAGTTTGCACTGTTGAACCCTGTGCTAGGAAGTGTAACTCTAGGTTGACGTTTCTCCAGGCAAATATTTCGAATGGTGTTGGCTTCTGAAACTTTCCAATTCCAGACTGCTCCTGGACTCAATGTGGCAGTAGAGGAGGTACAATGCCATAAACTGAACAGTCTTGGATCCTGTAGAAAACATTTACTCCCTGACAGTCTGGTGCTGACAGCATCCAAGGAATGCTGAATATGAAAGGGTCTGGACTCCCTCCCTGCAGATAGGCACGTCTGTTTGTGTAGGGTGTGGTTGGGTAGCTGTACATGTCTGTCCCATGAAACAAGGTCTAGGTCAGTATGTCATATCATCCTGCTACATATATATGTCTTATGATCACTATGTATGATACGTCATAAGTTTAAACATTATGAATATTAGTTGAGAAAAAGACAAGTCATGTTGTGGGGAAAGTATCATCATGATGATGTGTGGTACAAGGGTTTGGTGGTCTCTGTGGCTAAGCTTTTCCCTTGCGTTTCAAACATCGTGGGTTCAAATCCGGACAATGTGCTATTCTGTTCATGGGTGCATTTTTTCCCAGAGACTCTCAGGATTGTTGCGGAGCTAAGGAGTTCATGCTTGTGTAATACTCCCGGCAGGTGTCGTAACATTTCTACAGAGAGGACCGAGCCTATGGGGTAAAACCAGGCGCAGTGAAGTCAACCCTTTGGCTTTAGAATCTTTTTTTTACATCATAAGTTTGAATATCATCAGATACATCACTAGTTTGATCATAATCTAGATTTCTTGACAAAAAAGACAAGTCATGTTGTAAGGAAAATATACATTGATAGTGGGGCACACACACAAGGGTTCAAGAAAAGCCCTTGAGAAACCCTGAAACGAACTTTGCTAAGAGAGACCAGAAATATCTGTCTTCTGCATTCGTTCTTTACGACCATTTTAATCACTCTTTGTGATATGTTTGATCTTTGCCTAGAGCATGTATACGTTGCACATTGGTTTGGTAGGCCCTAAACGCAAAGACTTCTACATGTTTAGGACATGTGAATCCGATTTCAGCCAAACCTCCTTAGTCATCTCTTATGACATGTGTGGCAGGTAACAGTGGTTCTATTCTTTACACCTCAAATATGGGCCCCGTAACCACTCAGGTGAAAATATCGGTCTCAATCCATAGAAGAGATTGAGCGAGTTACCCAGGACAGAGAGGTGTGGAGAAATTACTTGCAGGCTCTTCCTTTCCTACCTTTGCAGGTTCTTTTTTATATGTATAATCGTATGAGAGGAATATATATATTGATATATACATATATGATTGGATATACAAATGGTAGAACAATAACAAACCTCATTCGTTCCGAATCTGATGGATGTGGAAGGTGATGATATGCTGCATCTACCATAGCAGACTGATAGTGCTGTTCTTTACTGAGTAGTGCTGGTCCTAATGGTACCATTCCTAACAAGGGATTTAAGTGGATGGTGTTGGTCTGTGGAGTCTGAGGCAGTAATGTTTGTTGCTGCGGCAGTTGTGTTGACAACTGCTGTTCTGATAAACTGATTGAACACTGCTCGGACGATGAAGGGACGGTGGGTTGAGAGGGTGTTTGTGAAGTAGAATTATTGTACACACCTGAGGGAACGAGAGAAAGAAAAACTTTGTCTTAATTATATACTCATCAAAAACATACATAAACTAATCAATGTTAATCTTCATATACAGGACAAATGTAGCAAGCATACACATACAATTCACTTTGGTAATAGCAACCCACAGAATGGGTCTCAGGGACTCTGCAACCTGCACCTGTGAAGCACCCAAGCAGTTCCCAGAACAAATCCTGCAAGACTGCCCCAGTCTGAGTAGTGTGAGAATGGAGATCTGGCCAACAGAAACAACCCTACAAAACAAACTATGGAGGACCGGTGAAGACCTCAAGTGCACCGCCCTGTTTATGGCACATAACGGAGTAGTCACATAGCAGTTGATCACAGAAGAAGGTAATAGCAACAATGTATTGTCTATTGTCTTTCCCGAGGTGGATGGTGGAATTGGTTGTCCACTCTTGTGCTTAGCATAGGGGTGGGAGCTTTAATTTGCGTTCCATGGACAGATGAGTCGCCCTTGTGTTAAATCCGTGTTTATTTAGTGTAGGCTTGATATTGTTTATTCGTTTCATTCTTGGTCTTCCCTTGGCTCTAGTACATGATCTCTTTTTATTGTATGCTGTTATTGGGGGTTGGTTGTATTCCATTCTCATTTAATGTCAGAACCACTGCATTTGTTGTCTTTCAATGTATTCGATGCATGAAGTTATATCCATGATGCTTCTGATGTCCTTGTTTCGTAGTCAATAATGAATGCGTTTTTTTATTATGAACTGACCCTCGCTACTCTCATAGTATTCTTACAGCATGCCTTGTAGGTCACAGTGTTACTATTCTTTGCTCCTCTTGCAAGCCTCGGTACCACACATAAACAAAACATTACTTACTCCAAGAATCAACAGATATACTTGATATACACACACAAAATCAATGCAATGATAACTTACTAGGAGAATCAACAGGTGAATGAGATGAAGGCAATATTTTTTCCAATTCAGCATTTGTAATCACTTGCTGTGCCATTGTTCGCAGGGACAAATTATCACTCTGGGGAGAACATTCAATCTGTTGGAACAAACCAAAGAAATGTACAAACAGACAATAAATGTACAAGAGATGGTTTAAAACACAAAGTCAGAAAGTTATTATTAGTATTATTACTCTAGAACATCAAGGATAGTAGAAAAATGAGTAGGAATTAAGGTAAAACAGTGCCAACAAAACATGTATAATACAACACAGAATGGCAAAGAAGACATAGGAAGAATCAGATGTCAGGGTGTTCAAAGGTTCATACTATAAGCTTGACACAACCAGTACTTTGCTGGCCTAAGCATTAACAAGGGGTGTCACAGGCTAGAGAGAGAGATAAGTGGAAGTAAGCAGTCAGCAGTAAGGGTTGGACAAGTAGAAGTCTGTCAGAATGTGGCATCATGACCAGAAAAATAATGGAGAGCTATTAGAGATAATCTTTGTTGTGAAGATGGTACTTGATCTGTTTTCACTTTTAAAATTTAATTTCTACAAAAGATTTTTATCCTCTTGTAAAATTACATCGGGGACCCTAGCCAGTGCTACGGAGTTCATGCACTGCCTCTGAGGTATTTCTGTGTAAGAAATAGATTGAAGCATACATACATGGTTACTCACCAAAGTGCAATGACAATGGTCCTATCTATCAATCAATCTTCTTCTTCGAATGCTCCATATTGACTACTTGTTAACCACTCTGTGATTTGTGTGTGATCTGAGCCTAAGAGCAACTGTACGTTGTGCCAGTTATGCATCTACAAGTAGGTCAGCGCATCCGATTTCTGCAGCGCTTTTTATTTACTAGGGTCGCCCGAGTGGTCATCTGGGCCCAAATTTGGGACGTAAAGAATAGAACCACTGTTACCTGCCATGCATGCCGTAGGAGGCAACTAAGGAGGTTTGGCTGAAATTGGATGCATGTGTCCGGTAGGGAATGCTAACCCGAAACAAATGCTTGCAGAAACGGATGCACCAGGCCGTAAGGCGAATAACATGGTGCAATGACCCTTCACAATGAGGAATGGGATAACGGATTCTATAGTCGCCAATCTGCCTCGGAGATTTAGCCACACAGTAAGAATGTCAGACTCTCATCACGAGGGTGGCCAAAACTTACTGCGGGAAGAGAGTCAGCACAAGCGGGAAGCAAAAATCATAGGAATTATAACCTACAGAACTGCCCCCAGTATGCAGACTTGAGAAGAAAGAGGTGGCCTACACTAGCGTCCAAGACAAATTGTATGATAATCTGAGGCAGATGGCTGCCTTTATTAGAGAATCCGAAATCCAAATCTAGTGAGAGCAGAAGATTTACTAGGGTAGCTTCCTAGGCTCAACATCAGTCTCCTCTTATGACATGCCTTGTAGGTCGCAATATGGTACTATTCTTTGCTTCCCTTACGGGTCCCCGGCACCACACGGCAATATATCAATCAATCAAATCTATAGACTAGACAAAATATAAACATGTTATTTACCTTAACTTTTGGTGGTGCTGGACCACTCGTATTTAATGGTCCATTTAAAACTGGTGGACCATCTGCCCGACTATTGTGAACCTGAGAGGATATGCTGACTCCTGACGACGTTGTTGTTATAGAGTTCACAGTGCTACTGAGTATTGGGGCAGCAGTTGCAGTTACTGTTTGTGGTGACGGAGCAGATGAAACACAGGGATTTCCCGAGGAAGTCAAGGAGACAGAGTTTGTATTTGTTGTTGTAGTCGATAAAGTAGCAATACTTGATAAGCTTCCCACCACAGGTTGCTCTACAGAATTCACATATGGTTTGGATGAATCTGAAACAAAAAGTCATGACACAGTGTACAAATCTGTACACATTCAACATTTTCAAATTCAGTTTTTCATAGACATAACGAATGTGGATGACGTACATATGGATTAAGACAAGCTCATTCAGGACATAAGGCAAAAAACAGCTCGCTGTCAAAAAAATCTTAACTCGTCTTACAGTGGATACCAGCACACTGTGGCATACCAGGAAATGTAAAGGCTGACAAACTCGCACGGGCTGGAGGAAGCCTAACACAACACCACCAAACACAAAGCTTTACAGAAGCAAAGATTCTCCTGAAACAATCCAGGAAAGTGATGTGGAGAAAAACAAATGGAGGATACAACTCAGAGCACGACAGTATAAATACACTAAACAGAAAAAGCACAGACACAGTCTTCAGACTTAGAACGGGACACTGCAGTCTCAGAGCACACCTCCATGGAATGGATCTCAGGGACTCGGCAGCATGCATCTGTGGAGCACATCCTGCAAGACTGCCCCAGTCTAAGTAGTGTGAGAATGGAGATCTGACCAACAGAAACAACCCTACAAAACAAACTATGGGGGACTGTTGAAGACCTCAAGCACACCACCCTGTTTATGACACATACCAGAGTAGTCACATCGCAGAAGAAGAAGATATATAGAGTTTCTTCTCTTTATCCAGCATCCACTGTTGTACACAAGCAACATGGATTGTAAACAAGTGACTTGTAACAAATGAAACAAGTCATGTGATAATTCTACAAAAGCTTAAAAGACAAGCAATCAAATATGAATTCATTCAGGGCTTAGTCTTCTTGAACGTTATGAATTCAGGCACTTAGTCATGGTGCCTTATGTGGCACATCTGAGTGATTTTTGCATGAAGGTATGCTTTCCTATCTATCAGTGTCCCCCCGCCATACAGGCCTGCCTTCTCCAACCAGAGGTACCTGTAGGTTAGATCCTCAAGTATTGATCTCATTCAGGGCTTAGTCAATAATTCTCATTTGCAAACTGTAGATTTTCACAGTGCAAATGCAGACAATACAACATCTTCAAACTAGCTTCTGTAGCAATTCACAACTTTTTTCCGTACCACATTGAGATAGGTATCATTTGACAGCTGGTTCGACTAGATGGTCAGCCATAGCTGGTAATGATCAAGGTATGTATGAACTGAGAGGCCAGCTTTCGAACCATTTCATTAAGGGGGGATTCTGGTCTTGAAACTTGTTGCTTTGGTATTAATGTAGAATTTGTATAATAATTTTGAAAGATTATGACTTGGAATAGTAGAAAAAAATTATTTAAAAAAAATGCAATGCGTTGCCATGGAAACAATAAAAGATGGCGCCAAACACAAAATTTCAAATCCTAAGGCTCTGAAGTTAATGAATATAAATGAATTCTGTTTTCACTCTAAGGTGAGCAATTGTAATATCTAAAATATTACACATCATTTTTAGGATATATTAAATATTACATTTTTAGGAATTTTGGGTAAACACACACCCCAAAAACAGCTATTTTTGACCAAATTTTGAGGGAATTTTTATTAAAAAATTAAATATTTAATATATCCTAAAAATCATGTGTAATATTTTAGATATTA
The DNA here is from genome assembly GCA_020796225.1 of Arion vulgaris. Taxonomy (NCBI): domain Eukaryota; kingdom Metazoa; phylum Mollusca; class Gastropoda; order Stylommatophora; family Arionidae; genus Arion; species Arion vulgaris. The sequence continues at coordinate 7,772,694 of CM036767.1, forward strand.
CAACTGCGCACCTTAGAGTGAAAACAGAATTCATTTACATTCATTAGATTCAGAGCCTTAGGGATTTGAAATTTTGTTTTTGGCTGCCATTTTGTATTGTTTCCAAGGCAACGCTTTGACTTTATTTTTTTTTACACATTTTTTTCTACTATTCTAAGTCATAATCTTTCAAAATGGCTAAACAAATTTTACATTAATGTGAAAACAACGAAAATAGCTTCATGGTCCCCATACCCCGAATCCCCCCTTAAAGTCTACACTTGAATATGCTTCTGTTGAATCTACTATATCCAGCAGTTAGCAGGACAAAATTCTAGTTACCGAAGTCCTTATAACAGCAAACATCCCAAGCGTCAACACACTGTTGCAGAAGGCCCGAGTGTGATGTGCCGATCACGTTGCTTGGATGCCTGATAAACGCATCCCAAAATAGTTGATGTATGATGAGCTTGAAGAGGGCAGACATTCAGCTTGTGGACAGAAAAAATGCTTTAAAGACACTCTTAAAGTGTCTCTGAAATGCTTTGATATAGACACCACATGCTGAGAATCCCTGAGGCAAAATCGCCAAATGTGGCACTGTAACAACACAAGAGGAACCCGCATAGCTGAAAATCATAGCGCCATTGACGCAAAGATAAAACGAGCTGCGCGAAAAGACAGAACACACAACACCCACAGTCTAACCTTGATCATGTATGCCCCACCTGTGGTAGGGGATTGTGTTCTAGGATTGGACTCTACAGTCACCTCCGCACACAATTGAGAGGTGTAGCAGCACATGTCTGAGGCTGTTGTCATTATCGCTTGCGATGGACGACTATTATTATTATCCAGTAGTGAATGTTGAACAAGTTAGAGACAGCAACTTGTGATACTTGCAAACTGTGGTACCGATAACATGAGATAGCTGGACATCTGTTACAGAAGTCATCAATATACGAGGACCAGAGAACACTTACATTGTTGTCATCAGTGCTATTTCAGGACAAGCTCTATGAAGATATCGCCAGCCTTAGGCTTATCACTGGTGTCCCTTTAATAATATCAAGTTGAAGCCTGAAAGTGTACGTAAAAGTAGAAGAAGATACAAAGTTCTGTGACAAGATTGATCTCTTTCCTTCCATAATTTTTGCTAGCTGATTCTTGGCCTTGTGTGAGAAAACTGAAAATAATGTTACAAACATCTTTCATCTATGCTATTGTTCTGTAGTCTATTGTTTTTCCCTAGGTGCATGATGGAATTGGTTGGCCACTCTTGCCGTTAAGCGTAGGGGTGGGAGCTTTAACCTTCGTTCCAGGGCCAGATGAGACGCCCTTGTGTTATATCCGTATTTATCTAATGTGGTCTTGAAAATGTCTATCCATCTTTTCTTGGTCTTCCTTGGCCCTAGTGTCTGATCTCTTTTTATTGTATTCTGTTATTGGTGGTTGGTTGTATTCCATTCTCATTAAATGTTCAAACCACTGCATTTGTTGTCTTTCGATGTATTCAGTGCTTGAAGTTATGCCCACTCTGCTTCTGATGTCCTTATTTCATAGTCTATCTTTCCTGGTGACACCCACTGCCTTCCTCAAGCATTTCATTTCACAAGTGGTGAGCTTTCTGTTGTGTGTTGCTGTCAGACCAAGTTTGGCACTGGTAACAAAGACTTGGTAGAAAAATACTTTTTATCATCTGTCTTTTCACTTCCATCTTAATCTTTGAGTGTCGTAGTAATGGTGCCAGCTGGTAGGTCACTGCATTGTTCTGTAGTTACTTTACAATTTCCATTTCATGTTTTGATGTCATTTTGACAGTACATCCTAGAACTGCTGTGTACATGCATGGCCAATTTCTTGTTGCATCATTCAGTCACAATGTGCATGTGTCCCCTGGTCATCCATGTATGTGGTCTTGGTCAGCATCAGTCCATGTTTCTTCACACAAAGTATATGTTCAAACCACCAATACCACTTCTTTCTAGTGCTTCTCTTGTCTTCAGTCAGATCTCATCTAGTACTGAAACCATGTCATATTAATTGATCTGGCTAAATTTAAACAAGATGAACAAAACTATTCTGCTTTCTTACTATTTATACAATTTATGCATAGAGCAGGTTGATATTCTGAATGTCATAAAGAAGATAAAGTGAGAATGAAGATGAACCTATGACCCTGAGAAGACAGACTCAAAGTTAGCTGTAGCCAGACATGAGCATTATTCTGGAAGCTAACTACGACCATAAACAGACCAAATTAGCTGTAGCCAGACATGAGCATTATTCTGGAAGCTAACTACGACCATAAACAGACCAAATTAGCTGTAGCCAGACATGAGCATTATTCTGGAAGCTAACTACGACCATAAACAGACCAAATTAGCTGTAGCCAGACATGAGCATTATTCTGGAAGCTAACTCGACCTAAACAGACCAATTAGCTGTGAGACATAGCAGCATTATTCTGAAGCTAACTACGACCTAAACAGACCAAATTAGCTGTAGCCAGACATGAGCATTATTCTGGAAGCTAACTACGACCATAAACAGACCAAATTAGCTGTAGCCAGACATGAGCATTATTCTGGAAGCTAACTATGACCATAAACAGACCAAATTAGCTGTAGCCAGACATGAGCATTATTCTGGAAGCTAACTATGACCATAAACAGACCAAATTAGCTGTAGCCAGACATGAGCATTATTCTGGAAGCTAACTACGACCATAAACAGACCAAATTAGCTGTAGCCAGACATGAGCATTATTCTGGAAGCTAACTACAAACGCCTGCGTAAGACAGACATATTAAGCTATACTGCGCATTTTGACATGAGCATTATTCTGGAAGCTAACTACGACCATAAACAGACCAAATTAGCTGTAGCCAGACATGAGCATTATTCTGGAAGCTAACTATGACCCTAAACAGACCAAATTAGCTGTAGCCAGACATGAGCATTATTCTGGAAGCTAACTACGACCATAAACAGACCAAATTAGCTGTAGCCAGACATGAGCATTATTCTGGAAGCTAACTACGACCATAAACAGACCAAATTAGCTGTAGCCAGACATGAGCATTATTCTGGAAGCTAACTACGACCATAAACAGACCAAATTAGCTGTAGCCAGACATGAGCATTATTCTGGAAGCTAACTACGACCATAAACAGACCAAATTAGCTGTAGCCAGACATGAGCATTATTCTGGAAGCTAACTACGACCATAAACAGACCAAATTAGCTGTAGCCAGACATGAGCATTATTCTGGAAGCTAACAAAAAATAGTACACCAACACAGAGCTGGTGTCGTTAGTCACCACACACTGAGAGATATACTGAGGAGAGACTGGAGCAATTCAGGACTAATTGGTTCATTGTGTGATGATGATAATGCTGTGTGTGTCTGTGGACTAAACTAAAACAAGGGTGTGTGGTGATGATGCTGTGTGTGTGGTGATGTGTGTGTGGATTAATACTTTCGCTGCCACCGACGACAAAAGTCGGCAAAGTACTAACTCCCTTTGTGACGCCGCGACTTTTGTCAGTGGGCATGTGCCGTCGGCGATGTCTTTTTAAGCGGGAGTATCGCTTGCAACGGGGTTCGTCGTACTACTTCGTATTGTTCCGACAACTCTCCAAAATGGCGGATCTAACATACACGCGTAAACGTCGGTATAAGTCTGATTTATTTGCGATTTTTCGTAAGTAAACAAAAATTTTCAAAATGGAAGTCGTAGCTGATGAATAGTGATGTTCAAAATGACTCTTTTTCAGACTTTTTAGTCAGTGATAGTGTTAAAACGAACTCTGAATGTGATATGAATTTGAACTGTGATTCACGTGACGATTGTATGGTGATGTTTATAGATCGATAGCAGACATTTCCAGGGGTACAGGAGTAGATGACGGACACCAGCAAACGACGGAATATCGTGCACGTGGATAGGTATGGGGATATCAGTTACTACAATAGCTTGTGGATTATAAAGAATAGATTCCACATATAGACAGGTTAGTAGCTCATTAATATATGAACACTATTCCATAGTTTAAAAGTCCTAAGTTTATTGTTTATTACGATTTTTAAAATTGTCACTCTGAAAACTGATCATACCGAAAAATAGCGTGGCACTGGGTCAGACTTTGTTGAAAAATGCGTGGCAGTGAAAGTGTTAAACTAAAAAAAGGGGTGTGTGGTGATAATGCTGTGTGTGTGGACTAAACTAAAAAAGAGGGTGTGGTGGAGGTGATGATGCTGTGTGTGTGGACTAAACTAAAAAAGGGTGTGTGGTGATGATGCTGTGTGTGTGGACTAAACTAAAAAAAGGGGTGTGTGGTGATAATACTGTGTGTGTGGACTAAACTAAAACAAAGTGTGTGTGGTGATAATGCTGTGTGTGGACTAAACTAAAACAAAGTGTGTGTGGTGATGATGCTGTGTGTGGACTAAACTAAACAAAAAGGTGTGTGGTGATAATGCTGTGTGTGTGGACTAAACTAAAACAAAGTGTGTGTGGTGATAATGCTGTGTGTGGACTAAACTAAACAAAAAGGTGTGTGGTGATGATGCTGTGTGTGGACTGACTAAACTAAAAAAAGGTGTGTGGTGATGATGCTGTGTGTGGACTAAACTAAACTAAAAAAAAGGGTGTGTGGTGATGATGCTGTTTTGTGGACTAACTAAAACAAAAAAGGATCTAAGGGTAGTTTGATTTATTGCACCATGGCTCAAGTCCTGTCTGCATAGATGCACTGCATCTGTGTTGACTAAACACAAATCATAGCACCAGCACAATCTGGGACTAACAAAAAATTGCACATGTGGTTCTGTCTGGATTCGAACCTGCAACCTTCAAAGTGACAGGCAAACATCTTAACAACTTTACCATAGAGACTGACAAATTAAACTAGACCTATAATATTCTAATTTTATAAACACATACTGAAATATCTTTCTTGTGAGTTTTGAGCAGAAAATTTACACAGAAGTTGTTCTGCACGGTTGTCTTCACCTTGCTGTGGTAGAGGAACCTATGTGTTCACTTGATCCTATCTATGTCAGGAATAGCAGGAATAACAACACAGACTTTCTTGTGAGAAACATGTTGAGTGGTCAAAACTAGATGCAGTGAAACATTAAGTTACTACTGATGTTTGTGCACATGCAGGTTGAGAATAACCAAAGCTGATGACAAGCAAGCCTGTTGAAACTGGATCCACGAGGCCACATGCCTAATTAAGCAGAAGATTACATTTACTACTTCTTATTTGAACGCTTCATATTGACCACTTGTTAAACCACTCTTTCAGATTTGTATGTGATCTGAGCCTAAGTGCGATTGTACATTGTTTCCAGTTACGTGACTACAAGTAGTCCAGCACATCCGATTTCTGAGACACTTTTTATTTACTAGGGTAGCTTCCTAGGCCCCTACCTCAGTCGTCTCTTACAACATACCTTGTAGGTCGCAGTGTTACTATTCTTTGCTCCTCTTGAGGACCCCGGCAACACATGGGTCGTAGACAAAATGAAGAGTGTTTGATCTAACAGATGTTTACCACTAATACTTACCACTATGAAAGTTGGTTTGAACAGGTAAACTACGCTGCCACACAGACGGTGTGGGGTGTGATAACCGTGATCCTGTCGATAACAATAGAAACATATCACTTGAACAAACATCACATAGATACACACAGAAAGAGAGAAAGAGCCAAGAATGTGTGTAGAGTGTAACATAAAACAAAGTAGACATTTTCTATAGAGACAAAATAGGTTAGACATCTAGTACAGCTAGCATTTAATGTCTGGATATTACATTTAATGATGGAGACCGTCATTAAGAGATGAAGATGTGGTTTGGACATGTATGTCGTATGCCAGTGGGGGCATTGGCTAGGACAGCTCTCAGATGGACAGCGGATGGGAAGAGAAGGCCTGGTCGTTCAAGGGAAACATGGAGAAGAACAGTGGAGAGAGAGAGAGTGGGAGTGTGGCCTGACGTAGAAGGCGGTTGGCAGAAAGGCAGCAGAACGGCAACAGTAGAGGTCTCTTGTGGAAGCCTTATGTGTCAATCGGGACACAAGAGGATATAGATAGATAGATTACATTTAATGTGGGGTGACATTTAATGTGATGATACAATTCAATATGGACGTTACATTAAACTGATTGGCTTCTATAAGCTGCTGGGAGCGCCACTATTTATTTGTTTTAAACGATCTTAAGAAACGCATTAACCTACAAAATGGTATGTTACTCATAGAAATCTATTAATAATTAAGAAAACCGCAGCTGAATTTGTACATACACCTGCATGGGAAAATGTGACCTAAATTTAATTCAGCCACAACTTGTTTTCAATTCAGTAGCAAATCAGTTCATGTGGATATGATGATTGATGTCGGAATGACATTTAAAGTGATGAGGAAATTGTTGGTGGATGTGACATTTAACATGGATATGACATTTTTTTTTTTTTTTATCGTCCGCTTTCAACTCAGACGAAGTTTCATCTCTGAAACTGATTTTGCGTGAAAATCCGTTTTCCAATTTCTTACAATGGCAGCAGCGTGCACATTGTAAATTACTTTACACTGGCAGCCGTGTGCTCAATGTACTCGTAATTAGTATTCCCTCGCCATACAGGCAGATTTTCTCCGACTTCAGAGGTACTCACGTTATCGTCCTGAGTAAGACCAGGGGACTCGAACAAATGCCGGACAGTAGGTTCGAACCCGAGCTATGAGGCGTCTCACAGCTAGCAGGCCGAGCTACTATCAACTACTCTAGGCAGTCCCCGATATGACATTTAATATGGTGATGATGATGCTGACTGTCAGTTTGTGGTCCACAGAGTATTATATGCATGACCAGAGATTCCTTCTTCTTCAAACGCTCCATATCAACCACTTGTTAACCACTCTGTGTGATTTGAATGTGATCTGAGCTTAAGAGCGATTGTACGTTGTGCCAGTTATGCACCTACAAGTAGGCCAGCAATCTCCTCCTCCTTCTTCTTTGCGTTTGTTCTTTACCACCAATTTTAATCACTCTTTGTGATATGTTTGATCTTTGCCAAGAACGTGTATATGTTGCACATTGGTTTGGTACGCCCTTAAACGCATAGAAATCTACAGGTTTAGGACACGTGCATCCGATTTCAGCCAAACCTCCTTAGTCGTCTCTTACGACCTGCGTGGCAGATAACAGTGGTTCTATTCTTTACGCCCCAATTTGGGCCCCAGTAACCACTCGGGCGGCCAGCAATCTGATTTCTGCAATGTTTTCTATTTACTAGGGTAGCTTCCTAGGTCCTACATCAGTCACCTCTTACGACATGCCTTGTAGGTCGCAGTGGTACCATTCTTTGCTTCCTAACAGGCCCCGGCGCAACACAGGCGAAGGCCAAAGATCATTTAGGGTAATGATACATGTCTCCCCACAGATCTTACATGGTAATCATGTATCGGTGGTATAGATGTCTTACTATTTATTTGCCTGTGTTCAGTTGTAAAATGAAGACTTAGTCTTACTCTATTGATATCTAAATGACTACATACCTGATGTGATATTCTGCTGCCCCGCCGCAGCTACAGCATAAGCTGTTAAAGGCGATGATGTTGTCGATGGATGATGGTTGCTATTCACAGCGCTAGTATCCGAGTTTTGTGTGCTTGTACTACTGAAATACAACAACAATAGAAAGGGTAATATAACCATTGAACAAAGATGTGTCAACTAGCTGATCAGCTGGATTCCTTCAAGCAATTTAACCTGATGTTAGAAGAAAAAGGTGAAAGATGAGATGAAAGAGAACATGTGGTGGCACTCTCCCAATGAAACTAATACGATTTTTATAGTGATCAAACTCAAACAGAGCAATCTTCTTCTTCTTCAATGATCCAGCGGCACTTAAGCTCTTGCCCTCTGGCCCAATACTATGTATTGGCATTTGCATGTGTTTGTAAGTTGTTCTTTTATTCCGTATAATGTATTTTATTTATCTGGCCTTGGAGGAAGGAGAATCTTCCTGACATCATCCAGTGCTTGGCACCTGAAGAGGTGGTGGTGAACGGTTTCATGATGATGTGCACACAGCTGACACTCTGGAGTGTGTTGTGGTTGAATTCTGTTCATGTGATTATTAAGTGTTAGGTTCGAAATCTAAAAATAGTGCTCTGATCTCTTCTTGTAAGGTGGTTGATGTTGTCATTAAGGTTTGGGCTGGCCATATCTTTCTTTCTCTTCTTTGCGTTCGTTCTTTACAACCAATTTTAATCACTCTTTGTGATATGTTTGATCTTTGCCAAGAACGTGTATATGTTGCACATTGGTTTGGTAGGCCCCTAAACGCATAAACTTCTACACGTTTAGGACACATGCATCCGATTTCAGCCAAACCTCCTTAGTTGCCTCTTACGACATGTGTGGCAGGTAACAGTGGTTCTATTCTTTACACCCCAAATTTGGGCCCGGTAACCACTCGGGTGGGGCTGGCCATATGTAAACAGAGCAATCAAAATATACTCACTTTTGTGAAAGTTGTCTACTCAACGAAGACTGAGGTTTACAGTTTCCTGAAGGTGCAGGTGATGAGCTCTTCTTCTGGTGAATAGACAGACATAGTTTTAAATGATGTGATACAGCTAAGATAATTGTTCATAGTTCATAAGTACGGTTCCAACTTCACTGCAACAGGTCACCCCATAATTGCTCCGTTCCTATGCCAACGAAAATCACACGAAATGCTAACAACTATGAAATGTTTCCTGTGTGAACTAATTCCAGAATGAAACAGCGCGTACCGCCACAAAAGCAACCTGCACCGCATAAAATGCATATGGCCGTCGCTAATGTAGCAACACAAAACTGTTCATCACTTGAATTGCAATTCTTGTCGAAGGGAACATCAATCACGACAAAATCCAGCTTTCTGCACCCACAATATAACTGCATACAGCAGATTGAGTTTGTTCGTCATAACCGATGTCCGCCATTTTCTGAATACACACAACAAACGCACGGTTGACACAGTAAAAAGCATTCCATGTAACATTCATAGCTCACAGCGTTGCTCAAGCACTAACTCAGTAGCTCGGCAAACGAAACCGGAAAATACCCACCAAACATGGCGGAAATGCGCTAGCAAAGTAGTGTTCAGAATCAAACAGTACTGACTCTGAATGGCCCTCCGCATTCCACCATTGCTGGCCAGATTAAGATAATTGTTCTTCTTCTTCTTCTTCTTTGTGTTCGTTCTTTACGACCAATTTTAATCACTTTTGTGATATGTTTGATCTTTGCCAAGAACGTGTATACGTTGCACATTGGTTTGTAGGCCCATAAACGCATAGACTTCTACACGTTTAGGACATATGCATCCGATTTCAGCCAAACCTCCATAGTCGCCTCTTACGATATGCATGGCAGATAACAGTGGTTCTATTCTTTACACCCCAAATGTGGGCCCGGTAACCACTCGGGCGAGATAATTGTTTAAATTGTTGGTGTGAAAACACAACATCAGAATCCAATCCATCTTTAGTTATTAGTTACTCTCTTAGTAATACAATCAGACTGCAATGAGCTGGTTAGTAGCAGCAGTTGACTAGGGCAATCGTTTTATTAACTGAGATTAACATATGGAACAATGTACAATATCATATTAATTAAAAACAGGACACCAACTAATGATATATCAAGCAAACATTAACTAGGGCGTTAGATGGTATCAAGAGAATATGAACTACGATGACAGGTAGTATCAAGAAAACATTAACTAGGGTGTTAGATGGTATCAAGAGAATATGAACTACGATGACAGGTAGTATCAAGAAAACATTAACTAGGGTGTTAGATGGTATCAAGAGAATATGAACTACGATGACAGGTAGTATCAAGCAAACATTAACTAGGGTGTTAGATGGTATCAAGAGAATATGAACTACGATGACAGGTAGTATCAAGAAAATAATTGGTTACCAAACCAATATCATAGCCCTCTGGGCAGACTTATAGGTGCTAAGTATCCTCAACAGATGCCAATGAGTATGTATACTTTTTTTTTTTTTTCGTCCGCTTTCAACTTAGGCGAAGTTCCATCTCTGAAACTGATTTTTGCGTGAAAATCTGTTTTTCCAATTTCTTACAATGGCAGCAGCGTGCACATTGTAAATTACTTTACACTGGCAGCCGTGTGCTCAATGTACTCGTAATTAGTATTCCCTCGCCATACAGGCAGATTTTCTCCGACTTCAGAGGTACTCACGTTATCGTCCTGAGTAAGACCAGGGGACTCGAACAAATGCCGGACAGTAGGTTCGAACCCAAGCTATGAGGCGCCTCACAGCTAGCAGGCCGAGCTACTATCAACTACTCTAGGCAGTCCCCCAGTATGTATACTGATTGTTCCTGTGGCTCACTAGTTTAACACACTCCTCTCTCTGAACCTCAGACAAGAGGTTGTCAAGAGAAAAGAGAAGCATCCCTTTTACTCAGCTTAAAATTCCAGACAATCAATGTTATCGATGCAAGTCTGTCTGCTCTTGTATTGCTGCAAAGAAACCGTAGGCCCAGGATATTAGATCCATGTAAGCCTCTGGAGGTTGAAAACCTCTATAGAAGACATCCACTCATATCAAAATCTGTCATTCTGGAGTTCCGAAGCATTGACCGAGTGTCTGATACAACGATCCCAATAAATGGAGTTCCTGCAGCAGTAACGGTCTCAACCTCCGTCCTCATACTACAAGTAACTGTCCTATATGCTCTGAAACGGCCCTAACATATGCACTAGCCAAGAAAAACCCCAGGTCGACTTAGCCCCACAATGCACAGACCCATCGGTATAAACATCATTATCACTTGCATTATCTGCTATCAGCTGCATAATTTAGAGTTCAACCTTCATGTTGCCCCAGTCTCTACATTCTCTTCCAAGAGTAATGATAACGTTGTGGAAGTTGGTCATGCTACCATCTTCTTTTTCTTCTTCACCCTTCGCCCCAAGGGAGGCATAGGTCCGCAATCAAGGCCTTCCAAGCCCGCCTATCCAAGGCCAACTTTTCCAGATCTCCTCCTTGCAGGGTCCTCCTTCTTCTTCGGGTGGCAAGCTATGAATTTTCCTGGTTGTGGTTTCTGTAGATATCTAGTGTTTTTACGGGGTGGGGTAGCTAGCCCCACGCCCAACCTCCTTAGTCGCCTCTTCGACATGCACAGCAGGTAACCGTGGTTCTATTCTTTACACCAAAATGTTGGCCCCGGTAACCACTCGGCGATGCTACCATCTATTGGGATCTAATCTTCCACTTTTAGACAAGCACTAAAAGTAAAGCAAATCAGGAGAGAAATGATAAATGTAAATCGAGGAATGAAATGAAAATCGAGGCATGAAATGAAAATCGTGGCAAAAACTTTACAGAATATCGCCAACAACTACAGTAAACAATTAGTTGATCTAGGCACCATTTATACGTCCAGTAGTTCGCCATTGCTTTTGAATGGTGAGATCTATTTTTACCTTTCGTAAAAATCCACAGTAACAAATATGCTTCCAAACTGCCTGCCGCAGAGTGTGAACCAGGTACTCTTGGATTGTGATCGAGCTCACTACCGCAAAGCCACATAAATGATGGATAATATCAAGATAATATAAAATGTAGTCAATATTCTGCACACAAAAAAACATGAAACAACACAACAATATACCTCTTCCGATTGTGATTTATGTCTTTTTCTGTCAACTTCTTCATGTTTTTCCTGGAAATAAAACACAATTGCTAACTACTTACATATCACAAATAATGAACCCTTACTTAACTGATTCAGTCCCGTGGAACACTGTAGTGCACATATTTCTTATCTGCGTGGCCCAAGCGTCGTTTAAAAGACGGCTACTATTTCGTTGAGTTTTTATTAATTTCACTCCGATTGTAGTTTTATATCAACCGGAAACTAAGTAGAAAGGAAGTACTAACATAACCAAATCACAACATCGTGGTTTTGACTAGAATCAGAAGTGAAACCAAGTTTAATTTTCGTTTTCAAGTTACCCTGTGATTAAAAATAATGTCTAACAATTCAGAGTCTAGAAATGGTTTGTTATCAGCTCGTTCTGCACGTTTACAGCTGCAGAAGCGCGAGATTGGTTGCATGAAGATGTAGATACTGATAGTGAAGATAGTGAAGCTTCTGATTCTGATGACACAGAAGTTTGTGATTTAAATACGTCGATTATTAATAATTTAAATAATACTAGTAGTATTTCCCAACCAGCTGCGAGAGGGGCGTTGCCCCAGTCAGGTTCCAGTAGGATTGCAACAAAAAGAAGGATTCAGACAGAACCTACACAGTCTACTTGGAGAGAAGTTATATAGTTGCTATGTTAGGACTATTATTCATATACTTTAGTTCTTTATTCCTGTAAATATTGCTATAATTTCCACTGTATGTGATTATATATTATGAGACATGAATGTTTAGTATGTGAAATCTTCAATTTGACAATTTTTAATGGAAATTTCTTCAAAGATGGTCGTGTTGCTAATTTGAGAACAGTTAGTAAACCATATATTCCGTCAATATTTTCTTAATTTTTGTGTATTCATAAATGGATTACTTATATAAAGAGAGCAGTTACACTGACTTATTCACCATATTGTTCCTCAAGGCCCTTGGTAAGTTGGATTTTTGTTCTCACAATTTCAATTAATTTTTTATTACATGCTAATATTTGTCATGCACAGTCAACACAACATTATATTTTCGCATACAATAAATATTTTATGAAAGTACAATCATTTATCTTTAATTTGATATATAATAAGTTCAACTTTAAATCATATTTAGAAACAATATTTTAATTTAACTAAAGTATGTGTGCAATATTTTTGAAGCTAAAAAATAATTCCGTCCAGAGGTGAAAAAACTGGTACTGAATCAGTTAATGTTGGAGAGCCATGGTAGCGTAGTTGTTAGTGAACTCGCTTCTCAAGGCTGGTGGTCTGGGTTCAGCTCCCACAGTGAGCGTGGAATTTTTCCCGACCGCGGCGGCTCTCAATTCGACCCAGTCTCAACTGGGTACCAGACATGCTCTGGGAAAGTAAGGCGGCCGGCGTGATGCTGACCACATCACCCATCGTGTGCCGACGGTCAATGAAAAATACAGGCCTTACACTGTATTGACCTATATACCACGAGATATGAAAGGGTTCCTTTACTTACTTTTTTTTACTTACTTAATGTTGCTAATTCTATCGAGAATTTGCTCTCAAAACTAGGTCAAGTGATATCAGTGGTTTTATGTCAAAATCATATGGCATACAAAAACCCCTTCTGGATTACTTACTTATTTCTCTCCTCTCCTCATGGAGCATAGGACCTCAAAAGTTGTTTGCCACTTTTCTCGGTCTCTGGCTGTTTTCTTTATGGTCTCTCGGGATAGTCAAGCACTCTTCAGTTCCCCAAGAAGACTTCGTCTCCAGGTCTGTTTAGGGCGTCATCTTTTTAGTTTTCCTTGCGGGTTCCACTCAAGTGCCTGTCACTTTACTGTGTTTTCTCTAGGGTATGCCCGACCCATCGCCATTTTTCACCTGGGTCATCGTGGGTTCCTGTCTGGTTTTTATCCACAGGCTGTGTTTGCAATTCTATCATACCATCTCAGTCTGAGAATCCTCGAAGAAATCAGTTGACAAAGGTCTGAATCTTATTTGTATTTAACTTGGTGACTCTCCACGTTTCCTAGCCATACAGCAACAAGATTTCACATATGAGCAGAATATCCTGAACTTTGTTTTCGTGGAGATGACAGTAGATTCCCACACTGTGTGCAGGATAGCAAAGACTTGTCTGGCTTTCCTAATCCTGGCATTAATGTCCTCATCTCTCTCTCGCGATCGTTCTTAGGCCGCTTTTATCATTCGAGTGTAATATATAAGCAGCCAAACATCAAGAACGGATGTACGTGCACTGCCTTTTAGTACCTATTGGAGCTCAGGTGCTTATCCTTCGGCGGCATGTTCAATTTCAACCAGCGTTTACTGGGTTTGCTCTCCGTTAGCCTTTTTCTGTCCCCAGCCAAAACCCACAAGGCAGCAGGCTGCTATTTTCTTTCAGGGCAGTGACCCGTAGACGACCTGCCCTCCCGGGTTGATGAGCATCATCTGCCCAGATGTCATCATCTGTACCTCTCGACTGGATGATCTTGCTTCCAAGTTAGACAAATTCACCAACATATTCTATACCCGATCCCTCAATCAATATCGGGTCTTGCTGTATGTTGTGCTATAACAATTTCATCCTCTCCTAGTTCACTTAATTCATCATCATCAAATAGCTTGTCCTAAGCAGAACTTTGCCACCCCAACAGTCCTCCGGAACTTCTCTCTCTATAGGCCAAATGTCCTGCCTCTGCAGCCGTCATGTTCAAAACCATCAGTTACATCCTGAATCCATCTTCTCCGTGGTCTTCCTCTTCTTCTCTTTGCCGGTATGCCTCCTTCCATGATGGTCTTCTCAGCCCTTCATGTCTTTTTATATGTCCAAAATATCTCAATTTTCTCTTTCTTATTTGTAGCATCAGCCAGTTTTCTTTGATTTTGAGTTCTTTCTGGAGTGCTTACTCACTTAATTAGCTTCTGTTATTTACTTAGTCTTTATATCAATAAATGGCCAATAGTTGTTACCATATCTTATTGCTACTATCTGTTTTCAGTACAACCATTCTCATGTCTCTCACATCCAAACATACTTCTTGGAAACATTCAATGATGTTTTTTCATGATGTATTCTGTCGGGAAGTCTTTTTATAATCTATAAAACATATACATATATGAAAATTTTTAACATCTACGTACTTTTCTGTGATCTTTACACACAAAATTGCTTTTTCTACTACACCCAGCACCTCCTCACTGGTCATTCACAAAAAGTGATCTATATTTTGACTTACATTGGAATGATTGGCATTGACACTAGGACTAGGAGATGGAGAACTTGAGTTAGTTGATGAAGGCGTGCTTACAACTTTGTCCATCAAAAATTCATCACCATCAGTCGGCGATGATGGCAGCGCTGGTGCATCTGCTGCTTGGTTGAATGATGGAAGGAGGAGAAAAGGAAAGATAGTGTACATATTATTTTAATATTAACATTTTATTCATTGATAAATTCTTCTTCACCCTTCGCCCCTAGGGAGGCATAGGTCCGCAACCAAGGCCTTCCAAGCCCGCCTATCCAAGGCCATCTTTTCCAGATCTGTCCACTCTCTCCATTTTCTTGCATTCCATCTCCCTCCTTGTGGGTCCTCCTTCTTCCTCGGGTGGCGAGCTATGAATAACCCTGGCTGTGGTTTCTGTGCCCACCAAGTGTTTATTACGGGGTGGGGTAGTTAGCTTCACCCCCAACCTCATTAGTCACCTTTTACTACATGTGTGGCAGGTAACAGTGGTTCTATTCTTTACACCCCAATTTGGGCCGGTAACTACTCTGGCATCATTGATATATAAGGACAACTTATTTCTCATGTTTGCATTCACATGTATTTCATCAACCTGGAGTGCTTATCAAAAACAATGTTGGAATAGTATGCTTCAAAATATATCTTCTCTACTAACAATCCTGTGTGTTTTCTCACAAGTGTTTCACATGTCATTTCTTGTTGGTTTTCAATTCTGGACATGTCTCACAACTAAGACTATCTGTTTCAACTGCATGAATAATGGTACTTCTTCTTCCTCCTTCTTACTATCCTAGATTGATCTAGGACTCTCTGTGGCGTGGAGGAAAGGTGTTAGTCTCTTGTCCAAAAGGTACTTGATTTGTAGTTGCTGCAGTCTCTCTCTCGATCCCTGTAGTTGCTGCAGTCTCTCTCTCGATCCCTGTAGTTGCTGCTGCTCTCTGATCCCTGTAGTTGCTGCTGTCTCTCTCTCGATCCCTGTAGTTGCTGCTGTCTCTCTCTCGATCCCTGTAGTTGCTGCTGTCTCTCATCTGATCCCCTGATCTCCATAGTTGCTGCTGTCTAATATTGCAAAATAAAGATTATATATATAGAAGAAGAAGAAGAGGAGTACTTACCTCCAATTTCTTCCAGATCTAAGTCGTCGTATAAATATAAATTTTCTTGAAAATTAGGATCCTGATTTGATTCTACATAATACTCAATATCATCTCGCAGTTCTCTGATCTGAAGAAACAAAAAGGTAACAGAGGTCATATCTTGACAAAGGCTACAACATATATATATATATGTATGTATATATGTATATACATACATATATATATATATATGTATATATATATGTATATACATACATATATATATATATGTATGTATATATGTATATATATGCCCGCGTGTCCAGCATGATCGGAGAGCGTTGGACTACGGGTGACTAGTCCTCTGTAAGTGCGGGTTCAACTCCGCGGACTGGCAGAAAAGCTACAGGTTCCCAGATTTACGGTGTTCGTGGCACCGAGCAGAAGGGTTACAATGTCCATGACACCGAGCCGAAGAGCTTTCAGCTCAAGTGCTTCTGGATCGGGAAAAAAATGTATATATATATATATATATCTTATTCAGTATTTAACTTAGTGAAAATATATATATATATATATATATATATATATATATATATATATATACTGGATATCTTCAGTTATTCATACATTGAACAAGACAATTCTAATCAGTTTCTGATAAGTTTTAGTTATAGATATGATTGTATGTGGAGGTCTATGTGGCCAAGTCATTGCCTTGCATTTCAAAAGTTATGGGTTTGACTTCTTTTTCTTCAAACGTTCCATATCAAACAATTATTAACCACTCTATGTGATCTGAGCCTAAGAGCGACTGTACGTTGTGCCAGTTATGCGCCTACAAGTAGGCCAGCACATCTGATTTCTGCTACGCTTTATTTACTAAGGTAGCTTCCTAGGCCCCTACCTCAGTCACATCTTACATGTCTTGTAGGTTGCAGTGTTACTATCCTTAAGATCCCCAGCAACACACAGGCGAATTAATCAATCAATGCAACCACACAAATGTTCTCTATCATTCAACACTATTACCTAAAGTACAAACATACACACAAGTCAGTAAGAACAAACATTCTCATTTACCTTATCAATAGATAATTTATCATTATCAACTTGTCTCATAATTTTCTCTAATGTCTCTATATGAAACTTATGCCTTTCTTGTTGTTGTTTTAGTTCCTCACACTTTGGGTCCTTGGAAGAACAATGTCAAAACAACTTTCAATGACATGAATGGATATATGTTACAAAATGGGCTACTACATGAGAATTAGAGACAGCTTACATTGCCCACACTAGCACCATCTCGAGAATGGGCGATGTACATGGGCATCTAGAGACTTCCCAAAGTGGCGGCACCCACCCCAGTGGGTGCTGACACCTTCCGGAGGATGGGGTTTACAGTGATTTTGCGATTGAATAATCATTTCTTCTTGCTTTCGTTCTTTACGACCAATTTTAATCACTCTTTGTGATATGTTTGATCTTTGCCAAAAACGTGTATACGTTGCACATTGGTTTGGTAGGTCCCTAAATGCATAGATTTCTACACGTTTAGGACATGTGCATCCGTTTTCAGCCAAACCTCCTTAGCCGCCTCTTACGACATGCGTGACAGGTAACAGTGGTTCTATTCTTTACAACCCAAATTTGGGCACCTGTAACCACGGAGGGGGAGGAGGCAACTGTTATAATGCGGGGAGTGGTGGGGGAGGTTTACAAAGTTTATATTGTGCAAAGTGGGCAGTGTTCCGAAAAAGTTTGGAAATCTAATCTGCATTCAAATCTAAGAATATCATCTGTAAAATTCAAATCTTCCAGTTGACTATTTCCTACCCAATCGATGCCAGTTTCGCCCCTGCAATATTTACTCATCACCCAGTCAATGGCTACTCCAAACAATAGCGGAGACGGAATACAGCCTTGCTTTACTCCAGTTTCAACCATAAACCAGCCACTTTGGCCATCATCAGTACACTGTGAACCATCTTATAGGCTTTTGATAATGTTTATAATTTTAGCTGGTATCCCATAGCATCTCAGAATATTCCACAGGGAGATTGTGTAGACTATCAAAGACTTTTTTTAAATCAATGAAAATTAAAATAAGTTATTGTTGCATCTCGATATACTCTGCTATACTTTAACAAATATCTTGATTTGATAGAAATCTTGTTCACAACATCATATATCTGTGATGATGATATACGTTGCCTATCATTGTACTTCTCTATTTTTACCTTTCATTACCCTGTTGCAACATATACACATAATCTACTCATGCCAAGTCTTCATATCTTAAACTATGTCTTGCAACTCCTTCAGTTATTTTCTTGGTATTTGTCTTGTTCATGGTTGGTTGGATTTTGTAGCTAAAATTTTCTACCGTATGAGGTAGTCAGCCCCAAGCCGAAACTTACCTACCGTAATCGTCACTTACAATATGCCTTCTAAGTGGGCCTCAGAAACACACAGGCAATTATTATATTTATCACAATATGCCCCTGGATACGTATGGTCCTGGACGAGAGTGAGGTTGACGAATAGCTCAACTTTTCCTAACTTTAATCCAAATACAGCGCAAGCTACAGTTTCAAACAACTACAAATCACATAATAACATAAGGAATGTATGCCCCATCTGTGGTAAGGATTGTGTTTGAGGATTTACAGTAACCCCCACGCACACCAGACTGTTGTCCTCATCGCTTGCAATAGGCGGCTATTATCCCATAACATACCAACTTCTAATCCATCCAGAGTGTCGATGATAGTCTATCCGGGATTAACTTCCTCGTCGTTGTTGTCCATTCTGTCTATTTTTATGCTACCGCTTTCTTAGTTTTCTAGAAAGTATCAGAAAAAAGTTGTCATCCATCAATATCCAGAATTCATTTTCCTTTCTTAAGCAATTCTGAAATGGTCTTGTTGACTGAAATATGGCTTCAGTTCTCTGTCAATAAATAGTGAATTCACTAACATCAAAATGTGCAACCGGCGGCAGCAGCAGCTCTATATCCATGTTTTTTGGCTGCAAACAAACACAATAAGTTTGCATTTCAATGACTTTCAAAGCTCAATCTTTGACATTATAATGTGCTATTAGGATTAAAGATGAACAAAATATGGTAACTCTTTAAAGGGTTTTAAAGCCGAAGGATTGACTTCATTGCACCGGTTTTACCCCATAGGTCGGTCCTCTCCACAGAAATGGCCCACCACCTGCCGAAGTATTGCACAAAGCACGAACTCCGTAGCTCCGGCAACAATCCTAGGGGTCTCTGGAAAAATGGTAACTCTACTTTTGTAGAATATGATAATGGTGAAACTTGGAACATAGATTCTGGGTAAAAACAAAACGTGTGGTACATTGTGCAAAGCGAGGAAAAATAGAAAGAGAAACAGTGAGTGCAAGATGACATTAATTCCAAGACATAACCCTGTTTTTTAGAGATTATTTATTTACGGTTCTTTTTAAATTGTGTCCTAGAATTGAATTAATATGGTAGATCCCCATAACTGCTATAAATAATGTATGAGAAACTTCATTAAGGACAGACGGCACCCCTAAACAGAAATATTGATCATTGAGGTTGCGTTTATGATTCTAAATGATCAACTTGATGTTAAAACTCGGAAAAAAATTTCAAAAGATCCAAGCATGTATATTCTATGAAAAAAATTTAATATAGAGGGTTTTTTAAGGGAAAAATGTCCAAAAAGTAACCTTGCAAAATACAGGATGATTTATGTTCTATTCAAGTTAGCACTATAGAACTTTCAGATGTTATTGCAAATCGGCATATCTTGAACTGGTAGCAAAATATTTATAAAGTATAATAAAATGAGTTTTTCTGAATTTTTTAATGCAAATCCAGATTTTGACTAAAAAAAATGGGGTAGGAGATATTCTTTTGCATGAGACACAAAAACTGTTCAATGAATTCTTTTTAAAGTGGTAGGGGATGATCAAATAGGCATAAGAAAGAAGTATGCACATTTATACAACAATCCTTTGAGTAGTTTTTGAAAAACGTGTATTTAGTGACATACATTTATGGAAAATAACAATTTTGAGAAAAAGCCAAAAAACGAACATATTATCAATTATTGACCAAATTAATTTACTTTAAGATCCCCAGGAGCATACAAACTTGCCTCATCACATGCTTTAGATGTCATGCTAGTTGTTTTACATCTTTCTATCTTTTTGTGCCTAAATTCTGTATTAGCAAGGAAGATATGTGGTTTTATAGATGACAGCAAAATACTGAAAATAATGTTTTCCAAAGGAAAAGTTAAACTAAAACAAAAGTACAATTCATATCGGCACAATTTCATATTATTAACTACAATATTGGCATCATTGACAGTTATTTTTAAGCTCCTCCTCAAAGTAAATAAGATCTTAGGACATCAAGTCCATATAAGGTTATGGAAAGATTCATTAGCATTGTGAGAACCACCATGAATATATTTTGTCAACAAAGTCGCAAGATAGTTTGATAAATACTTGCATTATGTTGCCAAAAATAAAATTAGGCAATTTGTTCTCAATCAACTAAAACTTTATCTTTAGGGCACAAGCTACTCAGCCTATTGCAGTTCTCATGGTTATCTTTGTGATGTTTAAATATGGCTCAAATACTATTTATCCAACCAATGTTCTCTAATTTTCCAGAATTTTCATACAAGTTTCATCATAATCACGCTGCATAAGTTTAATGATGCTATTAGTTAATCTATCTGCACTACCATATTACTATAAACACTTTGCTACCATCTGTTGAAGCAAAGTTATGATATTTCCTATATAATTAGCTAAAAAAAAACATATACATGCCTAGTTAAAAAAATTAATTAAAATACAAAACTACATTTTTTTCAAACTAAAGATAGATTCTTGTTCGAAATTGGATATATTACCTAAAATTAAAAAAAACTCAAATTTAATTTTTTAAAGAAAAATCGTTAAATATAGAGTGCGGTCTGTCCTTAAATGAGATGTTTTCTAGAACTGTTAGTATGAAACATACAACATCCTACCCCACTACATACTTGATGTGTCTATTCTATATTTACATAACAACACACTACCCCACTACATACTTGATGTATCTATTCTATATTTACATAACAACACACTACCCCACTACATACTTGATGTGTATACTCTATATTTACATAACAACACACTACCCCACTACATACTTGATGTGTCTATTCTATATTTACATAACAACACACTACCCCACTACATACTTGATGTGTCTATTCTGTATTTACATAACAACACACTACCCCACTACATACTTGATGTGTCTATTCTGTATTTACATAACAACACACTACCCCACTACATGCTTGATGTGTCTATTCTATATTTACATAACAACACACTACCCCACTACATACTTGATGTGTCTATTCTGTATTTACATAACAACACACTACCCCACTACATACTTGATGTATCTATTCTATATTTACATAACAACACACTACCCCACTACATACTTGATGTGTATACTCTATATTTACATAACAACACACTACCCCACTACATGCTTGATGTGTCTATTCTATATTTACATAACAACACACTACCCCACTACATGCTTGATGTGTCTATTCTGTATTTACATAACAACACACTACCCCACTACATACTTGATGTATCTATTCTATATTTACATAACAACACACTACCCCACTACATACTTGATGTGTCTATTCTGTATTTACATAACAACACACTACCCCACTACATGCTAGATATGTACACTGTATATTTTCCTACTAACAGAATATGTGCCATGGATCAAGTCCACTTATTTATTTCTGATATCAGACCAAAGTCTTCTGTGTAGTTAATCATATTCCAGAAACTACTGGCCTGCAACTGTAATAGATTTTATAACAGAGAGAGAGAGAGAGAGTGTGGGGAATTGTATTGTGGTCAGGTGGTCAAGAACACATAAGATAACTCTGTGATGGTATCTACTTACTTTTCCCTTTTTTTTATTTGTCCCAGCCCTTGACTCCAGTTCACTCTCAAACTGATCAAGCTGCAACTGGAGGCTATCGATGATGTTCTGCAAACAACAGATTCTCTTAATAGCAGATGCAGTGTCGCCTAAGTATTTGTTAAAATCTCAGGAACATATAAAATAAAACTATGTGTTTCCTCTACTCCGCTTTGTTGAACTTCAGTAACACCTGATGGTGGTATCAGTGACGATATCAGTTGTAGAATTTCTCCAGGTCTCAGAAATTGTGCAATAAACAGCTGACAGTATAACGAGAAAATTCTCCATTAACTTCAGGGCACAGGAACTGAAAGCTTCAGCAATAGATCTAATTAAACAGGGCAAGTACAGTAAGATATATAGTGGATGTGTCTTACACATTAACAGTAGTTGTCAGTGAGAAGTCAACAAAATAAAGACCTCACAGAAACATTAAGAGCTGCAATGGCATATTTGCTAGTAAACTGGCTTCTTGGGTGCATGATTCGGGTTCAATTCCAGTGGGCATGGAATATTTTTCTAAACGTACCAGCTCTCAAGTCAAACCAGCTTCAATTGGGTACCATGAAAAACACTGGGAATTAAAGACGGGCGGCATGATGTTGACCACATTACCCATCGTGCACGGTAAGTCAATACAAAATACGAGCCTAACACCATGCTACCCAATGCATTTTGAGGTATGACAAAGGGTTCCTTTACTACTTTTACATTAGAAGCATTCTCCTATGCTTTGTCAGCGATCAAAGACTAGTCATAAAGTGCATTCCATCTTATTGCAACATCTCGACATTACAATGAAGAGGCTGATAAATACATACAGTCCTATACCAGTATAGCATTATGTAAAATGGGGTCAAGAGATTTGCCAGGACAAGATACTACATTGGTTTATTTATAGATTACTGAACGGATGACACAGCCATCTGGGCAGACTCACAAATGCTCAGCCGGAGGAAAGGGCGAGAATGCTTATGGTTCCTATGACCCACTGGTTAAACACATTTCTTATTCTTTCCCTCAGGAAGTCCAGTCCAACTTATACAACATTTGATTCTATCTATCTATCTACCTATTCTCTAATCCTGTTTTGCCTTTCAGCGTCAGGTTGAAAAAGGAGACACCTGTTCTAAAAGGAGACACCATGTGATTCTAAACTCCTTAGAATGCTCTATAAATTCAACATAAATTGATTTGTCCTCATTCAACAGATGATCAATAAGGAACCGAAGAACATCACCCTTATTCATCTTCAACTTCACCACACCTCCATCTACTAGGGTCAATAAGGAACCGAAGAACATCACCCTTATTCATCTTAAACTCCACAACACTTCCATCTACTTGGGTCAATAAGGAACTGAAGAACATCCCCTTTATTCATCTTCAACTCCACCACACTTCCATCTACTGGTGTCAATAAGGAACCGAAGAATATCCCAATTATTAAACTCCCTACTGCCATCTACTAGGACCCATGTGGATCATGACCAAATTGGAAAGAGTATCCAGGCCACCAAACAAATATGATACATATTATCAGCTCAATACAAAATAGCAAGTCAAGATCTTAAGACTTGACACAGGCCAAAACAAACTGAGTTACAATCTGTTCAACAAACTAGAGAAGAGATATGAATGTGAGACTGTAAGAGAAATACATTTCAACAACTTGTTGTTACAAGTGTCTTAGATATTAGAAACTGAGAACACTGATGTAGTCATTACTGGATACTGGTACAGAACAGGACAGGCACATTGTAAACACTAACAACTTCAGGCTGACCACTGTTATCTTTCAGCCTATTCAATCTGACATTTGAGGTGTATAAAAAAAGAAGGAATTGTAGAATTAACAAAGTTAGTAGGAGAGCGAAATAATATTTCAACATATTTCCAGCACAGAAAACAAACATATGAATACTTCATAGTTGTGTTACCTCTGAAGTTGAAGGCAGTATATCTGTATGGCGGGGGACATTGAGAATAAGGAAAGCAGGTCTTCACGTAAAAATCAGTTTGAAACATCATACCAGGCGCCCTGAATACACCTGAATTCATAGCGAGTGAACAAAGAAGAAGACTTCAGAGTTGCTTATTTTCAGTGCTCTTACATGATGTGGTATGTTGGAGAGCGACAGGTTTGCCCAAGGTGGTGCCGGGGCCCACAAGGAAGCAAAGAATAGTACCACTGCGACCTACAAGGCATGTCTTAGAGGCAACTGATGTAGAACCTAGGAAAGCTACCTAGTAAATAAAAAGCATCACAGAAATTGGATGTGCTGGCCTACTTGTAGGCGCATAACTGAAACAACGTGTAATTGCTCTTAGGCTCAGATCACATACAAATCAACAGAGTGGTTAACAAGTGGTCGATATGGAGTGTTCAAAGAAGAACAGAACAAGTGATATCATAAGTAACAATCTTCCACGTAATCTCTCTTAGTAAACCAACTTTCATCATTTCACTTAAACAAAATCAACCACAAAAAAGTGTTCTCTCAGAGCAAACATGAAGATACGCAAACAAAAATCATAATTAGATTTTGTTATTGTATTGATCATATAGTGAACAGAGACACTGACACAGTAACCAGAAGTGACATGATGATAGTTGACACAGAAGTTATGAAAGACAAGACAGATCTCAAAGAAAAGATGGTGAAGAATTGTGGAGGCTGAGGTAAAGGATGACAACAGACCAAGTCAAGTGTATAAAGAGTTTGTGATTGTCATACACGACACCCACATAGAGCGAGGACACTTGACTGCAAGACACCCACTAGAAGGATGGACACTTGACTGCAAGACACCCACATAGAAGGGATGGACACTTGACTGCAAGACATCCACATAAAGGGAGGACACTTGATTGCAAGACACCCACATAGAAGGATGGACACTTGACTGCAAGACACCCACATAGAAGGGATGGACACTTGACTGCAAGACATCCACATAAAGGAGGACACTTGATTGCAAGACATCCACATAGAAGGGATGGACACTTGACTGCAAGACATCCACATAGAAGGGATGGACACTTGACTGCAAGACACCCACATAGAAGGGATGGACACTTGACTGCAAGACATCCACATAGAAGGGATGGACACTTTACTGCAAGACACCCACATAGAAGGGATGGACACTTGACTGCAAGACACCCACATAGAAGGGATGGACACTTGATTGCAAGACATCCACATAGAAGGGATGGACACTTGATTGCAAGACATCCACATAGAAGGGATGGACACTTGACTGCAAGACATCCACATAGAAGGGATGGACACTTGACTGCAAGACATCCACATAGAAGGGAGGGACACTTGACTGCAAGACATCCACATAGAAGGGAGGGACACTTGACTGCAAGACATCCACATAGAAGGGATGGACACTTGACTGCAAGACATCCACATAGAAGGGAGGGACACTTGACTGCAAGACATCCACATAGAAGGGATGGACACTTGACTGCAAGACATCCACATAGAAGGGATGGACACTTGACTGCAAGACACCCACATAGAAGGGATGGACACTTGACTGCAAGACACCCACATAGAAGGGAGGGACACGATTGCAAGACACCCACATAGAAGGGAGGGACACTTGACTGCAAGACATCCACATAGAAGGAGGACACGATTGCAAGACATCCACATAGAAGGGATGGACACGATTGCAAGACATCCACATAGAAGGGATGGACACTTGACTGCAAGACATCCACATAAAGGGAGGACACTTGACTGCAAGACACCCACATAGAAGAGATGGACACTTGACTGCAAGACATCCACATAGAAGGAGGACACTTGACTGCAAGACATCCACATAAAAGGGATGGACACTTGACTGCAAGACATCCACATAGAAGGGAGGGACACTTGATTGCAAGACATCCACATAGAAGGGATGGACACTTGATTGCAAGACATCCACATAGAAGGGATGGACACTTGACTGCAAGACATCCACATAAAAGGGATGGACACTTGACTGCAAGACATCCACATAGAAGGGATGGACACTTGACTGCAAGACACCCACATAGAAGGGATGGACACTTGATTGCAAGACATCCACATAGAAGGGATGGACACTTGATTGCAAGACATCCACATAGAAGGGAGAGACACTTGACTGCAAGACATCCACATAGAAGGGAGGGACACTTGACTGCAAGACACCCACATAGAAGGGAGGGACACGATTGCAAGACATCCACATAGAAGGGATGGACACTTGATTGCAAGACATCCACATAGAAGGGATGGACACTTGATTGCAAGACACCCACATAGAAGGGATGGACACTTGACTGCAAGACACCCACATAGAAGGGATGGACACTTGATTGCAAGACATCCACATAGAAGGGATGGACACTTGACTGCAAGACATCCACATAGAAGGGAGGGACACGATTGCAAGACATCCACATAGAAGGGAGGGACACGATTGCAAGACATCCACATAGAAGGGATGGACACTTGACTGCAAGACATCCACATAGAAGGGAGGGACACGATTGCAAGACATCCACATAGAAGGGATGGACACTTGACTGCAAGACATCCACATAGAAGGGAGGGACACGATTGCAAGACATCCACATAGAAGGGATGGACACTTGACTGCAAGACATCCACATAGAAGGGAGGGACACTTGACTGCAAGACACCCACATAGAAGGAGGACACGATTGCAAGACATCCACATAGAAGGGATGGACACTTGACTGCAAGACATCCACATAGAAGGGATGGACACTTGACTGCAAGACACCCACATAGAAGGAGGACACTTGACTGCAAGACATCCACATAGAAGGGAGGGACACTTGATTGCAAGACATCCACATAGAAGGGATGGACACTTGATTGCAAGACATCCACATAGAAGGGATGGACACTTGATTGCAAGACACCCACATAGAAGGGAGGGACACTTGACTGCAAGACACCCACATAGAAGGGATGGACACTTGACTGCAAGACACCCACATAGAAGGGATGGACACTTGATTGCAAGACACCCACATAGAAGGGATGGACACTTGATTGCAAGACATCCACATAGAAGGGATGGACACTTGACTGCAAGACATCCACATAGAAGGGATGGACACTTGACTGCAAGACACCCACATAGAAGGGATGGACACTTGACTGCAAGACACCCACATAGAAGGGATGGACACTTGATTGCAAGACATCCACATAGAAGGGATGGACACGATTGCAAGACATCCACATAAAAGGGAGGGACACTTGATTGCAAGACATCCACATAGAAGGGATGGACACTTGACTGCAAGACACCCACATAGAAGGGATGGACACTTGATTGCAAGACATCCACATAGAAGGGATGGACACTTGATTGCAAGACACCCACATAGAAGGGATGGACACTTGATTGCAAGACACCCACATAGAAGGGATGGACACTTGATTGCAAGACATCCACATAGAAGGGATGGACACTTGACTGCAAGACATCCACATAGAAGGGATGGACACTTGACTGCAAGACACCCACATAGAAGGGAGGGACACTTGATTGCAAGACACCCACATAGAAGGGAGGGACACTTGACTGCACGACACCCACATAGAAGGGAGGGACACGATTGCAAGACATCCACATAGAAGGGATGGACACTTGATTGCAAGACATCCACATAAAAGGAGGGACACTGATTGCAAGACACCCACATAGAAGGGATGGACACTTGACTGCAAGACACCCACATAGAAGGGATGGACACTTGACTGCAAGACACCCACATAGAAGGGAGGGACACTTGATTGCAAGACATCCACATAGAAGGGAGGGACACTTGATTGCAAGACATCCACATAGAAGGGATGGACACGATTGCAAGACATCCACATAAAAGGGAGGGACACTTGATTGCAAGACATCCACATAGAAGGGATGGACACTTGACTGCAAGACACCCACATAGAAGGGATGGACACTTGACTGCAAGACATCCACATAGAAGGGAGAGACACTTGACTGCAAGACATCCACATAGAAGGGATGGACACTTGACTGCAAGACACCCACATAGAAGGGAGGGACACTTGATTGCAAGACATCCACATAGAAGGGATGGACACTTGACTGCAAGACACCCACATAGAAGGGAGGGACACTTGATTGCAAGACATCCACATAGAAGGGATGGACACTTGATTGCAAGACATCCACATAGAAGGGATGGACACGATTGCAAGACATCCCATAAAAGGAGGGACACTTGATTGCAAGACATCCACATAGAAGGGATGGACACTTGACTGCAAGACACCCACATAGAAGGGATGGACACTTGACTGCAAGACATCCACATAGAAGGGAGGGACACTTGATTGCAAGACACCCACATAGAAGGGAGGGACACTTGATTGCAAGACATCCACATAGAAGGGATGGACACTTGACTGCAAGACACCCACATAGAAGGGATGGACACTTGACTGCAAGACACCCACATAGAAGGGAGGGACACGATTGCAAGACATCCACATAGAAGGGAGGGACACGATTGCAAGACATCCACATAGAAGGGAGGGACACTTGATTGCAAGACATCCACATAGAAGGGATGGACACTTGACTGCACGACATCCACATAGAAGGGAGAGACACTTGACTGCAAGACATCCACATAGAAGGGATGGACACTTGATTGCAAGACATCCACATAGAAGGGAGGGACACTTGATTGCAAGACACCCACATAGAAGGGAGGGACACGATTGCAAGACATCCACATAGAAGGGATGGACACTTGATTGCAAGACATCCACATAGAAGGGATGGACACTTGACTGCAAGACACCCACATAGAAGGGATGGACACTTGATTGCAAGACACCCACATAGAAGGGAGGGACACGATTGCAAAACACCCACATAGAAGGGAGGGACACGATTGCAAAACACCCACATAGAAGGGATGGACACTTGACTGCAAGACATCCACATAGAAGGGAGGGACACGATTGCAAAACACCCACATAGAAGGGATGGACACGATTGCAAAACACCCACATAGAAGGGATGGACACTTGATTGCAAGACACCCACATAGAAGGGAGGGACACGATTGCAAAACACCCACATAGAAGGGATGGACACGATTGCAAAACACCCACATAGAAGGGAGGGACACGATTGCAAAACACCCACATAGAAGGGATGGACACGATTGCAAAACATCCACATAGAAGGGATGGACACGATTGCAAGACATCCACATAGAAGGGAGGGACACGATTGCAAAACATCCACATAGAAGGGAGGGACACGATTGCAAGACACCCACATAGAAGGGAGGGACACTTGACTGCAAGACATCCACATAGAAGGGATGGACACTTGACTGCAAGACACCCACATAGAAGGGATGGACACGATTGCAAGACATCCACATAGAAGGGAGGGACACTTGACTGCAAGACACCCACATAGAAGGGAGGGACACGATTGCAAGACATCCACATAGAAGGGATGGACACTTGATTGCAAGACATCCACATAGAAGGGAGGGACACTTGACTGCAAGACACCCACATAGAAGGGAGGGACACGATTGCAAGACATCCACATAGAAGGGATGGACACTTGACTGCAAGACATCCACATAGAAGGGAGGGACACTTGATTGCAAGACATCCACATAGAGGTAATTAACACCTTACTGCTTCGAGTGGGTTGATGATGGACATAAAAAGATTATATCCTGATTTAAGAACATGTTATTTTAGTCTACGTCTGTGACAAGATGCATGAAGATGAACTAATTGTATCAGTGGGCAAACCAGAGATTTTCAGACTTTTTGTAAATCAACATATTTCTGGTTCTAATCTTCAGTTTCCAAATAATGTTGTCTTTAGCCATTATGTTCTAATATTAACCCTTATACATATTGAGTAAACTGTAAAGAGCTACTGTATCATTCAAAATTCCATTACAGAAAGAAGAAAAAATAGATTGTTATTTAACTAATTGCTTCATCAAACATCAACTTTAGACAACAGCCCTCCTTGCAGCTATACCGATTCTCAACGACCAGCAAGTGTCCGAAAAAAATATTGCAGTCTTTAGCGACTCAAGATCTGCTCTCCAGGCCATCTCATGTCCCAAACAAGACAAGCTCATTCAGGATTTACAGCAAAAATACAGCTTCCAGTCAAATAAATCAGAACTGGTCTTACAGTGGATACCAGCACACTGTGGCATACCAGGAAATGAAAAGGCTGACAAACTCGCAAAGGCTGGAGGAAGCCTAACACAACACCACCCAACACAAAGTTTTACAGAAGCAAAGACTCTCCTGAAACAATTCAGAAAAATGATCTGGAGAAAAACAAACAGAGGATACAACCCAGAGCACGACAGTATAAATACACTAAACAGAAAAGCACAGACCACAGTCTTCAGACTTAGAACGGGAAACTGCAGTCTCAGAGAACACCCCCACAGAATGGGTTTCTGGGACTTAGCTGCCTACACCTGTGAAGAACCAAAGCAGTCTCTAGAGCACATCCTGCCCCATCCTGAGCGTTGTGAGAATGGAAATCTGGCCAACAGAAACAACCCTACAAAACAAATTATGGGGACCAGTGAAACCTCAAGCGTACACGCCCTGTTTATGACACATACGGGCATAGTCGCATAGCAGAAGTTGATCACAGCAGAAGAAGAGGAGGAGGAGCTTCATCTAACATTATGAACTAATACAATTGTCCATTCCTTCATAGTAATTTACTCTAAATAGTAAATTCTATACATTATGCACTTGACTATAATCAAGATCAACAGTACATTTCATGATAAATATGTACCGATAACCACTGTGTGGTGTCTGCTTTCTCTTTTGTTAGAGGATCTAGCTTTGCAGCAGCTCCTAGACCATCTTTAGAGTATGCTTTAGTCTTTGTTTCTCGTTCAACCACCTTGAAGCGCTCCATTTGCTGCAAAAAGATGCAAGATAACACACAATAAACAAACATGTTGGTTGAATATACTAAACATATATTTTTGCTAAACATGTTCGCAGTATATAATCATGTCTGCAAAACTGGTGATGTAAACTAAGTTTATCATTGATGTTATTCACTACTACTTTTACTATTCTATTTTGGTTTCAAGTTTGTCATACTACCTACTCCAAGTGGTCTTATTGAATCTGATAAACCTGTGTGTTGCTGGAGCTCGCAAGAGAAGCAAAAAATAGTAACCTACAAGGCTTGTTGTAAGAGGCGACTGAGGTAGGGCGTAGGGAAGCTACCCTAGTAAATAAAAAGTGTTGCAGAAATCGGATGTGCTGGCCTACTTGCAGGAGCATCACTGGCTAACGTACAACTGCTATTAGGCTCAGATCACATATGGTCAAAAGAGTGGTTTAACAATTGGTCGATTTGGAGCATTCGAAGAAGAAGGCAATCCCGACCCCAAAAAAAACTTACTTAATACGAGGGGAAGTCAATAAGTAAGCCACAAATGGCTGTAAAAAATAACTAAACATGATAACAACTTGAAACCAGTTTATTTTTATACATACATTGTTCCTTTATTTCTCAACATAATTTCCACCAACGTTGATGCATTTATCCCATCGTTTTATCAATCCTCCCAAACTGACTGCATAGAACTGCGGGCTCTATTTTCTAAACCACGTTTTCACTTCACATTCAACTGCGTCATTGCGAAATGTCTCCAGCCAAGATGAGTTTTCAGTGGACCAAAAGGTGAAATCGTTAGGGGCTAAGTCGGGACTGTACGGTTGATGTTCCAGAACTTTCCACCGTAGTTGGTTAATTTTCTCCTGAGTTAATCGAGCCGTATGTGGTCTGGCATTGTCATGAAGAAGCAACACTCCTGTAGTCAGCAGTCCTGGGCATTTTTTTAGAATTGCATCATGAAGCATCGATAGAACTTCACAGTATGATTCAGAATTCATATTGTCACCTTTCTTCTTGAAATTGGTTAAAAGCACTCCTGGACAATCCCAGAACACCGTCAGCATGACTTTCCCTGCTGATGGCGTAACCTTGAATGTTTTGACACAAGGCAAAGAAAGATGTTTCCACTGTATTGAAGCACGCTTTGATTCGGACTGGTAGTGATGCACCCATAATTCATCCTCAGTAACAATCCTGTTCAGCATGTCTTCTCCTTCATCTTCGAATCGACAGAGATGATGCAAGGACAGGCCAAATCGGTTCATTTGTGTTCCTCTTTCAATTGTCTGGGTACCCACATTGAGCACACTTTCTTCAATTGTGTCAAAAATTCAAGGTTACATGCATCAGCAGGGAAGGTTATGTTGACGGTGTTCTGGGATTGTCAAGGAGTGCTTTTAACCAATTTCAAGAAGAAAGGTGACAATGTGAATTCTGAATCATACTGTTAAGTTCTATCGATGCTTCATAATGCAATTCGAAAAAAATGCCCAGGACTGCTGACTACAGGAGTGTTGCTTCTTCATGACAATGCCAGACCACATACGGCTCGATTAACTCAGGAGAAAATTAACCAACTACGGTGGAAAGTTCTGGAACATCAACCTTACAGTCCCAACTTAGCCCCTAACGATTTCCACCTCTTTGGTCCACTAAAAACCCACCTTGGCGGGAGACATTTCGCAATGATGCGAAGTTGAATGTGAAGTGAAAGCGTGGTTTAGAAAACAGAGCCCGCAGTTCTATGCAGCCAGTTTGGGAGGATTGATAAACGATGGGATAAGTGCATCAATGTTGGTGGAAATTATGTAGAGAAATAAAGGAACAATGTATATATAAAAATAAACTGGTTTCAAGTTGTTATCATGTTTAGTTATTTTTCTACAGCCATTTGTGGCTTTCTTATTGACTTCCCTTCGTATGTAGAGGCAGAATGTTTCAGTTACAATGTAGATATCAGAATAAAATTAGGACACACAAGTTACTACAGAAATGCAACAATCAAAGCTAATATTATGGCATCACTTTTATCAGCTGTTAGATAAAGAAACTTCTACCTAACAGCAGACTTCAAGATTGATCTCTCTCATGATCACCCTTAGACTGATGTACCAGATTTCCCCATAAATCTCATTCATGTGGAAATCTGATTTATGTAGTCTTAGCATGGTTGTGTTTCATCATATCTTCAGCGCCATTTGGAGCTTTGGTGCTTATTCTTCAACAATGTGTCTGGTTTTAGCCAGCGTTTACTGGGTTCGCTCTCCGTCAACCTCTGGCTGTCCCCAGCCGACCTGCAAGGCAGCAGGTAACTTCAAGATTACCACAAATATTATTGGAGATGCAGAAGAATTATTGACACAAAAACCTCTGAAGTCGTAGAAAGCAGGCCTGTATGGTGGGGACACTGATAATAAATATAGGCCTTCCAGCAAAAATTAGTCTGAATCGCCATACCAGATGCCCCGACTACACCTGAATTCATAAAGGGCGAGCGTAGGAAGAATTGACACAACAATATCGTTTCATGGTGTCACATTAAAGTACCGAAACTATACTCTGATTTTTACTTCTAAAACATGAGATCTAGTGCATACAGAACAAGCATACATACTTTGGTTGAAATCGGATGCACGTGTTCTAAACGTGTACAAGTCTATACATTTTGGTGGCCTACCAAACCAATGTGCAACATATACACGTTCTTGGCAAATATCAAACATATCACAAAGAGTGATTAAAATTGGTTGTAAAGTACGAATGCAAAGAAGGAAAAGAGCATACATACAGAACAAGCATACAGAAATAACATACCGTCTCGATTAATTTGCGGTGATCTAGAAGCGAAGACTTGTCTTTGATGTCGCTGTTGGTAATCCATGACTTGATCTGATCCCGAAGCCTCTAGAAAGTAATATGATACAATTGAAGTAATGCTGTTAGGTCACACTGGCAGAAGATGATCCTTTCTAAGAACACATCAAAACAAGACAAAGTCAGAATGTATTACTTTACTGTCGTCTTGTCAAGGATAGCCCATAACTATCAAAGATAGTGTGACTAAAACAATACCTGTCCAGTATTAGTTAATCAGAAAAACAAGAATTCTACATGTAAAGAGTTACAAAGAAATACATATAATTACCTGCAGCTTTTTAATTTCCTTTTTCAGATCTGTTTCAAACTTTTCTTTTTGGTTACTATTGGTTGCAGTCTGAACCTTGGAAAATAATGAGGACAGTGTGAAGCACTGTAATAAGTACAAACATAAGAAATAAAACAATGTCACTAACAGAAGGATACAATATGTATGGTTTTTATTTCTTCTGACTAAAATGTGTGAATATTTTTACAATTGACTTGATCAACTTCTGGAGTCAGTCAAAGTCAAATAAAGATCATGTTTTCATACCATGTGGTATAAAAGGGAATATATTGGCAGGTCTACATGTTTATTTTTTACCAACATTTGGTAGATGGAGGACAGCCACAGTAGTGTAGTTGTTAGTGAATTCACTTCTTAGACTAGCTGTCCAGGTTCAATTCCACAGTGGGCGTGGAATTTTTTCCGGACTGCAGCGCTCAGGCTGACTTAGCCTCAAATGGGTACCAGCAAAAGTACTGGGAAGTAAAAGTGGTCGACGTGATGTTGGGTGTCAATTGTCAATTAAAAATGGGGCCTAACACTGAATTACCCAATATACCTAGAGGTATGAAAAAGGAGTTCCTTTATTTTTTGTGTAGATCTTCTTCTTTGCGTTTGGTTTTGTATGCTCGTCTAAATCATGAGATGGGTTGCCTCTATGAAGCTGCATGTCAGTTGGAGTTCTTCGAGAGTTCCCCATAGCTTGGTCTGTAAGCTTTGTTCATGAGGTCATGTTTCATTTCGTTGGTGTATGTATGATGGACATGACTGCAGGATGTGCTCTGGGTCTGTGTTTCTTTTGTAGATGAATGACCTTCTTCTTGTTCGCTGTTGTTCATGTCGACACAAAGAGTCCAGTACTCTGAATTGGATAATGTAGTCAACATCACTGCGACCACCTTTACTTTTCAGTGTGCCTCTGGTACCCAATTAATCTTGGATCAACCTGAGTCATTGAAGCCAGAAAAAATATAATTCCAACTGGGGAGTTCTTCTTTGAACGCTCCATATCGACCACTTGTTAACCACTCTGTTGGATTTGTATGTGATCTGGGCCTAAGAGCAATTGTACGTTGTGCTAATTTTGCGTCTACAAGTAGGCCAGCACATCCAATTTCTGCGATGCTTTTATTTACTAGGGTAGCTTCCTAGGTCCTACATCAGCCGCCTCTTACGACATGCCTTGTAGGTCACAGTGGTACTATTTTTGCTTTCCTTGCAGGCCCGGCACCACACATGCGCAACTGGGAGTTCAAACCTGGGACAACATGTCTATGAAACATATGCCCTAACCACTATACTGTTGGTACTATAACTTCTGGAACAATTCACCAAATATAAAAATTTGTGAACAAACAAAAGAGGCAGTGCTTACTACTAACAAATGATATTATTGTGCATACAAAACCTGATACTACAAATGTACTACTTGCAAATTATAATATGCTATCTAATTTGTATATAATCTAGCACAATCCCATCCATCAATCACACCGCTAGCTGGAGTTCTGATACATCCTACAATATTTTCAGCATTTTTCTTCTTCATAATTGTCTTTATTTTTTCATGCATGCATCTTTTGCTCCATGTTTTCCTTTGTCTTCTATTTTGTTTCTAGAAATCTGTTCTAGGAAACTTCTTTGAACGCTCCATATCAACCACTTGTTAACCTCTCTCTGTGATCTGTATGTGATCTGAGCCTAAGAGCGATTGCACGTTGTGCAAGTTATGCGCCTACAAGTAGGCCAGCACATCTGATTTCTATGACGCTTTTTATTTACTAGGGTAGCTTCCATAGGCCCCTACCTCGGTTGCCTCTTTCGACATGCCTTGTAGGTCGCAGTGTTACTATTCTTTGTTTCCCTTGAGGGCCCGGCAACACATGGGTGCTTAGTGCTAACAAATAGGAATGTACAAACTCCTACTGGCACATGCAAAATTGTACTCCCTTGTGATTGAAATAGTAACAGTGGACTGGAATTTATAGTCATTGTTATGTGAGAGATGGCAAACTTACCTTCTTCCAAATGTCCTCGAAGGTTTCCACACCTTCGTCTACCTTTTTGAGACATCTGTCTATTTCTCCTTCAGGAAAAACAAGAGTAAAAACAATGACAACATTTGTACAAGCACACTGAAAGCATTGCTAACAAGCAGTTAACATGATTAACCGGCTCTTGTTCTGGATAAAAATTTTCAATAAAAGATTAGATAGTAGACAACGCATGCAAGTATAATATCAACAGGAGTATGGTCAGACTTTAAAATATGAGACAATATACAGAAATGAGTGAAGAGTCTTAAAGTTTAACAACAGGGAAGAATTGATAGTCTCAAATGTACTGGACAAAATTAATACCCAA
The DNA here is from genome assembly GCA_020796225.1 of Arion vulgaris. Classification (NCBI taxonomy): domain Eukaryota; kingdom Metazoa; phylum Mollusca; class Gastropoda; order Stylommatophora; family Arionidae; genus Arion; species Arion vulgaris. The sequence goes on from CM036767.1 coordinate 7,809,248, forward strand.
ATATAAAATAATTTTTAACTAATTTTCAAGATAGTGCTGATAAAATACAAATATTTTTTTTAAAAGATACCACTAAACAATATTTCAAGATTTGTTTCCATTTTCTTACTTTCCCTAGACCTACACTCCTTACTTTTGAAAAAAAGATAAATGCATTTTGTGTTATATTCTTTATATTTTGTATCTAATTGTCTTTCCAGTTTTCAAGATTTCATTGCATTGTTGGACTAGATATCACATCATATAACAAACATTGAGGTAGTTGATAATCTTCCGAGTCTGCACATGAAGCCAATCGATACAATATTCTTGGCTATAACGGCCAGCTTTGCTTAAGTTGACTGGAAGAAAATTCATTTTGCTTTGAGCATGACGCACTCCCATCATCATCAGTATTTTTACGTTGTTTCAAATTTAGCCAGCGATTCATCCGGAGGCTCTGATAAAATGTATTATAGTGAAATTAAACGTACTGGTTTTTTTCATCCTATCTTTCCCAAGATTGTCTCAATTATTTACCAAGTTACATTGTTCTAAAAATCTAGCTATTTCTGCATGATGGCCACTGTCTCCAATTTCTTCAACCAAAGGAAACTTCTATCTTCCATTCTGTCTGGTCCATATCCTTTGATATTCAGATCAATGGTCAGTTATCTGGTATTTTTAAGAAGTATACGGTCATGAACTCATCCAGCTTGGATGTCCGGTCCAGCGTTACCTGCTCAAATGTCTGTTTAATCACACTTATTGAATTGTATGCAGATTGTCTAAATTTTTTTAACCAGTATTTGTCCGTGTTTCTGTCTTCAGATTTTTGTATTCTTTCTATTTATCTTTTTTTTTAAGTGTTAAAGCTAATAACATTTTTTTAAACCTTTGAAGACCCCAGATAAGAATCGCTGCACTAGAACAAACGCAAATTGTAATCCATATGAACATGGTTGTTTAGTATGAAATCTCTAATACAAATCCCATAAGAAGTTATCAATATGACATGTGGTTGATATAGAGTGGATGGGAATCTCAGGTAGTGGTGTACAAGTGGTGTGTATTGAACATCTACTGTTCAAGAACTCGGGGGTCATACTGCAGTGACCACCCATAGACCCTAAATGGGTAGATTCTTCAACATTTCACAGTATAGCACGTCACAAGTTGATGTATCTTTTGGTATGCACAAAAAAACTTGAGAACACTTCCCTGTTCTAATGTGACAAAAATGAGTGAAAACTTGCACTTCCTAAGGAAAGGAAACAAATAATTTGGTTTGTAGATTTTGTTGCTCCCTGGGTATAGATAGATTCTTATGCAACTCTTAGGACTGTCTTAGTCAGCTCTTCTATCATGTTCTTGACTTTCTTTTGATGGGTATTAATGTTGATAATGTGTCTTCTTGAGTCTTGCACATTTTCCCAGTTCCTCACCAACACATATAACAGCACAGTGCATGAATTGTAAATGTGCAAAAAAAGCTATGCTTGTAGTTAACTTAAGTTATAGATGCATCAGAAAACGATTGCAGTGAAACATAACATACATCATTAAGTAAGAACCTAAGGATGTTTTACATCTCTGTAAAATACACTAGCAACCAATCAGTGATTGTTGACAATAACGTTAAGTTCTGAATATCAAAATAATTAAATTGATTCAAACTAGTACATAAACAAGAAATAAAGATCATCTGTCATGGTGTTCATCTTTATAAGCATACGTCTGAATTATTAACGAACATGTATGTGTATCTTACATAAAAATCTGATTTTTTTTACTAGGAGATATATTCAACATATTACTTCTTCAGCTAACATCAATAATTGTTCTTGATAAACTAAGTTTCAATTCTCACATATTTCAGCTAATAATAACATTGCTCCACCATCTAATTATCTCTCAACCTGTTATTTTGCTCTGAATACCTCCACTTACTTTTACAACTGCTAACCAACCAACGAAATGAATTGCATTGAAACAGAGAGACATATAGAATATACTGTTTCCAAAGATTAGACCACTTGACAACTACCATGTAATATTAAGGCAAAAGCCAGTTAGAAATTACAGATAAAATGAGTTTCAGGATTCAGTAACTAATTAATATAAATGGAATGTTAAATAACACAAATATACAATTACATTAAGTAATCCTGTCCTCCTTACTTATTGAACTAGATGACCGGGTCCATGATGTTTTATTTATGCTGCAACAACGCATACTTGAAATTTTATTACTGTGTGCAATCAAGTTCACAGGTCAGAGTGTCGTTATGTCCAGGAATTCAACAGCAACAAAAAAGACCTTAGAGATCTCAATATATATCACCACGATCGATCTTAAATAGTGAATTACCTCAGTCTAATCCATCAATTGTTATAAAAGCAATATAGATTCTTTCCTAGTCACAGATGTCCTAACTATAATTGTCTATTCAAGTTCTGTATTTTCTTTTTTACATTAGCCCCATCACTTACAATACTAAATCTTGGATTGACAAATTTTCTAGCATACATAAAATAAAAGCTTGATCTATATCTGCTTTCTTTCTTAAACTATAAATAGTCTTTATTTAACAAACAAATCCACAACGCCAGACTGGACTGAGAGTGTAAATAAGTTTTAGTTTAGGACAGGATGCAACAAAACAGCAACAACACTTCAGAGAGTTCAGATAGCAAGTCAAAGCTTATGTTGTATGCTTCAATTATTCTTCTAACAGTAGTAACAGCTTGCAATTAAATCAACAAATAGTTGCTGTTAAGTATTGTCATGACACTGAAGTGTAGATTTTCATGTTTATTTCATGGTTCAAGAAGTAAGAAGGGTGGATAGCAAGTTGAGGTTTCTTTAAATTTTATACTTTTTGATTGATTAGACACCAGTTCTCAGACTTCACAATCTCAAGAATTTATGAACAGGAATTTGGCTATGGTATTTGTGTATAGTGTTGTAACGATATAAATAATCATGTAGAGTGTGTTTCATTGAATATGAGGAATGTGTGACAGATTGCAGTTTTCTGAAACACTTTACAGTGTACATTTTAAAAAAGCGAAAGTAAAATAGCTTGTTGGGGTCCAGTCTTCAGACAATGAAAACATCAATACATGCACGCGCAACGGCCATCTCTGGTACCTTGCAGCTTTCGCCTGTCAGCCATGCCTTAACACTGTACAGAAATATAGATGTTGCATGCTACAATAGAGCACAGCAACAATGATATCAACGAGCAAGTCAGAAAATTTAACAATTTTGACACTTCTTGATTATTCCACCAAATCAAAATGGCGTTCCGAAGGTCCGAAGCACTCCTACAAGAACATTACACGACATTTGTACTCATTTATTATAACAAATTAGTTCTTTGTGTCTCACTAATATCTTACTTACAACTTCAATTATTGTATTTAGTTTTTAAAATATTAAAAAATACTCTGATGATATAGCATTCATCTGTATCAAATATTATTTGTATGGAAGAAGTGTATTTCTATCCCACATAGAGCGCATATATTTGTGTACCGGATATTGTTATTGAATGAAGTGCGCATGTGTACAACTTCTGTTGACATGTTTTCTGCTAGATTTCAACAAATATTAGAAAGCTGATCCTTACTCTTAGTCTAGGCAGCAGTTCATTATTGTAAGTTGTAACACAAACTTAACTTTACTGCAACTTTCTAGTATATACTATGTTATATATATCGGCAACAGAATAGATGTCAATAAGAAAAGCATTCTGTATGACGACGGTAATCGCTAGTGGGAAAAAAAGGTAAAATACCAAAGTATTTTTCTTCTCTTCCACCATTTACTTTTTTATAGAAGTGTTTGGGGGGAAAACGTAGTGATCTTAAGAACAATAATAAATAATACATCACAACATGAAAGTACAAACAAATCTATCTATATTGGCGCTTTATGATCTACAACAAAGTGTTTGACGAAGTGAATTATCAGGATTTTGCCAACATGTTGGAGAATAGTAATGTCTACAAAAACCAATTAGAAAACAAGACAGAGTACAACTCAACAAATTGAAATAATAGATATTGAAAAGCTAAATAATAATGAAATTAGGAATCAAATTGAAGGAGCAGTTACATCAGCTTTAACACCCTAGAGGAGTAACAACATAAATAAAGAATAGCAAATCTTCAAAACAAATATCATGGATATAGTGAAAGAAAATTGTGGACTTAAAAAGTTAAATAAGCACAGAAAGCACACAGCATGGTGGAATGAAGAAGTTAAAGGTCTATACAAGAAAAGAAAAAGTGTTTTCACAGGTGGCAAAAGTCAAAATTATATGAAGACTACACCAAATACAGAACAGCAAGAATGAATAGTAAAAATAAAGTAAATTCATCTAAATCAGAATCTTGGGCAAAGTATGGAGAACATTTAGCGGAACTATGCACTAAGGCACCAAGAAAATTTTACAAAAGCATCAAGGCAATGAGGCTAAGAGAAGAACAATTCAATCCAGTCACCATTATAAATAACAAGTCTAGTAAACCTCTTACCAACAGCAAAGATATTAAAAACAGATGGAAAGAATATTTTACAGAACTGTTAAACTGCAAAACACAAGGTACAGAAACATTTCAAATGAAACATGGAAAATACCAACAATTGAACATTTTAGAATCTGAAGTTGAAATGGCACTAAATCAAAGCAAAAGACGGAAGGCAACAGGGATAGATGGTATAACAACAGAAATGTTACTTGCGTGTAAGACAACAGCAATAACATGGCTGACCAGAATTTTTAACATAGCCTGGGAGGCACAAGAGGCTCCAGATGACTGGCAGAGAGCTATTATAGTACCAATATGGAAGAACAAAGGAAACAAAAGAGAGTGTGAAACATACAGGGGTATCTCTCTGTTGAGCCATATAGGAAAAATGTTTGCAAAAATATTGGAGCGAAGAGCAAGACATATATTAGAGCCCCAGTTAAGCAATAGCCAGTTTGGGTTTAGGAGGGTAAGAGCTGCACAGACGCAATATTTACACTAAGACAAATCTGCGAACAAACAATTGAATACAATCAAAGTAAACAGCTTATATTTATAGACCAAGAAAAGGCATTTGATAGAGTAAACAGGTGCAAACTATGGAAGATCCTTGAAGAATATGGCGTCCAGGGACAACTATTAGGTAATATCATGGCCTTATATCAAGATAGCCAGAGTACAGTAAGAACAACAGAAGGAATGACCGACTGGTTCTCCATTACATCAGGTGTTAGACAAGGTTGTTTCCTCTCACCACTACTCTTTATTGCATATATGGATAAAATAACTCAAGAGTCAAATTCAGATAATGATGAAATAAATGAACTGCTGTTTGCAGTTGATCAATGCCTGATACATCAAAATGAACAAGATCTACATCATATTGACACCTTGAACAAAAATTGTGTAAAACATGACATGAAAATCAACAACACTAAAACAGGAATAATGAATATGGGAAGAAAACATAATAATCTAGACATCCATGTCAATGGCACTAAAATAAACCCAGTGAAAGAATTCAAATACTTAGGAAGCTTCTTCTTCTTTGCGTTCGTTCTTTACTACCAATTTTAATCATTCTTTGTGATATGATTTGATCTTTGCCAAGAACGTGTATACGTTGCACATTGGTTTGGTAGGCCCCTAAACGCATAGACTTCTACACGTTTAGGACATGTGCATCCGATTTCAGCCAAACCTCCTTAGTCGCCTCTTACGACATGCGTGGTAGGTAACAGTGGTTCTATTCTTTACACCCCAAATTTGGGCCCGGTAACCACTCGGCGACTTAGGAAGCATATTCACAGAAGACGGAAAACTGGATAGAGGCTAGAGTGCAAAAAGCAAATACTGTAACCTACCAGCTAGCCCCACTGTTAAGGCACCCAAAATTTCACAGGCAGCTAAGCAACAGATGATCAACAGCATTTTATACCTACTTTGTGTTACCAGAGCCAAACATGGACATTGAGCAAAGCGCAGTCACAAAAATAACTACATGTGAAATCGTTGCCTGAAAAGTTACCAACAACACAAGAAGACAGAATCACCAACATCAGCATAAGAAAAAAAGTTGGACCAAAACCGTGCTTGAATTACATAGATAAACAAAGAATGAAGTGGTTTGGCCACTTAATAAGAATGCATTCAAACTCCACAGTATACGGAGTCTTCTACAACAGAACATCGGGAAAGAAGGCACGAGGAAGACCACGGAAAAGATGGTTAGATGGTGTAGCAGAATCCTGTGAACGAGCAAAGATAACAATCACACAAGCCACCAGAACAGCGCAAGATAAAAACAGAAAACCACGACACTGGGCAACAACCCGGTATCAGTGTGACGACACGAGCAACAACGATCAGTGGGAAGAAGAAGTTAGAGAGCTTAGCTTGAATATTGACAGCAAAATTTGAGAATCATTCAGAATATATGTTGCAAGATCAAAAGGATGTTCTTTATACATCAAAAACATTTTTAGATCAATAAACAAAATGGCTTGAATATCAGTAGGTGGGCATAATAATTTAAATATAAATGTGATATACTGACTGCGTTGTTTTGTTGATGCCCCAAAAACGAAATGAAGCTCTGTGAACTATGGTGGCTGCTGAAAGTAGCAACAACGACCTTAGTCTGAATAACAAGAAAGCAGAACCTATGGTCATCTTAACAGGAGACTCACCCAGAACAAGGTTTGTCTGTTTTTAAATTACCAGACAAAAAAAAACTTACAAACATATTGTCATACAATTTGACCACTTGTTGCTAAAGATATTGTTTTTGATTAAAAATAACGTTTAGTGTATGCATTTTAATTATTTATTTTAAAAATAGTTTTCTTCTTGAAAAATTTTTTTTTTTAAACCTACCCCTTCATTGTGCAATTGATTTCACTAATATAAGAAGTTTTTGGTTTTTTCGATCCAGAAGCACTTGAGCTGAAAGCTCTTCGGCTCGGTGTCATGAACATCGTAACCCTTCGGCTCGGTGCCACGAACACCGTAAATCTGGGGAACCTGTAGCTTTTCTGCCAGTCCGCGAGTTGAACCCTCACTTACAGAGGACTAGTCACCCATAGTCTAACGCGCTACGAACACGCTGGGCACGCGGGCATATAAGAAGTTTAAAGAATGCCAAACTAGCATATGTTGTACATATCGCCCATAATTATAGCATGAACCTCCACTTTTTGTCTAAACTGTATATAAGCAGGAGATATTGCTGTTCTAATTTGAAATTTTTTTTTATTTGGAAGGGTTATATTGCAAAAGTTAATATCTACAAAACCAATTGGGTTAGACATTTTTGGGAGGTTTATGCTATAATTATGGGTGATATGTACACATCATATACTGGTTTGGCAATATTCTTTACACTTCTTATGTTAGTCAAATCCACTGCACAATGAAGGGGGGTGTTAATATATTTTCAAGAACATTAATTATTTTTTAATTAAATAATTAAAATGCATACACTAAATGTTTATCATAAAAAACAATGTCTTTTGCAACATGTGGCCAAATTGTATGACAACATGTATGTTAGTTTTTTCTGTTAATTTTTTTAAAAGACAACCCTTGTTCTGGGTGAGTCTCCTGATTTGAAAAGCAAATTTCATCCAAAAGCACCATCAAAGTAAATGGGTTGAAAGCTAAGGAATCCATTAATTCAAATAACTGGTGACGTTGATAATATCAGATGGAAATAAAGAATAGACTAATCATCATCAAGGTGCGTATCCTTTTATAGGACATTGATCTCTTTGCAGTGCATTTGAAATTCACTGTCTCTAGCCAGTTCACCCACTTCGTCACTGGTCATATTCATAGTTTCTTTAATATCTTGTAGCCATCTTCTTCTTGGTCTGCGTCTGGGACCCTGCCCTCTAATAAAGAATAGTCTAGGCCATGCAAAAACAGCAATCCATAAAATAGAAGATATTATTATATGCAACATGTCATTATCTATTGAAGTTACCAAGAGCACACAAAGAAACCTTATCAAAAGAATCAGACAATCAAGGTTCTACGAGCATATAATGCAAGGAGAAAGTTTAGAACATTTAGTGACAACAGGTAAATTCAGGGAAGAATAGCGTAGAAGACAGAGGGAGAATATGTTGGAATGTCTGACATGATTCAACGAAAGATTGACCTCGGAACTGGTTACCTGCACCAAGAAGAGACAGAGTTGTGGGGAGACATGATCGCCTACACTGGCAGGCATGGCAATTGATTGATTGATGATATACAGATACAATAATGTACATTATGTTAATACAACTATAACAGATCAAATTGTGTAGTTAAATGTATTTACGTCTAGTATTTGATGTCATTGTGATACAACAGTTTGTAATCCCTCATCTCGTCACCGTGTACTATCTTAGTATCTATATTAAGACTACACAACCACTGATTCTGATCGCGTTATCATATTATTGTCAATCATGTAACTTATTTTTCTTCTGCGATCGGGTCGCTCTTAACACATGTACACTTGTTTGGCCTTCTTTCAGTGACCTGTGTGTAATTTGGGCCTAAGAACGGTGTGTACGTTGTGCATGCTTCTAGTTTACAGCGTTAGCGGAACAGTTGCGATATTTGCATCTTTCGTTCCAACGCATCCGGGTTTTGACAGCAGGTGGTATTCGGATTTGTCACCTATCGCTACCTACTGGACACCACCTTTTCCTACAGACAGGACCGTGTCGTGCTATGATACAGAGAGGCGGCCGCATCAGGCGGTACCGTAAGAGGGGCGGCATAAGAAACGAAATCAAAATCACAATTAATGGTTATTTAAAAGAAAAAACATTTAAGGGCGGCATTTCGAAGACTTGCATTATACTGAGAAAATATACCGCATGGCCCTGCCTACAGACACCAACTTACGATTGCAGTTTTATTCACCACTTTTTAACCATTTCTTGTAACTAGTATTGGGCATTGCATAGCAAGCCTGTGTTTACAATATACACATCCGTAATAAGGATATACTGGGTCGTTCGCTTTGCGACATGCACGTCTACGTCACCTATAAGAAATGATAGTGTTTTTAACTCTGTATTGTTTTCTTGTGTGGAGTGTGCAACCTTGGACTTGGGACATCTCACCGTGACTAGAAACGTAAGACCGATAATGTAAAGGTCTGACTGGTCGTACAAACCCAAATATTGGTTAAGGCACTTTTCGGGCGCGATCGTGCTGCACGGTAGGATGACGTCCACATGTCCCAAAACGGCTGAGAATGTTCCTTATCCGGAACGACTTCACCACAGACAGAAAGCGGTGGAAAATCATATAGAGAAGTCGCACTTCACTAATTGTCACTTGCTATAAGAGTTCCGAGGGCATGAAGACTCACGGCAAGTGGTTTGAACTACAGGTTTCCTGAAAAGATCATACTTGAAGGATCTAAACTTCAAGTACCTCTGAAGTCGCCGAAGGCTGCCAGTATGGCGAGGAACACCAGTCAAACGATAAAGTAGGTTTTCACTCAAAAATCGGTAAGAAGCGCCATATTATACGCCATGGTTAACGCCCGAATTTACAGTGGGCGAACGCAGAAGAAGAAAACCTGGGACAAATACGTTCTTACTTTGGCTGTACTTGCACGATAGGTTAGTCAGCAGTACTTATCTCGATCCTCTCGAGGATAATTTGTTAGATCTCCCCGAAGATTACAAATTGGGCAACATAAACAAGAACCATACAGTCATTTACCATCCCACAATATCAACACTATCTGTCAAACCATCTCCCCCACTAACATACGACATACATGTCCAAACCATCTCCCCCCACTAACATACGACATACATGTCAAACCACTCCCACTAACATACGACACATGTCTAAACCACCTCCCACTAACATACGACATACATGTCCAAACCACCTCCCCCCACTAACATACGACATACATGTCTAAACCATCTCACCCACAAAATAACATACATGTCCAAACCATCTCCCCCACTAACATACGACATACATGTCCAAACCACCTCCCCCCACTAACATACGACATACATGTCTAAACCATCTCCCCAGACATCCACATGTCAACGATCACGAAGATGAGGCTGACATGTCTGAACATTGTGAGACCATCATCATTAAGAGAGAAGATGAGTAGTGACAGTATTCAGTATGGGCAGCGGATCAGAGGAGGGAAGGGCTTAGACGTCCAAAGGAACATGGAGAACTGTGGAGAGAGAGTTGAGTAGTGCGGGCTGACGTGGGAGACGGTTGGTAGAAAGGCAGCAGAACGGTTACAGTGAAAGTCTGTTGTGGAAGCCTTATGTGTCAATCGAGACACGAAGAGAATATAGATAGACTGTCGTGACAACCTGGCATTTCTACAGGCTTTCGGACATGCATATCTTGAAAGCTGATACACAGTATTTGTGTGCAATTTTCCGATCTAGCACGTCGGCTACGGCATTCGTGTAGTTGTTGACTGCGAGACACGCTCTTTGAACCTAGAGACGAGTATTTGCATAAATATCAAGGCATAATCTCCAACAAACAAACAACAAGAACTAATTCTTTTGTGGGGAATTCAAAATTACTATCCTGTTTGTGTTTTTGTCACCATCAACTCATGCATGTCCATGTCGACATATATTTTAGACAGTGGCGGCTCGTCATTAAGGGCCAGTGGGACCGGGCCCCACCAAAATAAGGTGTAACGTGTATTTATTATTTTATACATTAAAATATATCCTAACCGAAACCATGATTTTTCCGAAAATATCTGTCTGGCCCCACCAACAAAAATGATCACGAGCCGCCATTGATTTTAGGCTTGAATACATGAGCATGTATTAATGGGCGTACCTTCGAGAAACATCGTTTTATAGGCTTGTCTTTCTCTGTGTAATATTTGTTTGTTTGTTGGATATCACTATTTTCATTGGTCATGACGCTCCCCATAACTTCTTAGAATTCCTACCTTTCCGTTTCCAATCTTCTTTTTCTTCTCGTTCGCTGATGTTCAATGGCTGCACACTGAGTCCGGTCCTCTGGAGGTACATTGTTGTATTTGTTAGTTCATCAAAGCTTCCAAACAGCTTTGTGTTGATGTCTGTCTCTTTTGGCCAGTGTTCTTTCAGCAGTTGATTCATCAGGTGACAATCCAGGATGTGTTCAGCTGTCTGTGCTGTCTATCCACATGTTGGTGATGGAGCTAGTTTTAGTCTGTGTAAGTGTCTGTTGTGTCCAGTTCTGAGTTGAAACAATATAACCTGCCTTGCTCTATCTAAACAGTGGTAATTATCTCTTTGCTGGTCTTCTTTTCTAATGGCCTTGATGAGCATTTTCTTTTCCTGGAAAGTGATTATTTGATTCCTTTGTTCCTGTATTACTCCTTCCTTAGCTAATTTGTCAGCTCTCTCGTTTCCTGGTATACCACAGTGTGCTGGTATCCACTGCAGCACCACGACTCCAATGAAACATAAAGCTTTATACCAATAAGCACTTCTTTTCTTAACTCAACTTGGAGCATAAGACATCACCAAATTTCATCCAAATTTGTCTTCAGCAAACCAGAAGATTTTATTTTAATTTTATAAGAAAGCGCCGCTGGAACTACTTCGGCCACACACTTAGAATGAATGAGAGAAGACTCCCTTACCAATCCCTCATATGGACACCAGGGGGAAAAAGAAAACGAGGAAGACCAAGAGAGACTCTGCGTAGAACCATCATCAGAAAAGGCTCAACGATGGGCCTAGTAAACATTAAAGACCTAAAACAGATAGCACCGAACCGCGAGACATGGAGAGCTATGACCTCTGCCCTATGCCCCGCCCACAGGCCCAAGAGGAAAGACTAACTAACTAAACCAGCTTAGTTTAGTCCAGGTCTATCTTCTCTTTATCTATCCACAGCTCGTTCACCTGTTTCTCTAGGTCTTTCCCTACCCATCTGGTCTCCCAGGTTCCATTCAGAGCCTCATTTGGGTGCCTCGTATCTGAAATCGCAGTGTATACCAACCCACTGTTATCTCCTTTTGATTTCCTTGTTGATATTGCTGATGCCTGAACGACGGGTGATCTCAGTTTTCTCAGTCAAGGGGAAACAACAGGACAGACAAACTACATGCATCAAGAAGGAGACAATTGTGAGCAAAATGAAATTACGTTACATACGATTATATCTGCTTCCAGTTATGTTTATATTGTTCAGACTAGCATCTCTCTCTCTCTCTCTCTCTCTCTCTCTCTCTCTCTCTCTCAGCCTCTGATGTCTTGGGGGGCAGCAACAAATGCACACCAGTCTTCTCCATTCTTGGCTGTCCTCTATGTTGTCTTCCAGCTATGATTCATTTCTTTCAGTTCTTGTTCTACTGTTCTCCTCCAGGTCGTTTTGGATCTTCCACGTTTTCGTTTATCCGCTAGTGCCTATCTAAGTGCAGTTTTCACTTCTCGACCATATGGCTAAGATCAAAGTGTAGTATCCAACGCTTGATCGCGGTCAGAAGATGGGAACCTTTATAGTGAAACACGTACAAACAAAGTACTATAGTTTTACAAAAACAGAAACAGTGACGATAAACAGCAACGTTTCGACCAACAAGGCCTTTATCAAGCAAACGAACAAACAGGAGTGACAAATTAAAATGAAACACAAATGGACGACCAAATACAAACGTATCTAAGGAAAAGCTGGAATAAAAACGAATAACGAAATAAATGTAACACAAAAACACACATAAAAACTAGAAATAGAACGGAAAAGAAACAATGAAACATCTAGTAAATATATAACTTGAATACATGCAACATATACCCATATAGAGTACAAAGCATAGGAAGATAAAGTACTAAGAAGCATAAGAATGTAATACGTTGAGCCGCGTGGTCGCAAGGTACCATACAAAGAAATCAACCGATTCTCCAGAGTAAATCGACTACGATCATCAGAGGAACATGATCGGATGGCTGTGACCTGGACATCGCAAGCTCCTGAATGGCCAGTATCATTGAAATGGGTAGCTACAGGGTCACAGAGCATTGGCGTATATCGCGCAAGTGTTGGGCGAATCGGTCACTGAGTCTCCTGCCGGTTTCCCCAATATAGGCCTTGTTGCACCGCTTGGAGATAATGGCATAGATAATATTACGGGACTCGCATGTGAAACTGTCTTCAACAACGAACGTGGCTTTTGGAAAAGACACCGTGCGGGTCTGTATGACATAAGCACAAGTGTTGCAGCGCCGACGACCACACTGGATGGTGCCAAAATGACTCTGGATATTAGGCTTGAGGCGACTGTGAACCAACATATCCTTAAGGCTTCTGTCCCGTCTGTACGCCACCAAAGGATAGTGTTGGAAGATTGAACGTGTCACAGGATCAGACTGAAGAATGGAGAGATGACGGAATAAGACTTTCTTCACAAGGGAACTATGAGGGTGGAAAGTTAAGACAAGTTTCACCCTGTCAGAATTGGAAGTTCTATGCTGGTTAGAGAGAGCCTCCTGGCGAGAAATTTGTTGAACGCGCCGCATAGCAGAAGCAAGCACCTTATCCGGTATAAGCGCTTACGAAAGAAATCCAGCATCTCGTGAGCTCTATCGAGAAAACGTCGTCCTCGCTACAGAGGCGACGAAGGCGCAAGAGTTGAGAGAATGGTAAAGAATCACGACAAGCCTGGGAATGGGAAGAGGTATAAAGAAGAAAACTATGTGCATCACAAATTTTCGGAAAAATCATGGTTTTGTTTAGTATTTACTATTATTTGTCTTTTCCGGGAAGTTATTCCCCCTTTCGATTATTAGTGGGCCGAGCCCTAGCCCTTAATGACGAGCCGCCCCTGTGTCCAATCATTGCGTCTCTGCCGGATCTCCCCCATAGTGCAGTTTTTGTCACATAATTAGCCTCCATGCGTTTTACATATCCGAGACTACCAATGTCGTACGGTTGTTTATATTTTTGTATTGCTTATATTTCATTGTCAAGGCCGTGCCGTGCTATGATACAGAGAGGCGGCCGCATCTGGCGGCACCGTAAGGAAGGCGGCATAAACAGCGAAATCAAAATCACAATTAAAGGTTATTTTAAAGAAAAAACATTTAAGGGGCGGCATTTCGAAGACTTGCATCATACTGAGAAATATACCCACGGCCCTGTTCATTGTAATGTTTAACAAACTCACAGTTATCTTCATCTTTACAAACAATCAACAACGTTATATCCTTTTTTTTTAAAGATTGTGTTTGTTCTATTCCAAATAAGAAACCAAAAAAAAACTCTATAGATGTATCACGTGTAGATAAACAAGAGAGAAATTCGATACTTTGGTCACGTCAAGCGTCAAGATGGAATGGAGAGAACAATATTAGAGGGCAAGGTCCCAGGACGCAGAGGCAGACCAAGAAGAAGGTGGCTACAGGATATTAAAGAAACCATGAATACGACCATCTGAGACATGGGCACGTCTCAGACACTGGAACGAGTTCGAGAATTAGGCGTTAAGTGTGGACATGCCAGAAAATGTCGTCTTCGTGGTAGAGAGAGAAGATATAGTAATCAACTTCTCATGGGTACGGTGAGCAAATGGACTTTAGGATGGCTGCTGCAGGGAGGACAAGAGCATGCATGGGAATGCCCAATGTGCCGTGACGTCGATCGCATAACATAACATAACAACGACCATCAACGAAGTGGGTAAACTGGCAAGAGACAGTGAATTTCAGATGCGCTGCAAAGAGAGCAACGTGCTATAAAGGATACGCACCATACTGATAAGATAAAACGACATGAAGGGATGGAGAAGACCATCATGGAAGGAGGCATACAGGCAAAGAGAAGAAGAGGAAAACCACGGAAACGATGGATTCAGGATGTAACTGATGGTTTGAACATGACAGCTGCAGAGGCAGGACATCTGGCCTATGAGAGAGAGAGAAAAAAAATCCGGAGGACTGTTGGGGTGGCAAGGTTCTGTTCAGGTCAAACTATTTGATGATGAGATAAAGAACAAACTATGTAATTTGTCTTTGAGAAATCATGAACAATTTATATTCTCTTTAGTACGGGGAAATAATTGTGTATTTTATATCAAGAGTATCAAGATGAAATATTGACTTCATTGCACCGGGTTTTCACAATATGACTCGGTCCTTCTCCGTAGAGATAGCACGTCATCTGCCTAGAGCAGCTTTTCTCAAAGTGGGCGGTACCGCCTCCCAGTGGGCGCTGAAGCCTTCCAGGGGGCGAAATGGGTTCAGAAGCACTTGGGGAGTTTTTTCGTGATTTTGCGATTGAATAATCATAAAAATTTGAATTCTGCATTTTAATTCACTTGATGCCCATCTTACACGATACATTTTTTCATCAATTTTCAATTTCATGTAAATATTCATTTGAAAATTGACCATGTATGACAGAAATATATATCAATTTTCTATGTCAAAGTGAAAAAGGGCATGTATATATATATATATATATATAGGGGGCGTTGGCAAGCTGTTATAATGGGGAAGGGGCATTGCAAAGTTTATGTCGTGAAAAGTGGGCGGTGGGCCGAAAAAGTTTGGGAATCTATGGCCTAGAGTATTGAACGGCTTGCTCTGGATTTGAATGCTCAACCTTCGGAACACAAGACACACGGTTTAACCACTTAGCCTACAGAGCGTCCCAAGTGCGAATGCATAGCTCTCTTGTTAAAGGGTGCGACTGAAACTAGGTCGTAGGGGCGATAGCTAAACCCTAGTAAATAAAAAGCAACTCAAAATCGGATGTCCTGGCCAACTTGTAGGCGCATAACTGGCACAACGTACGATCGTTCTTAGGCTCAGATCACATACAAATCACACCGAGCGATTGACAAGTGATCGATATGGGGTGTTCGAAGATGAAGATCAGAATGTAAAGAAAAAAAAATATATTTATAAATAACAGAATGTGTGCGTGTTTGTCGTAGCACTCACATGAGCATGGTCTTCCTGCATTTGAAATCTTGTTTTCTTTTATAACCATTTCGAAAATCGTGACATATCCTTTTTTACAGGACAGAGCCATCAACCACAGTAAATGAGTCGTTGATTTTCTAGGAACCACTTATATGTTCAATAGTTTGTCATTGCTTTCTGAACGGTGTGGTATATTTTTATCTTTCGTAAAAATCCCATGGAAACTAATTTGCTTCCAAACTTACCCACTGCGGGGTTTGAACCAGGTACGCTTAGGTTGTGATCGAGCTCACTACCGCTTGAGCTACAGACGCCCACATATCTAGCTTCTGTAGCGCAGTAACTATTCTACTGTCCACTAAAACCTAGGTACGCGTTGCCTTTACATGCGATCTCTTTTTATCTTTTAATTGATCTATCTATCCATCCATCCATCGCGGCCATCGTTCACATATAGTTGGCCGTGTCCATCATCATCCATCCATCCATCCATCCATCCATCCATCCATCTATCATCTACATCCATCTCATCTATCCTATCTATTTTTCTCTATCTATCTATCTATCTATCTATCTATCTATCTATTCTCTAATCCTGTTTGCCTTTCATCGCCAGGTCGAAAAGGAACACCTGGAGCAACCTCTCTATGCACCTTGTCTTTCATTCTCTTATCCAATCCTAATTTGCCTCACAGCTTCAGGGTAAGAAGAGATTTATAGCACGGGTTTTTGTGTGTGCTTCATAAATAATGTATTTCATCATTTAAATTGATATTATAGTGTAATCTGTACTAACTACACAAGGTGTGCTTGTTTTCTTCTCTTCCACCATTGACTTCTTTATAGAAGTGTTGGGAGTGAAACGTAGTGATCTTGTGTGTGCTTGTTTTTCTCTTCCACCATTTACTTCTTTATAGAAGTGTTGGGAGTGAAACTTAGTGATCTTGTGTGTGATTGTTCTTCTTCACCATTGACTTCTTTATAGAAGTGTTGTGGTGAAACTAGTGATCTTGTGTGTTGTTCTTCTCTTCCACTATTTACTTCTTTATAGAAGTGTTGGGAGTGAAACGTAGTGATCTTGTGTGTGCTTGTTCTTCTCTTCCACCATTGACTTCTTTATAGAAGTGTTGGGAGTGAAACGTAGTGATCTTGTGTGTGCTTGTTTTATTCTCTTCCACCATTGACTTCTTTATAGAAGTGTTGGGAGTGAAACGTAGTGATCTTGTGTGTGCTTGTTCTTCTCTTCCACTATTTACTTCTTTATAGAAGTGTTGGGGGTGAAACGTAGTGATCTTGTGTGTGCTTGTTTTAAGTCACTTTGTAAGCTGGTATTCATGTTCGTAAGGCTGTTCTTGATGTCGTCGCTTCATCTTTTGCGTGGTCTTCCTCTTGCTTTGTACTCATTATACTTTTTCTGTGTGGCTCTCTGTGGTAGCTATAAGGTGTGTTACTTCTTCTTCTTCTTCTTTGTGATCACTATATTCATGAATATACCGTCAGACGCATTTTTATGATGAAGTTGACTGTTGTCTGAAGTTCATCTCTGGTGCCGCCAGTGTGTTGCCGGGTCCTGTAATGCAAGTGATGCAAGTAATAGTAACATTGCCACCTACAGATCAAGTTGACGAGGTAGGGGTCTAGGGAAGCTATTCTAGTAAATAAAAAGCGTCGCAGAAATCGGATGTGCTGGCCTACCTGTATGCGCATTACTGGCACAACGTACAATCGTTCTTAGGCTCAGATCACATAAAAATCACAAAGAGTGGTTTCTCTCTCTCTCTCTTTGCCTTTTACCCCGGGTTGGGGCATAGGCCCTCAACCAACTCATGCCAAGTCTTCCTATCTCTAGCTATCTCCTGCAGCTCCTCCAGCTCTTCTTTATATTGTTTATCTCCGCCTCCAAATCTCGTCTCCATGTATTTCTCGAAAAGAGTGGTTTAACAAGTGGTATATATGGAGCGTTTGAAGAAGAGAATCTCTCTGGTGCCATGTAGTTTTGAATGTAGTGTTGTGTTGTACCGCCAGCACCCCTTTCTAAGGGGGACAGTCTTGCAGGACATGGTTCTGTGGTTTGATCAGCGGTGCAACAGAGGAATGTGACATTTGGTTAAACCATTGATAAACGGTAACGGAACGAAAATTTTAATTCCTAATGGGATAACAGGATTAGTTTTGTTTTAGCCCACAGAGGTGTATCCGTGGGTTTCCTGTGTAGGAGTAGCGTGACTATTAGTAATTATTTTTCAAAAAATGTATTTGTCACAGAGCGACACATTTCTTCTTCTTCTTCTTCTTCTTTTGTCGTCACACTGCTACCGAGTTGTTGCCCAGTGTCGTGGTTTTCTGTTTTTGTCTTGCGCTGTTCTGGTGGCTTGTGTGATTGTTATCTTTGCTCTTTCACAGGATGCTGCCACGCCATCTAACCATATTTTCCGTGGTCTTCCTCTTGCCTTCTTTCCCGATGTTCTGTTGTAGAAGACTCTGTATACTGTGGAGTTTGGATGCATTCTTATTAAGTGGCCAAACCACCTCATTCTTTGTTTATCAAATAATTCAAGCACGGTTTTGTGCCAACTTTCTTTCTTATGCTGATGTTGGTGATTCTGTCTTTTCTTGTGTTGTTGGTAACTTTTCTCAGGCAACGCATTTCACATGTAGTTATTTTTGTGACTGCGCTTTGCTCAATGTCCATGTTTGGCTCTGGTAACACAAAGTAGGTATAAAAATGCTGTTGATCATTTGTTTCTTAGCTGCCTGTGAAATTTTGGGTGCCTTAACAATGGGGCTAGCTGGTAGGTTACAGCATTTGCTTTTGTACTCTAGCCTCTATCTCTCTATCTAGTTTTCCGTCTTCTGTGAATATGCTTCCTAAGTATTTGAATTCTTTCACTTGGTTTATTTTAGTCCATTGACATGGATGTCTAGATTATTATGTTTTCTTCCCATATTCATTATTTCTGTTTTAGTGTTGTTGATTTTCATGTCATGTTTCACACAATTATTGTTCAAGGTGTCAATATGATGTTGTAGATCTTGTTCATTTTGATGTATCAGGCACTGATCATCTGCAAAAAGTAGTTCATTTATTTCATCATTATCTGAATTCGACTCTTGAGTCACTAATCATAATAACTTTAATCTTCTTCTTCTTTGCGATCGTTCTTTACGACCAATTTTAATCACTTTTTGTGATATGTTTGATCTTTGTCAAGAACGTGTATATGTTGCACATTGGTTTGGTAGGCCCCTAAACGCATAGACTTCTACACGTTTAGGACATGTGCATCCGATTTCAGCCAAACCTCCTTAGTCGCCTCTTACGACATGCATGACAGGCAACAGTGGTTCTATTTACACCCCAAATTTGGGCCCCGGTAACTACTCTGGCGATCCCAAATATAAATACACGCTTATATAGTTGAACTAAGCTGTCCATCCTACGTGAGCACACTAGTAATCCCTAATGGAGGAAAAACACCACAACAATAAGACCGTTTGGGAGCAGCAATAACAATTCACATCTGCCCGTCGCCATGAATATGTTTCTCTATATATACACCAAAATGTCATCAAGCTGCATCGAGTATGTTGTCTCAAATGTCACACTCGCCCGGTTACTGGGACCCACATTGGGTGTAAAAATAGAACCACGGTTACCTGCCACGCATGTCGTAAGAGGCGACCAAGGAGGTTGGACGTGGGGATAGCTACCCCACACCGTAAAAACACAGAATGGAAAGCGAACCGAGTAAACGCTGGCTGAAACCGGACACATCTCCGAAGGATGAGCACCAGAGCTCCAAATGGGACTGAAGATATGACGTAAAACACACCAATGCTAAGGCTGCATGAATCAGATTTCCACATTAATAAAATTTATGGGAGGTCTGGTACATCGACCTGGGCGTGAGAGAGAGAGAGAAATGTCACACTAATTGTGTAAGTACAACATTACTTTGAACTTAGGAATAAGTATCATCTGTTATTATTGGGGTTAATATTAAATTACTTAGGCTCAATATTCACTGCAGATGGAAGTATCGATAAGGAAATCAGCAATCGCTGCACAAAAGCTAACCAAGTACTGGGACAGTTAACACCACTGTTCTCACACAAAGAGATACCGCTAACAACTAAAGTAAATCTCATAAGAACGATTTTCTGGCTAACACTATGTTACCAGTGTCAAACATGGACAATAACAGCAGCTAATGAGCGGAAAATCATAACGACAGAGATGAGGTGTCTTAGAAGAACTGCAGGTGTGACAATAAGAGACACAATTAGAAATGAAGAAATCAGAAGAAGACTGGATGTGAAACCAGTCATGCAATTCATAAAAAAACAACAGATTAAATGGTTTGGACACCTGACAAGAATGCCCTGGTAACGTCTACCACAGAGAGCTACACAGAAAAAGTATAACGAGTACAGAGCAAGAGGAAGACCACGCAAAAGACGGAGCGACGGCACCAAGAACAGCCTTAAGGAAATGAATACCAGCTAAAAAAAAAGTACATTAGAACAAGCACACATAAGATCACTACACACATACCCCCACTTCTATAAAAAAAGTAAATGGTGGAAGAGAAGAATATTAAATGAATATAACTTATAATTATTAGTAGTAGTAGTAGTAGTTGTAGTTCACCAATGAGGAACTTATGGAGAGAACAAGACAGATTCCAGTGAACGAACAGGTTAAAAAAGATGCTGGCGCTGGATAGGACACACTTTGCGAAAACCGGAGGGAATATAACAAGAAGGGTCCTTGCCTGGAACCCGCAGGGACAGCGAAAGAAGGGAGGCCGAGAAATACATGGAGACGAGATTTGGAGGCGGAGATCAACAATATAAAAAGAGCTGGAGGAGCTGCAGGAGATAGCTAGAGATAGGAAGACTTGGCATGAGTTGGTTGAGGGCCTATGCCCCAATCCGGGGTAAAAGGCAAAGAGAGAGAGAGTAGTTGTAGTATATAAGTAGTAGTGGGCGTCTGTAGCTCAAGTGTGGTAGTGAACTCAATCACAACCCAAGTGTAACTAGTTCAAACTCCGCGACGGTCAATTTGGAATCAAATTTGTTCCCGTGGATTTTTACGAACGGTAAAAATAGACCTCACCGTTCAGAAAGCAATGGCAAACTAGTGAACTTATAAGTGGTGTCTAGAAAATCGATGACTCGTTTAATGTCATTGTTGATGGTGACATCATGTAAAGGGTATGCCACGATTGTTCAGTTAGTACATCTGCAGTCGTCACAAGGCACACGCACCTCCACAGTCATCTGTCAGATACGCCCCAATATATAAAAACGTTTAACAGCACTGCTTTAGATAGATATGCATTGTAACTATGACCAGGTCCAACTTTAAATATGGTTGTAGACAGTGGCGGTTCGTGATCATATTTTTTTGTGGGGCCAGACAGAAATTTTCGGGAAAATCATGGTTTCGTTTACTATATATTTTAATGTATAATAATAATAATTCATCTCGTACTGTTATACGTTACATAGGGCCTGCGAGTAATTTCTCCATACCGCTCTATCCTGGGCAACTCGCTCAATCTCCTCCATGGAACTGAGACCGATATTTCCGCCTCTCTCAGCAAAGTTCGTTTCAGGGTCTCCTTAGGTCGACCTCTCTTTCTTGAATATTTTAATGTATAAAATAATAAATACACGTACACCTTATTTTTGGTGGGGCCCAACCCCACTGGCCCTTGATGACGAGCCGCCACCGGTTGTAGAGGGCTGTGTTATGAAGTTGAATGTTTACACATGGAAATCCCGAAGATGTCAAGTGTTGCCATTCAAATTAATTCCGGTAACGTGTCACGTGATACGCGTCGCTGCACATATCCGCAATAAAATATTCCAATTTAGATCCGTAAAGAGAAACGTTTATCAAGCTTGACGGGTTGCCTTACACAAGATGCGGGCTTATTTTCATACCATTTTTTTTCCAAGAAACTTATTATTGGAAGGAGAGCGATATTGGATGACTTACTTTCTGTAATACAGTTAGTGCGACAAGAAAAAGTGAATCAACAAGACACGTCTGCTTCTTTGTGTGTGAATTGTAAGTATATAACACAAGACTAGATAGTCTAGTACAACTACACACACACACACACACACTCAGTGTGACACTGTATAGAAGATATTACTAAAGAATCATGAAGGAAATAGAATTAGGCTATAGAAAAACAAGGCAAGAGCATCACAATATGTGTATGATACGCTCATCAATCAATTTTGAACTGGTAAGGTTAGGCGCAGTTGCTAGTGTTGGAGAAATTGCGAAGGAGATCGGAGAAATATCGATATGTTCCGATGGCAAATACGATATTTGAAACCGAAAGATAAATTATATATAGATATATACAAATGCCTGTGTGTTGTCGGGGCTCTCAATGGGAGCAAAGAATAGTAACACTGCGACCTACAAGACATGTCGCGGTAGGGGACTAGGGAAGCTTCCCTAGTAAATAAAAAGCGTTGCAGAAATCGGATGTGCTTACCTACTTGTAGGCGCGTAAGTGGCACAACGTACAATAACAATCGCTCTTAAGCTCAGATCACATACAAATCACAAAGAGTGGTTAACAAGTGATCGATATGGAACGTTCGAAGAAGATCATTGCTTCTCGTTGCCAATGGAACAGAAGGTTGAAACATTTATCACAAACATTTATATTAGTTTTTTATTTTTTGTGTGTGTTGGTCCATCAAACCTCACACTAGTCTAGTAAATGTAGTTCTAATATATTTTCATGTTTCTTCTTCGTTCGTTAGACACCAACTACTTTTTAAACCATTATGTGGTTGGTATGTGATTTACGCATTAGAGCGGGAGTTTGTTGTGTGGCATCTACCGCGCGGCTGTAGACCAACACTTCCGGTTTCTTGACTTGACTGACGTTTCCTGGTCACAGTCTACACTACTGGGAAGTAGCATTGACTTGTATGTTCTACAGGTCATCAGCAGTCTACTAATTTAACCTTTCTTAAGAAAGACTAGTCAACCCCCAACTCTGTTGGATGCAGTCAGGTACAGAACACACTGTGTATATTTTCATGTTGGAGTGTCTGACATATGTAACTGGACTGTTATTGCTGCATTTGTTATCATATATCTATTGATTTTATCATGTGACCTGCTGTTGACACACACAGTTATATGATATCTACCCCCTTGAGATAACATTGTATATTTAGTTTGTTGTTACTAAGGACAATATGCTGTTCAGATAACAAATAGCTGCATGGCCGTGTACCATGACCTAATATATATATATATATATCAATCATTGAATAACCACAATATAGTCAACCTTTAACATCTACTTGAGTATTGTGTGTAATAACCTCGTGTTTTATTGTTTATTCCTCAGCTCTACTGTTTGCTGATATTTTGCTTGAACTTGTTCGGAAAAAAAACTGGGCGAAATATCTAGTTGCGGTGACACAAGAATCTACTATTAGCTGATATTTTGCTTGAACTTGTTCAAAAAACTGGCGAAATATCTAGTTGCGGTGACACAAGAATCTACTATTAGCTGATATTTTGCTTGAACTTGTTCAAAAAACTGGGAAATATCTAGTTGCGGTGACACAAAAATCTACTATTAGCTGATATTTTGCTTGAACTTGTTCGAAAAAACTGGGTGAAATATCCAGTTGCGGTGACACAAGAATCTACTATTAGCTGATATTTTGCTTGAACTTGTTCAAAAAACTGGCGAAATATCTAGTTGCGATGACACAAGAATCTACTATTAGCTGATATTTTGCTTGAACTTGTTCGAAAAATGGAAATATCCAGTTGCAGTGACACAGAATCTACTATTAGCTGATATTTTGCTTGAACTTGTAAAACTGGGAAATATCAGTTGCGGTGACACAGAGTCTACTGTTAGTTGATAATTTGCTTGAACTTGTTGAAAAAACTGGTGAAATATCTAGTTGCTGTGACAAGAGTTTATGTGTGCGATAAAATTCGTGCAAATTTTAAGATGGCAAGACAAATTAAAGCTTTGTTGATTGAGTTTGAATATCTTTTACATTGAAGATTTGGTTCAATCCATTTGTATTTAATATTGACATTACTAGGACATATTCTATTGTGAGAAGATGGAGAATGATAGCAATCATGAAGTAGAGAGTTTATTGTGGTATCATCCGACACTCAACAGACATACAGCTGAAAGTATGTTGATGCATAATGGAATGGATGGCACATATCTTCTGAGACCTAGTTCCAAGGGTACTGGAGAATATGCACTTTCAGTCAAGTGTGAACAAGCAGTTAAACATTTTAAAATTGTGTGGATGGATTCAAATATTACATTTGGTCAATGTACTTTCAAATCTGTGGCAGAATTTGTGGAACATTTCAGAAATAAGCCATTATTGTCTGGCGAATCAGGTCAAGTTGTCCTGTTGAAGATTCCATATCCGCGTGACATAGATGAACCGGATACATACGAGTCTGTGCTTCTACATGCAGAATTTAGCACCTGAGGATTCTGATGTTAGTAATGTTGATTTTTCTGTTAATTCTAAAGAAGGTTTTCTAACAAAGTTAGGCGGTCATTTTAAAACATGGCGGATGCGGTGGTTTGTGCTTCAACATAATGAACTGAAATATTATAAGCAGAGCTCTAGTAAGGTTCACATTCGTACTCTGGATCTGAGCGACTGCAAGGGATGCTCTCAGGACTTCAGTCAAAAAGACAGACATTATGTATTCAAATTAGACATGGGCTGGAGGGTGTTTCTCATGTCTTCTGCATCAGAACAAGACATGAATGATTGGATCAAAAGTATCAATTGGCGACTGAAAGCAAATGGCACTAAAGGCAGTCACATTTTTAATAGACATTCTACCAGCTACTAGATGCTGGTAATCAACACAAAACAAAAGTAAGACTTCTAAGAACATGCATATTTCCTGTGGCAACATATGGATGTGAATCGTGAACCACAACACAAACATTAAAAAACAAAATTGAAGCTTTTGAAACCAGGTGCTATAGAAAAGTCCTTAGAACATCCTGGACAGAGAAGAAACAAAGACATCCTACAAGACCTGAATATCAAGGAGCATTGGCTCATAAATAACATCATGCCCCGGAAGATGAAATATTTTGACCACATTAAACGCCAGTGGTCTGGAGAGAAAGGTAATGGAAGGCATGGTTCCTGGAAAATGAGGCAGGACGACCAAGCGGCAGCAGGACATCAAAGAAACCTTGAACATGACGTGGAAGAGGCCGGAGAACTTGCAAGAGACAGAGAGCTTTTCAGGCAGACTATGCTGAATGCGACATTCCGCAAGGGACAAGCTACTACTTGAATCAAGGACATAGCAGTGTTTTAAGGTGTTTTTATTTTCAACAAAGCAGTGGGGTTTTTTTTTTAATGAAAAGTATTATTTGGTGTTTTATTATAAATCTTAAAAAGTAATCTCATGGCATATAATATTATAGAGATCTCATATTGCTGGGTTCTAACATTTGGAGATGAAACACATAAAAAACTAAGTACTGTCATTTTACAAAGTACAAAAACAATATACAGCGACGTTGCGACCAAAAGCAAAGGATAAAAAAGAAGTGAAGACATTCAGACTTCCTCTACGGCAGATATAACATATACAGCCAGACAATAAATCCATAATATATGGAGGTGAGGTGGTTAGTTCTTTCAGTGTGGTATGTAAGAGACCTTACTGTACTAGGTATCAGCATTTAGAGGTGAGAATGTTTTGTTTCTTTCATAGAAGAATATTCACGTTTTTGTGCTGAATGAAATATTATTTTCGGTATATTCTCGTAGATTACATGATCAACTATATCTAATCTATTATACTCATCGGTGACTCTGTAAATTAACCCTGATGTTCTGAGTTTGAATCACTCTGCGGACAATTTGGTGGCAAATTGTTTTGTGTGATTTTACAAAGGATGACATCACCCGTTCAGAAAGAAAAGGAAACTACTGAATGTAATAATGCCTAGAAAAATCACAAACAGCGTTAAAAAGCTGGGGTTTATTCGCAAAGTCCTGTAAAGGATATGCAATTATCTTTTTTATTATACTCATCCATATACTTACAATAGCTATGATATTTTACAAACATTTTTTTTGTATATTATGTATCTACACTAGGTCAAATTATTATTTTCTGGACACGTGATCTGAGCCTAAGAGCGATTGTACATTGTGCAAGTTATGCACCTGCAAGTAGGCCAACACATCCAATTGCTATGCCTTTTATTTACTAGGGTCGCCTATGTGGTGCTGGGGCCCATAAGGAAGCAAAGAATAGTACCACTGTGACCTACAATGCATGTCATAAGAGGCGACTAATGTAGGCCCTAGGATACTACCTAGTAAATTTAAAGCAGCGCAGAAATCGGATGTGCTGGCCTACTTGTAGGCACATAACTAGCACAATCACTAATAGGCTCAGATCACATACAAATCACACAGAGTGGTCGATATGGAGCGTTCAAGAAGATTTACTAGGGTCGCATCTTACGACATGCCTTGTAGGTCGCAGCGGTACTATTCTTCGCTCCCCTTGAGCGCCCTGCAACACGCGATCAAAAGCAAAAATGGTCTGTATGGTTGGGAAGCTGCCGCCTCAACCTAAAATGTACCCAGATAGTATGACACTTGTTGTTTGAAAGTAGAAATCTATTCTTATCAAAGATTAGATATTGTGAGATAAAACAGGATTAGAGAAAGATTGATTATCTCTCCTATACACACAAGTGGAAGGAGTATCTGCAGCTTTGGTTTTTAAAAAAGGATTTAAAAGCCGAAGGGTTACTTCATTGCACCGGTTTTACCCCATATGGCTCGGTCCCTCTCCGCAGAAATGGCGCGCCACCTGCTGAGAGTATTGCACAAAGCACAAACTCCATAGCTCCAGCAACAATCCTAGGGTTCTCTGGAAAAACTGCACTCATGAACAGAATGGCGCTGTTCGGACTCGAACCCACAACCTTTGACTCACAAGGCAAAGGGCATAACCTCTTAGACCAAACTATTATCAGTTGACACAATATACAAAAACTAATTTTCAAATCACTGGATTACTTTACAATTTGTTGTTAGTGCACATTGAAATATTATCCTGCTGTTGGTTCCACTTGTGCTGTAGTAAAATGTCCCATAATTAAAATTGCACCTCTACTTCGAACACTCCATATCGACGTATGTGATCTGAGTCTAAGATAGACTGTACGTTGTACCAGTCATGCACCAACAAGTAGGCCAGCACATCCGATTTCTGCAATGCTTTTATTTACTAGGATAGCTTCCCCTAGTTCCTACATCAATCGCCTTATGACATACCTTGTAGGTCACAGTGGTACTATTTTTGCTTCCTTGTGGGCCCGCACACTAGCAAAATTGCACTAAAATGTAATTTGTTTTTGTGTTGTTGATACATATTCCAACTATTGTATTAAAGATTATTTTTGTCAAAGTGATTTTTTTTAATTGTAGAACATGTTATCCTACATATTGCCTTTACTTACAGTATAACTGTATGTGTTAGCAAGAGCGTTTGTTACACCTACCATATTGCCTTTACTTACAGTATAACTGTATGTGTTAGCAAGAGCGTTTGTTACACCTACCATATTGCCTTTACTTACAGTATAACTGTATGTGTTAGCAAGAGTGTTTGTTACACCTACCATATTGCCTTTACTTACAGTATAACTGTATGTGTTAGCAAGAGGTTTGTTACATCCACCATATTGCCAAAGTAAGCATTTTTTTACATAGACTTTGACATCCTACCATATTGCTTTACTTACAGTATAACTGTATGTGTTAGCAAGAGGTTTGTTACACCTACCATATTGCCTTTACTACAGTATAACTGTATGTGTTAAAGAGTTGTTACACCTACCATATTGCCTTTACTTACAGTATAACTGTATGTGTTAGCAAGAGTGTTTGTTACACCTACCATATTGCCTTTACTTACAGTATAACTGTATGTTTAGCAAGGTTTGTTACACTACATATCCTTTCTTACATATAACGTTGTGTTAGCAGGCTTTTACAACCATATGTTCTTACAGATAACTGTGTGTTCAAGGCGTTGTTACACATAGCCTTACTTACAGATAACTATGTGTTAAGGCGTTTTTCCTTTGCAGTATAACTGTATGTGTTGCAAGAGGTTTGTTACAATACCATATTGCTTTACTACAGTATAACTGTATGTGTTAGCAAGAGCGGACATTCCACAACATCCAAGCTCACATTTTTCATACATTTGACAAGTCCCATGTTACTAGCATTAATATACAATTGAGACGATGTAAACATTGCGATGTATTCCGATGTATTTTATTTACAATAATAAAATATTCAAATTTGTTGAATGTTTATTGCTGCTTTATGATTGACAGATGTTCATCATCATCAAGTAGCTTGTCCCTTCTGGAACTTGGCTCCCATGACAGCATTCCTGAAAAACTCTCTGATCTGTGCAATTGGCGGCGTCAGCAGCAGGCATTCTCCGATCGTCAATGGCATCCTGCACGCATCCGTCTTCTAGGTCTTCCTCTCATTCTTCTTCCAGGCACCATTCCTTCCAAAATTAATTCATGTCGTTTGATGTGTCCGAAATATTTAATTTTCCTTGTTTTTATGCGTTGTAATAGTCAACACTCTTTAATATCAAGCTGTTGCAGAACAGAAGCGTTTGTTCTTTTCTCTGTCCATGATATTCTAATGTCATGATATGTTAGCATAAATTCATTTGTTGTTTTTTCTTAATTTCTTTAGAGGGTGTTGGAAATTAGTTGCTTTCTCTTCTAGTGACCATCCTGTATACTGCACACCTTCAACTGATAGAGCAGTCGACATGTTTGTTATGATCTAATGAGCTATATTGACCGAAGTCATGTGATCATGTTAGGTTTGCCCAAGTGACTGGAGAAAATGTTAACTATATGATAGCAACCTCCCTCCCCCACATACCATACAAATCACAAAGAATGGTTAACTTGGTTGATAAGAACAAACGCAAAGATGAAGAAATAAAATGATTACAGTAGAAGACTTCCAATATTTTGGTGAAGACTGTGTTTCAATAGCAGCAGTAAGTACAAGCTTTTGATAATGATGTTCATTTTCCATATCAAATTGTCAGCAACCTGCTGCCTTGCAGGCCGACTGGGGACATGCACAGGCTGACGGAGAGCGAACCCAGTAAACGCTGGCTGAAACCAGACACATTGCCGAAGGATGTACACCACAGCTCCAAATGGCGCTGAAGATGTGACTAAAACACTCCCATGCAAAGGCTGCATGAATCAGATTTCCACATGAATGAGATTTATGGGGAAATCTGGTACATCGTCTAAGAGCGATCAAGATGAAAAACAAGAAGAAATTGTCAACTCTTGTTTATCCATTCATATTTTATTTATTATTAATATTCACACAGGTAACCATCAAATATTAATGTTCACAGGTAACCATCGAATATTAATATTCACACAGGTAACCGTTAAATATTAATATTCACACAGGTAACCATCAAATATAAATATTCACACAGGCAACCGTCAAATATTAATATTCACACAGGTAACCGTTAAATATAAATATTCACACAGGTAACCATCGAATATTAATATTCACATATATGAATATTAATAGGTAACCGTCAAATATTAATCCATAAGAATCAATGACAGAAATAAAAATCAACAAGACGGATTAGTTTTTCCTTTTCTTCTTGAACTTTTTCCTGACACCGCTGGCCTCTTCTGTATCATCATTGTTATCAAGTCCTCGCTTTCTCTTTCTTGCAGCTATTTTCTTCTCTTCTGCATCTTTCAGTTCCTAATGAAATATACAATCAATAAACGTATATTGTTTCAAGCAAAGATAAATACTATAGATTAAAATAAACGTAAATAAAAGTAAAGATAAAAACTAACAATAAGCTGTTTGGGAGCCTTAATGAACTAACAAACAACAACATACATGCAGAGAACCGAACTCGTGTAGACATTGAACATCAATGAACGAGAATAAGACCAACAATTTCAGAAACCTCTGTGATGCATGGCGTTTAATGATACTTGTGTCATGTGCACAGGCACACCAGATTGCAGAGCACATACTTCAAGACTGCCCCGAATATGATACACTGAGGCAAACTCACTGGCCTAACGAAACAACGCTTGACAGAAAACTACACAGACCTCTGTGTGAGCTACAAAAGACAACATTGAATATAGAGACAAATTTCAAGCGCACGAAAGGAAGGAATGACACTTGTATATTCAAACAAAATATGATCATCCGTTCACTAGGAAATTCAGCTCGTGATAATGGGATCTCGAAAGAGAGCTTGTGATAATCATTTTTTAAACTTCTGCTTGCGTTTGTCCGATATGAACTCAGGCATAGAAAACGCCTGGTATGGCGCTTCTGACTGATTTTTGGATGCCGACCTGCTTTCCTTTTTATCGGTGTCCAGCGCCATACAAGTGTGCCTGCTCCTATTTCAGAGGTATTATCTTATCTTACCGTAACCACATTTGCCGTGAAGCGACGTGGGGAGAGTTAGTTTTCTATCTTGTGTGTTGCGCTTGACGTTGTCAGTCCATGCTTTCGCAGGGACTCTGATATATTATCTATCCATCGTGTTCTTGGCCTGCCTCATGCTCTGCGTTCTGAGTGTTGATTATTATAGGCATGTGATGGTAGTAAATGTGGTTCCATTCTCATTAGATGGTTGAACCACTTGATTCCTTGCTTCTTGATGTAATGTATGCATGGTATAGTACCAATGATGCTTCTGATATTCTCGTTTCTCACCCTATCTCTCCTTGTAACGTTGACAGCTTTCGTAGACATCTCATTTCACATGTTGTATTATCTATCTATGTCCGTCTGCCCAGCGTGTTACGTAGCGCGTTGGACTACAGGTGACTATCCCTCTGTGTGTGCGGGTTCAATTCAACGGGATGGCAGAAAAAGCCACAGATGCCCCAGATTTACGGTGTTCGTGGCACCGAACCGAAGGGTTACATGTCCATGGCACCGAGCCGAAGAGCTGAAAACTCAAGTGCTTCTGGATCGGGAAAAAAAAAAATTCTATCTATCTGCTTCCAATTTTTGTCAATAGGTGTCTTGTGGAGAAATAGCTCAACAGCTGACAAGAATATACCATCATGCAAGAGAATGCACTAAAGACTGGACATGATGCAGAAATTCAGGGAATTAAGATTGCAACTGAGAATCGAACATAAAACTTGATTGCCAACCTCGTATTTTAGACTGACTCAACATCAGCAATCCAATCTAGAAAATTGTAACGTCAACAGACCCTACTGTTTGAACTGTGCAATCAGCCTAAAATCATCTTGCAGCGGATACAATCTTACTGTGGAATACCAGAAAATGTGGCAGCAGACCGACCGCCAAGGAAGGCAAATGCAACAAGATGTACAAGTTACTTACCACCAAAAGAAAATGGTGATTACATCAACCAGAAAGTCACCAATACTAATAAAGGACAACTACCAAAATATAAACAGACTAGAACAAGTTGTCATTCTGTGCATAAGAACAGAACACAATTGATTCTGCAGCCACATGTATACAAAACTCAAGATTGACAATACAGATGTGTGTACAGTGACAATACAGCTGTGTGTACAGGCACCCAGACTGCAGAACACATACTTCAAGACTACCCCAAATATGATATATACTTAGACAAACCCTGTGAAACACTGGAAATAAAACTGCACAGACTTCTCTCTGCGAACTACAAAAACAGTGGAAGTTTATTGAAGAGACAACATTGAATATATATAGACAATATTTCAAGCGTAAGAATGAAAGGACCATCATGAAAAGGATATATATCTCTTTTTGTTTCTACTTACAATTTTGGTGAGCCTCTGTGCTTCACTGACCCTCTCTACAAGCTGCATGACCTCCTCCTCCTCCGTTGTGTATAGTGGCAGCTGCTTTTTTATCAGTTCTTCAATTCTTTTATATAATTCAATGTCATATCTAGCAGGAGGCACATATACAAAACAATTTTGTCAATCAATAATATCATACAAGCTAGGGACAGATAAGAACATCGAATACAATATACATACAACATCAGCAGAAATACAGCACTATATACGATAATCAATATGAATGACAATGTTAGAGCTAGAGACATGTCCGCTCAGTAAGAAATGTGACTGGACAGAGAGAGAGAAATAATAACATATAGAAATGTATAACTTCAGTCTGTGACTCGCCTGTGTGTGGCCGGGCTCGCAGAGGAGCAAAGAATAGTGACACTGTGACCTACAAGGCACGTTGTAAGAGGCGACTGAGGTAGGGACCTAGGAAGCTACCCTAGTAAATAAAAAGCGCAGCAGAAATCGAATGTGCTGGCCTACCTGTAGGCGCAAACTGGCACAACGTACAATCACTCTTAGGCTTGGATCACATACAAATCACAAAGAGTGGTTAACAAGTGGTCAATATGGAGCGTTCAAAGTAGAAGAGGTTTGTGATTTAATGGTCTAAAGTTCAATCAATTGATGATAGGAGTAATATGCTAGCTCAGTTCTGCTATATCGGTCAGAAACATGGCTGACGACTAAAACAAACTTTTTAAAACGCTTTGCCCGTTATGAATTCATACTTACTATGACACTCTGGCCAATTTGTGCGTGAAGGCCTGTCTTCCTTATCACTAAGTGTCCCTTGTCGTTAATGCAAGCCTTACTCTGACATCATAGGTACTTGTAAACACAATTGAGATCCTCACGTAATGTATCAGCACATGCTGTAGTCCAACCTCGTAGAGTGTGGACGGCAAGAATTTTTGGCCCAAGCTGGCCATGAACTTCATAATTTCTACGGCACAAGGTCACTAGCACTGCATGTTATCAACATTGCTACCAGCAACCCACAGAAACGAATAAATTGCAAACATTTATCAACTAGTGTTTTCACAGTATAGAATGACAGTTGCAATGATAGGGTCACAAATGAGGAGCTTATGGAGAAAACCAGGCGTATCCCAATGGACTAAGATGTTCAGAAAAAATGATAGAACCATGAATAGGATACACCTTGAGAAAACCTGATGGGACTATAAAAAGGGCCCTTGCTTGGAACCTGCAGGAAAAGAAAAAGAGATCAGAAGTCTAGAAATACATGGGCATGAGATTTGTAGGCAGAGATTAATGCTATAACGGAAGAACAGGAAAGAGCTACAAGAGATAGCTAAAGATAGTAAGTCTTGGCATGAGTTGGTTGAGGACTATAGCTAAAGATAGTAAGTCTTGGCATGAGTTGGTTGAGGACTAAAGATAGTAAGTCTTGGCATGAGTTGGTTGAGGACTAAAGATAGTAAGTCTTGGCATGAGTTGGTTGAGGACTATAGCTAAAGATAGTAAGTCTTGGCATGAGTTGGTTGAGGACTATAGCTAAAGATAGTAAGTCTTGGCATGAGTTGGTTGAGGACTATAGCTAAAGATAGTAAGTCTTGGCATGAGTTGGTTGAGGACTATAGCTAAAGATAGTAAGTCTTGGCATGAGTTGGTTGAGGACTAAAGATAGTAAGTCTTGGCATGAGTTGGTTGAGGACTATAGCTAAAGATAGTAAGTCTTGGCATGAGTTGGTTGAGGACTTATGTCCCAAATCTGAATTCTTAAAAAAAGACACAAGAAAGAGAGAATATTCTTACTCTCCTATCTCCGTCATGATATGATTTAGAAGCTTGTGTTCCTCTGAACCCAATTGTTGTGTTAGTAATAGATAAGTTATAAGCTACCGGCAGGTCAAAGGTTAGGGAGCAGATAAAACAACTACTCTCTTGCACAGCAGAGGCTAGGAACAACCAATTGATTAAAGAACACAAACATGTATACCTGTTAAAAATTTTTTTAACTGCACAAGTACATTTTTGTGTAAATGCTTGAACATCATGGTATAGGACATACAAGGCTCAGGGATTATAGCTTATAACAATAATGGTGGGGACTGCCTAGAGTAGTTTTGAATAGTTTTGCTCGTTTTCCTTAGATAGTGGCATTGAGCGCCTTTTTATTAAGCCTCGGGTTCGAACACTTGTTCCGGCATTTGTTAGTCACTGTCTTATGTATTCGAAAACTTAGTACTTCTGAGTCGTGACAAACCTGCTCATCGATGCAGGAAAAACTTGAATACGAGTACTGAGCACACGGCTGCCAGTGTTGAAACATTCAATGCTGCACAGCATGTTGCCAATGTACTAGAAAGGCAAAAAATAGGATTTTAAAACGCAGAAAATAGTTAACAGAGATGAAACTCAGAATAGTTGAAAGCATCATGTACAGAAAAAGGCAAGAAAAAAAACATCAATGTACTAGCACACAAGGCTCAGGAAATAGTTGAAACATCAATGTACTAGGCACACAAGGCTCAGGAAATAGTTGAAACATCAATGTACTAGACACACAAGGCCAGAAATAGTTAAACATCAATGTACTAGACACACAAGGCTCAGGAAATAGTTGAAACATCAATGTACTAGATACACAAGGCTAAGAAAATAGTTGGAAATCATAAAAGCCTTTACTAATGTATGGACATTTCTTCTCTTTCATTGTACTGACACACTGTAAAATCGTCGGGCTTGTTGCCCAGTTGTATGGACATTACAAGTTAAATATATACTTTTCTTCGAACGCTCCATAGTGACCACTTGTTAACCACTTTTTGTCATTTGAATGTGACCTGGGCCTAAGAGCGATTATACATTGTGTCAGTTATGCACCTATAAGTAGGCCAGCACATCCAATTTCTGCTAAGCTTTTTATTTACTAGGGTAGCTTCCTAGGCCCTACCTTAGTCACCTGTTACGACATGTCTTGTAGGTCGCAGTGTTACTATTCTTTGCTCATATATATATATATATATATATATATATATATATATATATATATATATATATATATATATATATATATATATATGGATTCTGGACTATCATGGTGGGCAAAAAAAACCAGGGAACATGGAGGAAAACTTTTGAGTCCCTGTGTTTTACGAGGATCAGAAAGGAATAATATATATATTTTGTCTACGTTATATCAAATAATAATAAGAGATACTCTGTCATCACACACACATGTAACTGCAACTTACTGACTGACAAATGTAATGGCCTTGCCAGCACGACCTGCTCGGGCAGTTCGACCAACTCTGTGAATGTAGTCCTTTGTGTGTGTCGGGATATCAAAGTTGATGATCACATCGACATGGGGTATATCAAGTCCTCTGTTAAAAATAAATCAGAAAATTCAGGATTAATTTGCAAATCGGCCGGATTCGTGTTATCTTCTTCTTTGCGTTCTTTCTTTACTACCAATTTTAATCACTCTTTGCAATATTTTTTATCTTTGCCAAAAACGTGTATACGTTCCACATTTTGGTAGGCCCCTAAACGAATAGACTTCTACATGTTTAGGACACATGCATCCAATTTCAGCTAAAGCTCCTTAGTCGCCTCTTACGACATGCGTAGCAGGTAACAGTGATTGTATTCTTTATATCCCAAATTTGTGGCGTCTGTGGCTTAGGGGATAGTGACTTGGTCTATTAACCTCGACGTTCTGAGTTCGAATCACGCTGCGGACAATTTGGTTGCAAATTGTTTCGCATGGATTTTACAAAGGATGATGGCACCAACCGTTCAGAAAGCAATGGCAAACTACTGAACGTAATAATGCCTAGAAAAATCACAACAGCGTTAAAAGCTGGGTTGATTCGCAAAGTCCTGTAAAGGATATGCAATTAACTTTTATGGTGGTCTGGGTTCAGCTCCCACAATGCGCGCTGAATTTTTCCCGACCGCGACGGCTCTCAGGTCGACCCAGTCTCAACTAGGTACCAGACATGCTCTGGGAAAGTAAAGGTGGCCGGCGTGATGCTGACCACATCACCCATCGTGTGCAGACGGTCAATGAAAAATACAGGCCTAACACTGTATTGACCTATATACCACGAGGTATGAAAGGGTTCCTTTACTACTTTACATCCCAAATTTGGGCCCCGGTAACCACTCTGACGATTCGTGTTATAAAGGTTAACATGATTCTAGCTATCACTAAGTCTCTATTTAGCTGGAGGATCGGGGGACTGCCTAGAGTAGTTGATAGTAGCTCGGCCTGCTAGCTGTGAGACGCCTCATAGCTCGGGTTCGAACCTACTGTCCGGCATTTGTACGAGTCCCCTGGTCTTACTCAGGACAATAACGTGAGTACCTCTGAAGTCGGAGAAAATCTGCCTGTATGGCGAGGAATACTAATTACGAGTACATTGAGCACACGGCCGCCAGTGTAAAGTAATTTACAATGTGCACGCTGCTGCCATTGTAAGAAATTGGAAAACGGATTTTCACGCAAAAATCAGTGACACTGAAACAGTGAAAATCAATGAAACTTCGTCTGAGTTGAAAGCGGACAGGGGGAAAAAAAAAAAAGCTGGAGGATCAACAAGAATCTGTTGTCAAATTGTCTACAATGATATACAGTCTCACAATACACACATGTAAGAGTAACTAGTAAAGTATGAACTCTGACCTGCTGGCAACATCTGTGGCTAACAATATGGAACTACTTTTACTTTTAAACTTGTTTAGTGAACCAAGTCTCTTTTCCTGTAGGAAGACAACAAGACGATATATTATGATAGTGACTTCTTCTGCAATCAACTTCTGTTATGCGACTACTCCGGTATGTTTCATAAACAGGGCGGTGCGCTTGAGCTCTTCATCAGTCCCTCATAATTTGTTTTGTGGTGTTGTTTCTGTTGGCCAGATTTCCATTCTCACACTGCTCAGGCTGGAGCAGGATGTGCTCTGGGGACTGCTTTGGTGCCCCACATGTGCAGGCAACTGAGTCCCTGAGACCCATTCTATGGAGGTGTGCTCTGAGACTGCAGTGTCCCGTTCTAAGTCTGAAGATTGTGGTATGTGCTTTTCTGTTTAGTGTATTTATACTGTCATGCTCTGGGTTGTATCCTCCGTTTGTTTTTCTTCTCATGATTTTTCTGGATTGTTTCAGTAATGATAGTGTCATTCTGCTATAAATGTGAATCATGGAACAAAGAAAATATTGTCATTGGAACAGGATTCCTGTTATAGTATGTATGTGCAGTATAATAACAAAGATGAACCAACCGAACTAACATTTTAACAATGGGTCTAGATGAGATGTTGAATATGAGTACTTTCTTCTTCGAACGCTCCACATCGACCACCTGTCAACCACTCTGTGTGATTTGTATGTGATCAGAGCACTAGAGCGATTGTACGGTGTGCCAGTTATGCGCCTACAAGTAGGCCAGCACATCTGATTTCTGCGCTTTTATTTACTAGGTAGCATCCCTAGTGCCTCCATTAATCGCCTCTTCGACATGCATTGTAGGTTGCAGTGGTACTATTATTTGCTTCCGTTGTGGGCCCCGGCACTACAAGAGCGGAATATGAGTACAAAAATTAGTCATTGGATTTTGTGGTTATATTCCTTGCAAACAAACCAATATGGCATGCCCTGGGTATCAATATTCCAGTTTATGATTTGTGTTTCTTTTTACAGTAACTAGTACAGACTGTCTTCAGACAACTCATTGCAATTCTTTATAGTGAAACACGTACAAACAAAGTACTATAGTTTTACAAAATACATAAACAGTGACGATAAACAGCAACGTTTGACCAACAAGGCCTTTATCAAGCAAACGAACAAACAGGAGTGACAAATTAAAATGAAACACAAATGGACGACCAAATACCAACGTATCTAAGGAAAATCTGGAATAAAAACGAATAACGAAATAAATGTAACACAAAAACACACATAAAAACTAGAAATAGAAAAGAAACAATGAAACATCTAGTAAATATATAACTTGAATACATGCAACATATACCCATATAGATTATAAAGCATGGGAAGAGAAAGTACTAAGAAGCATAAGAATGTAATACATGCAACATATACCCATAGAGATTACAAAGCATGGGAAGAGAAAGTACTAAGAAGCATAAGAATGTAATACGTTGAGCCCGCGTGGTCGCAAGGTACCATACAAAGAAATCAACCGATTCTCCAGAGCAAATCGACTACGATCATCAGAGGAACATGATCGGATGGCTGTGACCTGGACATCGCAAGCTCCTGAATGGCCAGTATCATTGAAATGGGTAGCTACAGGGGTCACAGAGCATTGGCGTATATCGCGCAAGTGTTGGGCGAATCGGTCACTGAGTCTCCTGCCGGTTTCCCCAATATAGGCCTTGTTGCACCGCTTGCAGATAATGGCATAGATAATATTACGGACTCGCACGTGAAACTGTCTTCAACAACGAACGTGGCTTTTGGAAAAGACACCGTGCGGGTCTGTATTACATAAGCACAAGTGTTACAGCGCCGACGGCCACACTGGATGGTGCCAAAATGACTCTGGATGTTAGGCTTGAGGCGACTGTTTGAACCAGATACGCTTGGGTTGTGGTCAAGCTCCCTACCTCTTAAGCTACAGACGTTCGTTGTATATAGACTAATTCATTTCAAGCACAACGCAACATGCTAAATCAGGTTATATTATGTTACAAGTTCTTCTTCTTCTTTGCGTTCGTTCTTACGACCAATTTTAATCACTCTTTGTGATATGTTTGATGTTTGCCAAGAACGTGTATATGTTGCACATTGGTTTGGTAGGCCCTAAACGCATAGACTTTTACATGCTTAGGACACATGCATCCGATTTCAGCCAAACCTCCTTAGTCGCCTCTTACGACATGCATGGCAAGTAACAGTGGTTCTATTCTTTACACCCCAAATTTGGACCCGGTAACCACTCGGGCGGGTTTGGTCTAACCTTTCAGTCAAATCTTTGCCTTCAGTCGCAACTGGGTATCGGAGAAACACTGGAAAGTAAAGCATGCCAACATGATATTGACAACATCCACAAGTGTGTGCCATTGATAAGAAAAATCTGGGACCTAACAATATATTTCCCAATATACTACCTAACATGATGGTATCATAATGGGATATTTCATTGTGTTACACTTATTAAATGTACCTGTGACATTTGTCCGTGAAGGGGGATGGCTTTGAATCCCAAATTCCTCAGCATGAGGGCAAGTCTTTGAGTGTTGTTGCATGTGCTGGTAAAGATGATGAATGTGTTGCCAGCCAACTCAGTCAAGATGTGCACTAAGTAAACATCCTGACAAAAGATGAACAACAGTAATATT
This sequence comes from Arion vulgaris, assembly GCA_020796225.1. Lineage (NCBI taxonomy): Eukaryota > Metazoa > Mollusca > Gastropoda > Stylommatophora > Arionidae > Arion > Arion vulgaris. The sequence continues at coordinate 7,848,519 of CM036767.1, forward strand.
TCAATCAATAGGAAGACAAAACGTTGGGGGGTTTTGTTGGTCTCTGTGCCGTGTAGAGGTTAGGTAGACATCTCTCGTGACAAAGGTACCAGGTCGCCCCTGATGGAGCCATCTGCATATTTTTCCAGAGATCCCTAATCTCAGTGTAGGTGATAAATATAAGTCTGTGTTCATTTTGAGCACGTAAAAGAACTCTTGACAGTTCAAAATCGACAAGAGCAGGCTGAAAAGCCGCTGCCCTGGCAAAATTCATCGGAAAGATTAAAAATAAAATTCCTACAAAATATCTTCAACATCCTCTAAATTACGTTGGGGACCCTCGCTGGTGCTACAGAGTCCATGCATTGCCGCTGAGATCTTGCTGTGTAAGAAAGAGATTGGAGCACACATGGTTACTCACCGAAGTGCAATGATGATGGTCCTGTCAATCAATCCAATTTTAACATATCTGCTTCTTGCCTGTCTATTTGATATTTGTAAACAAAAATAAATCCAGAGGGGGAGCGGGTGTTGTCAATAGCGAAGATGATAACATAGGAACCCAAGTGCTGTGGAAATTCCGGAGGTTGAGATCAGCTTGGCCAAAAACTCTGTGTGCGGTTGAAATACTTCTTCGAACACTCCACATTGACCACTCTGTGTGATTTGTATGAGATCTGAGCCTAAGAGCGATTGTGCCAGTTATGCGCCTACAAGTAGGCCAGCACATCCAATTTCTGCGATGCTTTTATTTACTAGGGTACCTTCCTAGGTCCTACATCAGTCGGCCCTTACGACATGCCTTGTAGGTTGCAGTGGTACTATTCTTTGCTTCCCTGCAGGCCCCGGTACCACATGAGCGGGTTGGAATACAGAAAAGCCTGATCTATTACTTGAGGATCTAAATTAGAAATACCTCTGAAGTTGGAGTATGGCTCAACAAATACATCGACAATATTTCAAGTGGATGAATGGAAGGGAAAAAGGCAATCAGTAAAACACATGTAATTGTGTTATTCCAGTTTGTGATGAAGTGAATGAGCAAGTGACAGTAGTTATAATCAAAGTAGCAGACTAGAGAAGGTGACAAGTTCTCTCTTTCCCCGCTTAGACTGATGTACCAGATTTCCTCATAAATTCTGCTCGTTTGTTGACTCCATCCCTCCGTACAGCTTCTCATTTAGTTCGGTATTTTTCGACCAGGTTTCGTTTCTCAGGCCTGCCAGCAGTGGGCAGTAGGTGCTCTGCCGTCATGTCCGCCTTTCCGCAGTGGCACAGGTTAGTTTAAATTTGTTGTAGAGGTGAGACCAGAGTCTGTTATGGCCGGTACGGAGGCAGAATATGACTACTTGTTTGATACGGGACAGACCACAGGACCCATCTTTGGCGCTGTGTTGAGTGTGGTCTTTGGACCACTTCTCTCTATATCACCATTCAATGGTTGTTTTAGTTTCCTCGTAGCTGATTTCGTAATCAGTCTGTGGCAGTCGCCCTCCTGCCTTTGTCAGTTTGTCCACCTCTTCATTTCCGCTTATATTGCAGTGTAATGGGATCCATGTTGACAAGTTCAAAGGTTGTATGTAAATTGTCTGATAGAATATATATCTGATAGCTAGCCTTGTAGTGCTCTCTCTACAAAACATGAGATGTATATTACCAATTATAGCTAGAAATAAATATATGAATATCCACACTCTCTTCTTTTTTGAATGCTCCATAATGACCACTTGTTTAACCACTCTTTGTGATGTGTATGTGATGTGAGCCTAAGAGCGATTGTGCGCCTATAAGTAGGCCAGCACATCCGATTTCTGCCATTCTTTTTATTTACTAGGGTAGCTTCCCTAATCTATCCAGAAAGAACTCAAAATCAAAGGAAACTGGCTGATGCTACAAATAAGACCATCATGGAAGGAGGCATACCGGCAAAGAGGAAGACCACGGAGAAGATGGATTCAGGATGTAACTAATGGTTTGAACATGACAGCTGCAGAGGCAGGACATCTGGCCTATGAGAGAGAAATTCGGAGGACTGTTCGGGCGGCAAAGTTCTTCTCAGGACAAGCTCTTTGATGATGATGAGCTTCCCTATACCCCTACCTCAATCGCTTCATACGACATGCCTTGTACGCTACAGTGTACTATTCTTTGCTCCCCTTGCAAGCCTCTTCAACATACATGAATCCGAGAGCACAAATCAAAAAGCTTGCATCACATACATTGAAGACTCAATCAAGTGCCATGCCTGCCAGCGTAGGCGATCATGTCTCTCCACAACTCTCTTTGCTTGGTGCATGTAATCAGTTCTGACGCGATATTTTGTTGAACCATGATGTCAGGTCATCCAACATCTCCCTCTGTCTTCCACGATCTCTCCTTCCCTGAATTTTACCTGTAGTCACCAAATGCTCTAAACCTTCTCTTCGCACTATATGCCCGAAGAACCTTGATTGTCGGATTCTTATTCTTTTGATAAGGTTTCTTTGTGTGCAGACCTGATTTAAAACCTCCACGTTTGTTTTCTTTGCTGTCCATGGAATTCTCAACATTCTTCTGTAAAACCACATCTCTGTGGCTTCCAATGATCGTATTGATTGTTTGTTTAGTGTCCATGATTGCTGCCATACATAAGAATTGGTTCAATATAGCATTGGAGTACTCGTTCTCGCAGTGTCATTGGTAGTGAGTTCACGCATAGTGTATTCTTCATTTTCATAAAAGCTGCTTTCGTTTGAGCTATTCTACTCCTAATCTCTGTTGTACATCTTCCATCTGATGTTAGGAATGTTCCTAGATACTTGAATCGATGGACTTGTTTCAGTGTTGTGTTATTTATTTTGATATTGCATATTGCATTGAAGACTACAATAGATAAAATGAACGACTCACCTTAAACTTGACAGGTATGAAGAGATATGATTGTACCAAGTTGTCCACCGTCTTGTATTTATTGTTCACTTCCACTTTGGCTGGGTTTTTCAAGCATGCTCTCTGAAGTTTCTGAACCTGTCAGAAGTAGCATACACATGTACAATCAAATGTAATGAATTAGTGGTAAAAAAAAAAAAAGCAAAGGAACCCTTTCATACCTCGTGGTATATAGGTCAATACAGTGTTAGGCCTGTATTTTTCATTGACCGTCGGCACACGATGTGTGATGTGGTCAGCATCACGCCGGCCGCCTTTACTTTCCCAGCGCATGTCCGGTACCCAGTTGAGGTTGGGTCGACCTGAGAGCCGCCGCGGCGGGAAAATTCAACGCGCATTGCGGAGCTGAACCCAGACCACCAGCCTTGGTGGTCTGGGTTCACTAACAACTACGCTACAGCGGCTCTCAATGAATTAGTGTACTCGCTTCTTAATCTATGTGGCTCAACACCAACCGCCGCATGTGAAATACACACAAATGTGGAACCTCTTGGGCTGCGTAGGGACAAAGCTGCTGTTGAAGCTTATGAAAGGAGCAAAAGAATGAATCAAGATCACCCCAATAAACTACTTGTTGAAAAGTGGCAACAGAGAAACAGAATTAAACAAAAGTCAATCCTCCACCACGTCAGTGAAATCAAAGACAGATACCACCTTCCAGAAACAAGACAACAGCTGCAGAGAGCAATAGCAAACTTACCACCACATACACTCTTGAATACACCTGAAATTAGAACAAAATTGATAGATGAAGCAACTAAACGCTCCGACCCAGTCAGCCTTATGATAGCATCTCAAAGAACCATTGATGCCTATCCCCAAGAATGGGTACATGTCTATACTGATGGATCTGCATTTAAAGCCACCATCAAAGCAGGTTGCGGAGCATATATACAATACCCAGACAGATCGTCCGAAGATCTGTTTGGTGCATGCAGGGAGATATGCTCCAATTATGAGGCTGAAATTCATGCGATAGAAGCAGCTTTGTACCACCTGAAGACTGTTTTCGATGTCTTTCCATCAAAGGCACAAAACATAATTATTTTCACCGATTCAATGTCTGCCCTTCAAGCTCTAGAAGATGGTGGACATTGTAAATCTGAACTATCCCATATAGCTCTAGATATTGACAGACTTATTACATCACATTACATCAAAATAACCATGCAGTGGATCCCTGGACATTCAAACACACCTGGAAATGACAAAGCAGATAGGCTAGCCAAGAACGGGTCAACGCAGGAACAACCAATCACAGCAACAACTCTCCATACAGCAAAGCAAATCCTAATGACAACAAATAAAGAAATTTGACTGAACAGATGGGCCATGGCAAACACAGGAAGAGAGGTGTACACCCATATGGCCAGCCCTAACCTTAATGACAACGTCAACCACCTTACAAGAAGAGATCAGAGCACCATTTTTAGACTCAGAACCCAACACATAACACTTAATAATCACTTGAACAGAATTCATCCACAACACACTCCAGAGTGCCAACTGTGTGCACATCATCATGAAACCGTTCACCATCACCTCTTCAAGTGTCAAGTACTAGATGACATCAGAAAGACCCTCCTTCCTCCAAGGCCAGATAAATGGAACACATTATACGGAACAAAAGAACAACTTACAAATACATGCAGATACCACTACATAGCATTGGGCCGAAGGGCAGCCGCTCAAGTGCCACTGGATCATTGAAGAAGAAGAATCTATGTGGCCTGGGTTCAAGTATTAAACCTCTTGATATGGAAAAAAAGGTCTTTATTTTATAATGTACTAGAGATATCTCTCGTGCCGGATCACCACCCAGACTGATGTACCAGATCTCCCATAAATTCTATTCATGTGGAAATCCAATTCATGCAGCCTTAGCATGGGTGGGTTTCATCACATCTTCAGCACCATTTGGAGCTCTGGAGCTTATCCTTCGTTTATGTGTTCGATTTCAGCCAGCATTTACTCGGTTCGCTCTTCATTCTGTAGCCATCTAGTGTTTTTTAACGGTGTGGGGTAGCTAGCTCCACCAACCTCCTTAGTCGTCTCCTATGACATGTATGGCAGGTAACAGTAGTTCTATTCTTTACACCTCAAATTTGTGCCCGTAACCACTCGCACTAGAGATATATTAACTCTTAGTGGAACAGGGCATATGTTTTTAGAGTAAAAAACACCACTTAGTGTGGCGTTTAGACCACAAGGAGTTACGGGCCATTATTTTTGTTTACGCCTGAGTGGTTACCGGGGCCCAAAGAATAGAACTACTGTTACCTGTCATGCATGTCGTATATACGTTCTTGGCAAAGATCAAACATATCACAAAGAGTGATTAAAATTGGTCGAAAGAAAGAATGCAAAGAAGGAGAAGAAGGGCCATTTTGAATTGATCACCTGTTGGCAAATATCTCCATGAGGAAACTAACCATAAACTCTACAATCTTCTTCGAACGCTCCATATCGACCACTTGTTGACCACTCTGTGGTTTGTATGTGATCCTAAGAGCAATTGTATGTTGTGTGCCTATAAGTAGGCCTGATTTATGATTTAGGTAGCTTCCCCTAGGCCCCTACCTCAGTCTCTCTTAAGACACGCCTTGTAGCGTGCAGTGGTATTATTCTTTGCTTCCTTGCGGCCCGGCACCACATTGGTGAACGCTACAAATATTGTTGGTCAAGATGTTTATAATGGGTTTCTCCATCTTGTTATTTCAAAATTATAAAAATAATTACATGGGACAATTCTCATAAATACAAGTAGAGTTTTCTTCTTTGTCGTTTATTACCAATTTTAATCACTCTTTATGATAAGTTTGATCTTTTCCAAGAACGTGTATACGTTGCACATTGGTTTGGTGGGCCCTAAACGCATAGACTTCTACACGTTTAGGACAACAAGTAGAGCTAATACAAGTCTTGTGTCGTAGTTACTGATGAAACGTTTTACAACTAAACTTTGGCTGAAATCGGATGCACATGTCCTAAACGTGTAGAAGTCTATGCGTTTAGGGGCCTACAAAACAATATGCAACGCATACACGTTTGGCAAAGACCAAACATATCACAAAGAGTGATTCAAATTGGTAGTAAAGAACAACGCAAAGAAGAAAACTAAACTTTGGATTGAGTTGGCTTTGGATGGTGGGTGGGTTGAAACTTTGTATAGAGAAGGAACATGAAATTGAATTTCTTACCTTTTTAGTCATTGTGGCAGAAAATAAATACGTCCTTCTTTCTCTAGGAATAACTTTCAAGATCTTGTCGACCTAGTAATCAAATGAAATATACATACAAGTTATGATGAATGTCATCTAACATTAACAGTAGAAATATACCAGCTATTTTGTTTTCCTCTTTAGTAAAATTGCTGGATGTTGGGAGAGGGGGGACTGCTTGAAAGCAAAGTATTTTAAGACATTCAGCCTATCACATCCTATTTTCATTGTGCGATTTTGTTTGTTATCTGTCTTTATATAACGGTAAATTTGGTAGGAACGAAATTGAAAACTTTGTGTATATCTCAAACTTTAATATGCTGTTGTACACAGTCTACTCTTGTTTAGATTTTTAGATGTCAATGGAGATTTTATGTGCACAAAGGAACTGGTTTTTTTTTAACTCTGATGTCAGAAGTCGTCATGAATGTTTCTGCTTCCCCCCCAAAAGTAAACAAACTAACATTATACAATGTAAATGTTCAATGTCTAGTCTGTGCGGTAAGATGAGTCTGTGCGGTAGGATGAGTCTGTACTGTAAGATGAGTCTGTACTGTAAGATGAGTCTGTACTGTAAGATGAGTCTGTACTGTAAGATGAGTCTGTACTGTAAGATGAGTCTGTACTGTAGGCAGTCTGTACTGTAAGATGAGTCTGTACTGTAGGATGAGTCTGTACTGTAAGATGAGTCTGTACTGTAAGATGAGTGTACTGTAAGATGAGTCTGTACTGTAAGATGAGTCTGTACTGTAGGATGAGTCTGTACAGTAGGATGAGTCTGTACGATAGGATGATCTCCACATCTAAGACAACTGAAATAAACAATGATATGGCATAATAAACTTCAAACATAACAGATGACTAACCTCCTGTTCAAAATCCATATTCAGGATTCTATCAGCTTCATCCATGACCTGCAGAATGTCAAGATCAAAGAATTAATGAACAGATAATCAATTTCTGCAGAGAAGGTTATACAAATTAGTCAACAAAGTCAAGAAATAGAAAATGTATATGCAGATCAGAAATAGGGATATCCAGTCAAGATAACAATGTAAGGGGATTTGAAATAATGTTCCAATTACACAAAGATAATGTTGGTATCAATTCCAGGAAACGTACTAAACATGGTTGTTTTGGAGAGACTAAAATAGGTCATAGACCAAACTGTTGAGAGAAGAATAGGCTCGTTACAGAAAAAAATAGCTTATGCACAAACCAGACAGTAGTAGTATACAGAATAATTGCACGAAAGTACAATTTCATTTGTGAACTATCATAAAGCATTAACAGACTCCAGTTAACATGCAATTACTACAACATGAAAATCACCAGACAAAACCACCAAAGTAACTAAAGAGGAAAGCATAATCTCCATCTGCAAACATGGATTAAAACAAATTTAAAATGTAACATTCGAGTATTAAGATAATCTCATTTATAAATGAGATACTACATGACTCGAGGAACTAACCTTATTTGTTGTTATTATTAATGCATTTAAATGCATACATCTTACATAACGCAAAAAGCATATTACCTTAATACATTTTTAAAATATATTTATTTTTAAGATGTCTAATCTCGATAAAAGCATGCTTTTTTGTTGTTGTTCTTTTCTCAAAAATCCATGAACGTTTAAGAGTTAAAGACCACATTCTACTTACCAGATATTTTAGTGATCGCAAACTGAAACCTTTGGTGTTCTCCAAGTGATCAACAAGCCTTCCTGGCGTGGCTGATGACAGAAAATAATGTATGTATTATATTTATTATGAAATTACGAGTTTCTATTGTTTATTTATTATGTCTAAACGCCTGAGTGGTTACCGGGCCCAAATTTGGGGTGTAAAGAATAGAACCACTGTTACCTGCCATGCATGTCGAAGAGGCGACTAAGGAGGTTTGGCTGAAATCGGATGCACATGTCCTAAACTTGTAGAAATCTATGCGTTTAGGGGCCTACCAAACCAATGTGCAACGTATACACGTTCTGGCAAAGATCAAACATATCACAAAGAGTGATTAAAATTGGTCGTAAAACGAACGCAAAGAAGAAGAAGATTATGTCTAAAAAAGATTCTTTTGGACGACTAGATTCCTATTACTGAAGGTTATTACAGACACACCCACCACCCTCTCCTCCACCACAAAATGCTATGTTGCTACTTTTAATTATACATTATAATTAGGATATCTTCTTCTTCTCGATCGCCATTAGACTGATGTACCAGATTTCCTATAAATCTCGCTCATGTGGAAATCTGATTCATGCAGCCTTAGCATTGGCGTGTTTCGCACATCTTCAGCGCCATTCGAGTTTTGCTGCTTATCCTCCGGCGATGTGTGCGGTTTCAATCGGTGTTTACTGGGTTCGCTCTCCGTCATCCTTTGGCTGTCCCCATCCGACATGCATGAAAGCAGGTTGCTATTTTCTTTAGGGTAGCTACCCTTAGACAACCTTCCCTCCCGGGATGTTGAACGTCATCTGCCCAGGTTACCAGTCTTTTTTTTGGACTACTTGGTTTTCCTGCTGCCCAGTTTTGTGTACGGTTTGCTCCGCTAGCCTTTGATTGTCCCCAATCTAATTACAAGGCAGTAGTAGTTGTAATTAGGATATGAGAAAATCACTATGTAACATAATATGTACATACAACTAAATACAACAACAAATACTTGTTACGTAGCTTGATAGTACTCACCAATTAAAATATGTGGTTTCTTGGCTAGCATTAAAGCTTGATCATACATGTCGATGCCACCAACAATGACAGCTAAGTATAGAAACAATCAGTAAAACATATGAGTACATCAGATGTCAACAGTAAATGTAACTACAATTCCTACCATTTTCACATATTATTTACCTGACATACTGTTATAATATCTGTATCTTTCAGTTCAGAAATTACATTTGAAGTCAGAGAAGGCATGCATGTATGGCAGGGGACACTGATAAGGAAAGCAGGACTTCACACAAAAATCAGTCAGAAGCGCCATACAATGTGCCCTGACTATGCCTGAATTCATAGCATGCGAAGGTAGACGTTCTGAAATCTGATTTCATTATAAACACATTTTCTTCTTCCAACGGTTTCTTAATGGTAGTGAGGATTTCATTAAAAAAATTGATTGACATAATTTTGTCCGGTCAGTGACACAAAGACTACACTTATTCTGATTTTTGTTGAAACTGTCAAGTGATATGTGTAAGTGCACAACTTGCACACAGGATCATTTTTTCCCTTCTCCAATAAGACTAGACACTTGAGATCAGAAGTTGATGCGAACTAGTTCTGAATCACTTCAGAGTGGAGACAAAACTTTGGTCTAACCTCCTCGCTAGAGTTACACAACACTACCCCCAGCAGTAAGGCACTACTCTGGCTGGAGTCCTACAACCTACACTCATGCGTGCATTCATTGAGTATGATCCGAAAATGGGAGGCTGGTTCGGTGCGCAGGCAATGGACTGAATCACTACAAGCGTCCACAATTTGCAGAATTATACTTATCTTCATTCCGGTGTACATGAGTGTCATTGGCAGTGAGAGAGCAGATGGGTTGGCTGGCTCTGCCACTATATCATAGGGCCAGCCAATGAATAGAGCTGACATTTTGAATGCCATCATAGAGTGTGGCCGCAAAGAAGGTTTTCATTTAAACCAATCCACATCAACTACTAGATTGCAAGAGCTGGGATTGAAGATTGGAGTAGCAAGAAAAGAACAGCATGACAGGCATATGAGTAGGCTCATCAATCAAAATTGAACTGGTACGGTCAGTCACTGGATGCTGTTGGAGATATTGCGAAGGAGATCGGAGCACCTATGGACATGTCCGAGTGCAATGAAGATATTCCAAACTGAAACACTGCCCTTCCCCTAAACTAGAGAGAATTAAGAAAAATAAAAGTAGACACTGATCTCTGTCTGCAGATCTTCGAACGCTTCATATCGACCACTTGTCAACCACTTTGTGTGATTTGTATGTGATCTGAGCCTAAGAGCAATTGTACGTTGTGCCAGTTATGCGCCTACAAGTAGGCCAGCACATCCGATTTCTACGCTGTTTTTATTTACAAGGGTAGCTTCCTAGGGCCTACATCTGTTGCCTCTATGACATGCATTGTAGGTCGCAGTGGTACTAGTCCTTGCTTCCTTGGGCCCTGACACCACACGGTCGACTATCTGCAGATGACACTAGATGAACAGAATATATGTAATTACAAATATGATTGAGTAGGCAAAGAAGAAATGTGACTATATTAAAATGTACCTACCACACTTGACACCAATACTACAACCAAGAGCTGTAAACTGTTCAGAGATCTGATATGCTAGTTCCCTGGTTGGTGTCAGCACAAGGGCAAACAACCTTTGAGGTTTCTCCAGTAAATTCTGTAATATAGGCAGGGCAAATGCTCCTGTTTTTCCTGATCCAGTCTCAGCAAGGCCGATGACATCCTTCCCTGGAATAACAAATAATGAACAATATTTTTAGTTTTGTTCACACTTATAGTTAGATTATCATTTCCTGTAACATGGTGTTATTTACACACTCTCTAACACAGTCATGTTACTACAGACAATATCTACATGACTAGCACCACAACAAATGCTATCCATTTTACTATACGGATGGGGGAGTGCCTAGAGTAGTTAATAGTAGCTTGGCCTGCTAGCTGTGAGACGCCTCATAGCTCGGGTTCGAACCTACTGTCCGGCATTTGTTCGAGTCCCTGGTCTTACTCAGGACGATAACGTGAGTACCTCTGAAGTCGGAGAAAATCTGCCTGTATGGCGAGGGAATACTAATTACGAGTACATTGAGCACACGGCTGCCAGTGTAAAGTAATTTACAATGTGCACGCTGCTGCCATTGTAAGAAATTGGAAAACAGATTTTCACGCAAAAATCAGTTTCAGAGATGGAACTTCGTCTGAGTTGAAAGCGACGAAACAAAAAAAGGGGAAAAAAACTATACGGATCAGAATGCTTGAGAATGACAGAACAAGATATGTCCAAACTGCCACACAACTTGTGTCGGGGTAAGATCTTACGCATGTTCTGACCAAAACCTATCTCTAACCAAGAACTGCTAGCACAGTATCAGCAAGGGATTATGAACACCATCTTTAAAAGAGACTCTGGAGATGGATCAGACATGTGATATGCATGGAGACCAACTCTGAGGCACAAAATCTGAACTGAGATGAACCTGCTGCATTGCAGGTTGGCTGGGGACAGTCAAAGGCTGATGGAGAGCGAACCCAGTAACAGTTATCAGTTATATGAGGACTATCATCATAGCACTACGGACACGTCCATAGGTGCTCCGATCTCCGCCTCAGCAAATCCAGCAGCCCAACACGCCAGTTTGATGTTGATTAATCAATCTCGTTGCATACCTAGTATGTCGCACTTTTTGGGCTGCACCAATATTGACACCCATCTCTTTCAATCTGGTCAGAGAGTTGGATTCACAGCCCTGAAACTCCTGTTCGAAAGACTCTGCAATGCGTGAAGAATGTCATTTCGATCCATGGCTGCTCCCTCTGATATTGTAGCCAAGCCAGCCAATCTATCAGCTCGTCATTACCCCTAACTCCTGCGTGCCCAGGGACAAAAATGAAGGTGATTTCTCTGACCATTGTCTGTACCAGTACCTCCACCCAGTTACGTCTCACCATTCCTGATTCGACTTTACAAATCATGCTCATGGCCACTCTACTGTCATTAACGCTTGTAATACCGCTTTTTAGGGCAGTGTGGGACAGGGGAGATATTTCTCTTTCTTCTCTTTGTCGTCCTTTAAGGCCGTTTTTAACAATGTGATATATAAACAGCCTACCAGGAACGGGTGTACGTTCACAACCTTCAATACCATTTGAAGCTCTGGTGCTTATCCTTCGGTGGTGTGTTCGGTTTCAACCAGCGGAAGGGGAGATGAACCTGTGGAGTTTAATGGCCGCATGGCTAGTGCAGTCGCCAAGAAAGTGTTCAGGTTAGGATTTTTTCTTTATGCCCTCCGACAGAAATAACTCCTTGGCCGTCGGGATTGAACCCGGTTTCCCAAATGGGAGCCAGCGCTCTAATACATTCAGAAGACACTTTACCGTATCTCAATTACAAATTTGCATTAAGTTTGTGCTCACCTTCTAGAGCAAGAGGAATAGCTTCTTTCTGGATCTTTGATGGCGTTGTCCACTTTAATCTTTCGCAAGCTTCAACAAGGACCTCCACCACCCCCTAGATCAAATAAAGGGTACATATAAGCAAATATGCATCTGCAAATAACATCTGCAAATTAACAAAATATTAATTCCAGAGAAAAAGAAATAATGGAACAAATAGTAAGCTGAATAAATTAGCAGATATACTTAGGATACCAACTAATAAACTTATTATCTTGAATGAATGATTTGAGGATGGTGATATGGACGTTTTGTGACTAAATAATTTAGTTATAACTAGACAAAATCATGTCCGCCCAAAATGACCATCAATAATGATGAATTTTCAAACAAGAACCTGTGGCACAACATAAGCAAGGAAACAAAAATAAAACTTCTAACAGGTAGAAAACAAAAAATTACATACTTGGAAAAAAGAGCTATCGTGGACATTAGAAAAGAACCTAAACTATCCAACGATGACCACCACACACTCGACAGACAAGGACAGACTACCATCTTCCGGCTCAGGTTAGGACATAACAGACTGAACAAACACAGAATATGATTGTCCCCATCCCCTCTATCTTCCTGTGACACCGCTGATCAAACCACAGAACATGTCCTGCAAGGCTGTCCTCCCTAGAAAGGAATGCTGGCCCTATAACTCAACACTACATTCTCTCTCACGATCGTTCTTTTACGGCCGTTTTTATCATTCTAATTGTGATATATAAACAGCATAACACCAAGAACGGGTGTGATACGTTCACAATCTTCAGTACCATTTGGAGCTCTGGTGCTTATCCAGCGGTGATGTGTTCGGTTTCAACCAGCGTTTACTGGTTTCACTCTCCGTCAGCGTTTTGACTGTCCCCGGCCAAACTTGCAAGGCAGCAGGTTAACACTACATTCAAAACTACATGGCACAAGAGATGAGCTCCAGATAACAATCGACTTCATCATGCATCTAACGGTATAGTCATCAACATAGCGATCACAAAGAAGAAGACTGTGGCAACATATGGGGATGTAAATTATATACCATAACACACACATAAAAGAAGAAAATTACTATCTTTTTTAAAGTAAAGTACTACATACAAAATTCTTCCGTACAAAGAAGAGGACAAATATACTTATAGACATCCTATAAAATCTGAAAATTGAGAAAAATTGGTTTATAAATATCAAGTCTCGGAAACTGAAATATTTTGGTCACATTAATTGATTACGTAATTAATTGGACCATCATCATTACACTAACTCTCAGGCACAAAATCTGAACTGAAATGAACCTGCTGCATTGCAGGTTGGCTGGGGATAGTCAAAGGCTGATGGTGAATAACCATGTGTGCTTAGACATATGCTCCTTACACAAAAAGATATCAGCAGCAGTATATGAATTTTCACCAGTGAAGATCCAAATATAATTTTGTGGATGGTGAAAAATGTAGGAATGTTAATTTTAATGAATGTTGCTGGTAGTAGCTTTCCAGGTAACTCTTATCAATTTTCAACTGCACCGCATTCTTTTGTGTGCTCAACTTGAACTATATATTACTGTCTGTCTCCCAGAGAATATTTGTTTTCCTGATCCAGAAGCACTTGAGCTTTCAGCTCTTCGGCTCGGTGTCATGGACATCGCAACCCTTCGGTTCAGTGCCACAAACACCGTAAATCTGGAGAACCCGTGGTATTTCTGCCAGTCCGCGGATTTGAACCCGCATTCACCGGGAGCTTGTCACCCGTTGTCCAACGCGCTACGAACAATCTGGACAGGCAGCCTCTGATAGAATTAGGAACCCGATATCAATCTAAACAAATCAGGGATTACTTGATCACTACATGTGGGAAACAAATCCAGTACTTTTGGAGTAAAAGGTGAGCACTGTACCTCCAAACCACATAGACCACCTTCATCTCATTAAACGTCAGTGGTTTAAATAGAGAGCAATAATTAAGGGCTTGGTTCCTGGAAGACAAGTCAAGGACAAGCAAGCAAGATGGTGGCAACATGACATTAAAGTAGCTTTGAACACACAACAATGGAGGAGGCAGGAAAACTTGCTATAGTCTGTCCATTAATTCGTGAGCACGTTTGAAATTGATTTTCTCGAAAACTACCTGTTGGATCTCAGTGATTTTTGCATGCAGCCTTAGAATATCCATGACGCTAAAATAAAGCTAACCAGTAGTCCATAGATGCTACGGATTTTGCACATCGGCGAATTCCTTTGATCGTTTATGACAATTGCAAATACGGGGCTCAAATTTTAGATTTTACAGTAATCCCTAGAATTTGTCCATGTCAATTCTATTCATAGGTGTATCTCCATATTAACTTGATAGGTCAAGTAATTAAGTGTGTTGCCCTTTATGTGCAATCGTGAACTTGGATACAATATGCAACAGTTAGTCCTCCCTTCGGTCACCATTAGACCCCAGGGTGTCTTAACCACCACAAATTGTATGATGGTAGACGCATTTGAATATGGAAATGTATACGTTGCTATTTCTCAGTCTGTAATCAAAATATGATTTGTATCATCCCGAATCTGACGATTCCATGAGGTTGATAATTGTTACTGGCTGGAAAAATTGTAAACCATCTCGGTGCCAGTACTCGTCTTCCTCTCGAGCACATGTTCAACACACTTCTTCCAGAACTGCATGTCTATCATTGAGAGGGACTCACGTGTCAGAACTTCAACATCACACATTTTAAACGTCCCTGTTCTGTTCGGCAACTTGCCCTTTTACTTTAGCCCAGACAAGCTCTATCGGATTGAGGTGAGCATGATATGGAGGTAGTCGCAAAGACGTGTGGCCGTATTCCGCAATGATTGTGTCAATATGAAACACCTTTGTCTTATTTGTCATCCTCACCAGGTGCAACAACTCGGGTTTCAAATATGTATCATCGAAGCTGACATTTTCCTTAGCAAGCCAAGTCCTAATTTGATCTTTTGTATTTGATGCAGTTGGTACTTTGTCTTCCGCTGATACTGCGTTGTGATAGGATGCATTATCCATTACCAAGCATGATGGTCTGTTTAGAATTGGAAGTAGATCTTTCTCCATCCAGTGCCTGAAAATATGTCCATTCATTTCTGTGTGGTAGTCCCTACCGTCGGTACTTTTGATTGGAAAATAAGTTCAGCGTCATGGACAAGACCTTCTTCACTGCTTCCTGCATGTGTTAGTATAATACGCTGGCCTTTGCTGCTTGGTATTTTTCTTTTCTGTTCACCGTCTACTGATTGCCATTCTTTAGCATTGGTGTGGTGAGCATTGATCCAGGATTCGTCCAAATATACAATATCATAGCCTTGCCTCCGCCGCTCACGGATCTGCTTCAGGTATTTACTTCGGGCAGCAATTAAATGTGGCTTTTCACAAATAATATTCCTGCCGCCTATAGTTTTTCTGAAGGTGAAGCCGGCGGCTCTTACAATTTTCCATAGAGTACTTTTAGAAATGTCTATGCTGCAATCTGATTGCAGTTTTAATTTCAGTTTCCTGAGAGTAACAAGTTGATTTGTCGCAAACATTTTCAAGAGCTCCGTCTTATGACATCTATGTCAAAGTCGTCAATTGTTCTTTTCCTTCCTTGCTTGACATTAGTGCACTTTGTGTCCTGTTTAATCCATCGGGAAAAGGATTCTCTATTCAGACCAAGCGCCAGTTGCGTTCGCTTCTCAGGGTTATGAATATCGCAATATAGATGACCTCTCTTAGATTCCCTACGGAAGTGTTGGTATAGTAAAACTGTAACCTTCTGCATTGTTATAAATGTGCACTTCAGACTCATTATGAATGTGATATCAATGTCAGTTTTGATAAGCCAACAAATATGATACAATAGCTTCATACAAATAGCGAGATACGCCTATAACTATAAAACGGTATCCCAATTATAACGTCATATGCTTTCCGCGTCGACTGGGTTAGGTGCACGGGAATTCGTGAAACTCACGATATTTGAATGTTACCATAATGTATTTTTAGAACAACGCGTCTGTGTACCGTAAATCTGTTACTATTGTGTACAATCCGGTGAGGTTGATTTTAATATAACCTGAAGAAGAAATATTTCAAACTACATCTAATTTTCTTGGAAAAAATATTTCTCTAGCGTCATGGATATTCTAAGGCTGCTTGCAAAAATCACTGAGATCCAACAGGTAGTTTTCGAGAAAATCAATTTCAAACGTGCTCACGAATTAATGGACAGACTATAGATATCAAGTCTTTCAGGCGGGCTGTTATGAGAAATTTTGCAACGGACATGCTACATGATGACTAGTCATAGTGGCGGCTCGTCATTAAGGGCCAGTGAGGCCGGGCCCCACCAAAAATAATGTATAACGTGTATTTATTAGTTTATAAATTAAAATATAGCAACCAAAACCATGATTTATCCGGAAAAATGTCTGGCCCCACCAACAAAAATCATCACGAGCCGCCACTGACTAGTCATATATATTATATATGTCTTGAATTTGTGTTATTCAATAAGCACAGCATTCAAATCACAACACTTGATAACACTGTTTTGTTATTCTAGAGTGAAAGCAGAAACCAGCAGTAACATAACACTAGACTAGTGACTAGTACTATTAGTGATCAAACAACTCAGTTGTGATACCAGTGTAATTGTTTACTGAGGCGCCCATGTCGTGTCGGGGCCCACAGGGGAAGCAAAGAATAGTACCACTGCGACCTACAATGCATGTCGTAAGAAGCGACTGATGTAGACTCTAGGTATGCTACCCTAGTAAATAAAAAGCAGCGCAGAAATCGGATGTGCTTTTAGGCGCATAACTGGACCAACATACAATCGCTCTTAGGCTCAGATCACATACAAATCACACAGCGTAGTTGACAAGTGGTCAATATGGAGCATTCGAAGAAGAAGTTTACTGAGGTCAATGTATCTGACACTCAATAAATACTTCAGAAGATCCAGAATGGCAGGTTGTGGTATGAGTGAATGTCGTCTAGAGGTTTAAAAAATCCAGAGGCTCACACAGAACTACTGTCTTGGGCATGTGGGTGTTCAGGCAATGAGAGACCAGACAGGCTTGCCTCAACAGAATGGGAGTTTAGGATGGATAAGGGATGTTTTTGGTCTCGTGGCGACCTATTGGATGAGGACACTAAAACTGATGTTGAATCTAACCAGCGATTTAAGGAGTTTGGAATTGCTCGTTGTTACCCGTTGTACAAATAGAACTGGATGCCTGGTAGGCAGAGATAGGACTGTTTAAACAGCCAGTCATAGTAACCATCAGTATGTATACCCTCCATCAGACATGTATGATGTTGGAAGTAACTGAGCACCTATGTATCTGCCCGGAGGGTGCTATCTGTGAGGTTGGTTTAATGACCAGTTTAAGTAAGAGTAGACTCAGTAACTGTAAGTAACATTAAAAGGGCATTGCATGACTGTTTTGAAAAATCTATCAAATATCTAAAGTACCTACATTTGATTCTCATTGATCTGGAAAATATATTGGTCTTATGTGTTACGCTGAGTGAGGCCGATATGCAGTAATGAGTAAATCTGACTTAGGGACTAACTTGAAGTAAATAAACTATAAACTTGAGTAACTTTATAATAAATTCTTTATTGCATCTTAATATATTATACAAAATATATAATTATATATATATAGTTAAGATAGACATGCCCATACAGACCACAGCTTCCTCGCAACAACACAGTAAAAACTGTAGCCATATTCATATGATAGAAGAAAATGATAGCTTCCTAGAGCAACGAACGTCGACAGCATTGTTGTGACAGACAACTCACCAGCTTTATATTTAAAACTATTTCACTACACAACACTTTGAGTTTAGACTTTACCTTACCCAAGTGTACACTACTATTAGTACTACTAATCATGTTCATGTTGATTTTTTTTTTTTAAAGTTTTTTTTTTTTAATAAGTTCATAATTTGATCGTACATTCATTAGTTTGAGATTAAAATGACAGAAATGTTAAGTTAGTAGTGTCTTAGATTTACTTTACTCAAAACTTTAATATTGTCTATTACTATTCTGAGTATTCTTAGTGAACTCAGAACTCAAACGCCCAAAAGTTAGCTTTAGAACTAGAAGTTAGTTTAGTTTAGGAACTCCTGACAGGCTGACTCAGAACTGAGAACTGGAGAACTTGTTATGCTCCAAAACAATTATCTCTACGTTTGAATGTTCATAAACTGTTCAGATAATTACCAATTCCTTGAATGAAACATCAGTCTCTTCTTCGGCCATGGTTTATGGTCATCAACATACGTGAAATCCAAGGTTGTGTACAGAAAATGAAATACAGATATCACAGTCGCATGTGCTCCCTACCAACAAATCAATGGCTTGCGAAACGGAAATGGAAACGAATACAAGTTTCTTCAAAAAGTTGGATTCATTTATTGGACTACCAGAATTTATACCAGAATTCTAGAAAATTATAATTCTCTTTATTTTATATGCACTGTTATCTTAAAGGACAATCAAAGCAGATATCAACACACCAGTAGAAATTATCTATCCACTTATGGAGAAGATCTGGAAAGAGGATGTAATACCAACAACATGGAAAGAGAGGGTAACTTATCAAAATACCCCAACAAATTATACCTTAGCAATTGTTAAACGTCCAGAGATTCATCATCATCAAATCGCTTGTCCTGAGCAGAACTTTGCCACATTAACAGTTCTTCGAAATTTCTCTCTCTCATAGGTCAAATGTCCCACCTCTGCAGCCGTCATGCTCAACCCATCAGTTACATACTGAATCCATCTTCTCCGTGGTCTTCCTCTTCTCCTCTTTGCCGGGATGCCTCCTTCATGATAGTCTTCTCTGGCACTTCGTGTCTCTATATGTCCAAAATACATAAATTTTCTTATTTGTAGCATCAGCCAGTTTTATGTGATTTTGAGTTCTTTCTGGATAGATCTGTTGGTTCTCTTCTCTGTCCAAGATAAACGGAGGCCTCTTCTGCAACAGTTATATTCTTCTTCGAATGCTCCATACCGACCACTTGTCAATCACTCTGTGTGATTTGTATGTGATCTGAGTCTAAGAGCGATTGTACATTGTGCCAGTTATGCACCTACAAGTAGGCCAGCACATCCGATTTCTGCACTGCTTTTTATTTACTAGGGTAGCATCCCTGTGGCCTACATCAGTCGCTTCTTACGACATGCCTTGTAGGTTGCAGTGGTGCTATTCTTTGCTTCCTTTATAGGCTCCGGCACCACACTGGCGAGTTATATTCAAAAGTACATATAAGCTATGTTTTTCCACTGCCTTGTTGAATGTTCATGCTTCACACACATACGATGCCACTGGGAATATGTATGCTTTTAATATTCTTTGTTCTTTCTTTGTTTCTCTGATCTTTGTTTACCTATAAGTTCCATTCCATACTGTTTCAGTTGTTTAATTCTTGGTAAAGCCATGTTTGTTCTTCTTTTAATTTCATTCGTTCCATTTCCAGCTGTTGTTAGCAATGATCCGAGATATTTAAAAAATGTTCGCATTTTCTATCTCCGTTGATAATCAGAGACATTATACTATGCAATTGGCACCAGGAAAAATATTCTACAAAATCATCCTGGAGAGCATCCTTCTTCTTCTTCGAACGCTCCATATCGACCACTTGTTAACCATTCTGTGATTTGTATGTGATCTGAGCCTAAGAGCGACTGTACGTTGTGTCAGTTAAGCGCCTAGAAGTAGGCCAGCACATCCGATTTCTGCGACACTTTTAATTTACTAGGGTAGCGTCACATCAGTCGCCTTTTACGACATGCTTTGTAGGTTGCAGTAGTACTATTCTTTGCTTCCTTGCAGGCCCTTGCGTCCCATAGTCGAGAGAGCATCCAAGATGCAAAAGACGTTGTCTTCTATGTTCTCATGATACTTTATGTCTTCTAGGTTCTCATGATACTTTATGTCTTCTATGTTCTCCTGATACTTTATGTCTTCTATGTTCTCATGATACTTTATGTCTTCTATGTTCTCCTGATACTTTATGTCTTCTATGTTCTCATCATACTTTATGTCTTCTATGTTCTCCTGATACTTTATGTCTTCTATGTTCTCATGATACTTTATGTCTTCTATGTTCTCATGATACTTTATGTCTTCTATGTTCTCTGATACTTTATGTCTTCTATGTTCTCATGATACTTTATGTCTTCTATGTTCTCATGATACTTTATGTCTTCTATGTTCTCATGATACTTTATGTCCTCTATGTTCTCCTGATACTTTATGCCTTCTATGTTCTCATGATACTTTATGCCTTATATGTTCTCATGATACTTTATATCTTCTATGTTCTCATGATACTTTATGTCTTCTATGTTCTCCAGATACTTTATGTCTTCTATGTTCTCATGATACTTTATGTCTTCTATGTTCTCATGATACTTTATGTCTTCTATGTTCTCCAGATACTTTATATTTTCTATGTTCTCATGATACTTTATGTCTTCTATGTTCTCATGATACTTTATGTCTTCTATGTTCTCTGATACTTTATGTCTTCTATGTTCTCATGATACTTTATGTCTTCTATGTTCTCATGATACTTTATGTCTTCTATGTTCTCATGATACTTTATGTCCTCTATGTTCTCCTGATACTTTATGCCTTCTATGTTCTCATGATACTTTATGCCTTATATGTTCTCATGATACTTTATATCTTCTATGTTCTCATGATACTTTATGTCTTCTATGTTCTCCAGATACTTTATGTCTTCTATGTTCTCATGATACTTTATGTCTTCTATGTTCTCATGATACTTTATGTCTTCTATGTTCTCATGATACTTTATGTCTTCTATGTTCTCCAGATACTTTATATCTTCTATGTTCTCATGATACTTTATGTCTTCTATGTTCTCATGATACTTTATGTCTTCTATGTTCTCATGATACTTTATGTCTTCTATGTTCTCATTATACTTTATGTCTTCTATGTTCTCATGATACTATATGTCTTTTATGTTCTCATGATACTTTATGTCTTCTATGTTCTCATGATACTTTATGTCTTCTATGTTCTCATGATACTTTATGTCTTCTATGTTCTCATGATACTTTATGTCTTCTATGTTCTCATGATACTTTATGCCTTCTATGTTCTCATGATACTTTATGTCTTCTATGTTCTCATGATACTTTATGTCTTCTATGTTCTCATGATACTTTATGTCTTCTATGTTCTCATGATACTTTATGTCTTCTATGTTCTCATGATACTTTATGTCTTTTATGTTCTCATGATACTTTATGTCTTCTATGTTCTCATGATACTTTATGTCTTCTATGTTCTCATCATACTTTATGTCTTCTATGTTCTCATGATACTTTATGTCTTCTATGTTCTCATGATACTATATGTCTTTTATGTTCTCATGATACTTTATGTCTTCTATGTTCTCATGATACTATATGTCTTTTATGTTCTCATGATACTTTATGTCTTCTATGTTCTCATGATACTTTATGTCTTCTATGTTCTCATGATACTTTATGTCTTCTATGTTCTCATGATACTTTATGTCTTCTATGTTCTCATGATACTTTATGCCTTCTATGTTCTCATGATACTTTATGTCTTCTATGTTCTCATGATACTTTATGTCTTCTATGTTCTCATGATACTTTATGTCTTCTATGTTCTCATGATACTTTATGTCTTCTATGTTCTCATGATACTTTATGTCTTCTATGTTCTCATGATACTTTATGTCTTTTATGTTCTCATGATACTTTATGTCTTCTATGTTCTCATGATACTTTATGTCTTCTATGTTCTCATCATACTTTATGTCTTCTGTGTTCTCAACTCGTGTTCACATGTGCATTGTATATTTTTTATTTGGAATCTATGCTCACTTCTATTCCACGAAAAAAAACCCGCTTTGTGATGTCTATAATCTTTATCTATTTGTAAGGTATACCATTCTTCACTTACATATCATGCCCTCGTCTATTGGCTCCACTTGTGATTATAGTACTCTTAGCCGGGACATTTCTTCTTCTTCTTCTTCTTTGCGTTCGTTCTTTACGACCAATTTTAATCACTCTTTGTGATATGTATGATCTTTGCCAAGAACGTGTATACGTTGCACATTGGTTTGGTAGGCCCCTAAACGCATAGACTTCTATATGTTTAGGACACGTGCATCCGATTTCAGCCAAACCTCCTTATTCGCCTCTTACGACATGTGTGGCAGGTAACAGTGGTTCTATTCTTTACACCCCAAATTTGGGCCACTCTGGCGGCTGGGACATTTGATACTGGTATTCACTGTGTATTTTTCTGGACCATCAAAATGTCAAACTCGCATTCAAGACTAAGGTGAGGGGGATGATATTGTGTCAGAAACTTCAAATAAAAGAGAACTATTAGTCTAGACCCACAAGTTGGAGACATTTCAGAAAAAATGGTTAAGAAGAATCCTGCAAATTTTCGGTCCAAATACCATAACAAATGAGGAGCTTTAGAAACGAACAGGCTGTGCATCATTGGAGACCATCATTAAGAGACGAAGATGGAGGTGGTTTGGACCTCATTAAGAGACGAAGATGGAGGTGGTTTGGACCTCATTAAGAGACGAAGATGGAGGTGGTTTGGGCTTGTATGTCGTATGTCAGTGGGGACATTGGCCACGACAGCTCTCAGATGGACATCGGATGGTAAGAGAAGGCCTGTATGTCTAAAGGAAACACGGAGAAGAACGGTGAAGAGAGAGAGTTATGTTATGTTATGCGATCGACGTCATGGCACATTGGGCATTCCCATTCGTGTTCTGTCCTCCGTTGCAGCAGCCATCCCAAAGTCCATTTGCTCACAGTAATCATGAGAAGTTGATTACTATATCTTCTCTCTCTACCACACTGGCTGGCATGTCCAAACTTAATGCCTAATTCTCGAACTCGTTCCAGTGTCTGAGACCCGCCCATGTCACACAATTGAGAGCGTACCGCATTGATGATATCGGCTCTGTCCATGCTTCTGCCCAATTGAGTCGGGGCACTGTTTGCAAGAGAGTCAGCACGCTCGTTACCCTGCACTCCAGCATGTCCAGGCGTGTACAGCCAAGTCATTTTCTTGAGATGTGATCTCCGAATGATGTCCACCCATTCCACACGCATACTTCCAGATTCAATCAGTTGAAGCATATTCATGTAGTCTGATATGATAATCGTATGAGTTACCTGTTGCTCAGCCACCCATGACAGAGCCCTGGAGGCAGCGGTGATCTCCATAGTCATGCTCGATGTCGTTGTCTCAAAAGCCCCGCAGTCCTCATGAAGTGTGCGACCGTTTCGTTGTGCTGAGTAAACCCACGATGATCTGGTGCCACGCTTGACAGAGCCATCGGTGTAGATAATGATATCACCTGGGTGGGAGTGCTGATCCACGAGTGCAAGAATTTCCGCATTGACGACGCCCGGGCCCATTCTCTACAGCGGCGTCCAAGTGTGCTGATAACCCTGGCGTAAGCAGTCATATCCTCTGATATAGGCATCCATTCGTCACCGTGCCTCAGCTCATCTAGAGTACAGACCTGTTTAATAATATCCTCTGCCTCAGCCATACAGGATCGACCTCTCTTCAATCGCCTTACCTTGTTCTCATTGTTCTCATCAGAGAGAGAGTTGAAGGAGTGTGGCCTAACGTGGGAAACGGTTGACAGAAAGGCAGCAGAACGGCAACAGTGAAGGTCTCTTGTGGAAGCATTATGTGTCAATCGGGACACAAAGAGGCTATAGAGATAGATTAGTCCAGACCAATATTTTGTGTAAGAACAGAAACGACATATGCCCACTGCGCTAGAAGGACGGATCTAGCAAAGTACTTAAGCCGTTGCCTTGCGTTCCGAAGATCGTTGATTCGAATCCGATCCGCGTCGTCCTGTTCACGAGTGCATTTTTCGAGAGATCCCTAGGATTGTTGCAGGAGCAACGGAGTTCGTGCAATACTCTTGGTAGGTGATTTGCTATTTCTGTGGGACGGAGCCACATGGGGTAACACTAGGTGTAATTAAGTCAATCGTTCACCATAAACACTTGAGACAGCATATGCCCACTACTCTAGAAGGACGGCCACATATGCCTACAGCGCTAGAAGAACGGCCGCATATGTCCACTACACTAGAAGGACGGCCGCATATGCCTACAGCGCTAGAAGGACGGCCGCATATGCCTACAGCGCTAGAAGGACGGCTGTATATGCCTACAGCGCTAGAAGGACGGCCGCATATGCCTACAGCGCTAGAAGGACGGCTTCATATAGTATGGATACAAATTAAGGCTCAGAAGTAGATTATATATGAACATATAAAAATGACACACTTAAGAGAAGTGAGGGGGTTGTCAAGGCCTGGTCACGAGGCTTACTTCGCACAAACTGCTTGCGAGGTGGGTTGTGGGTAGCGGTATCAACCAATGGCTGCCCGCGTGAGGGTCTGCCTGTCGTCTTGTCGGGTTAACCTCGATTTCGTGTGCTGTTTTCCCATATCCTTGCAGAAGTTGCGAGAAATTTGTTGTGCCAAGTCGCGATCTATGTGTGTGTTAGTCGCTAGCCTAGCCTGATCGTAGCGAATATTAATCAGCGAGAATGAATTATTATTTCATGAAATGGAATATTATTGACGTTAACACATCTTTCTGAAATGGATCATACTGTGTAGTGTGTTACTATTATCCATATTTTCGTAGGAATGAATTTGAATAGGTAGATACTTTGATAAATATGCTTGTAAGTTCAGTTACATTTCCCTGTAGATATACTTTGTTTGCTAGGCTTGTCGATCTTTCTGCTATTGTAGTGAAGTGTATATTTCATTTATAGCCATAGCGGCCTGTGTGATCTTGCATAATACGCAGATTAGATATGCATGCCGTCTCCACGTTGGAGGTTGTTTGTAGAATATATTTTAAATATATTTCTTCATCGAGAGATTTATATTAAAAAAATATTAATGTTACTTTTTCATACTTGAATGTTTCAATTTTTCCAGTGATCCCTGATCTCAATCTCAGTGTAGATGAGATCGAGTTCCTAGTCCTATCTCCTATAGGCTATCGGAGACGGACGATAAAACGTAGGTCCCGTTTTCAATTTGAGCACGTAAAAGAACCATTGGCAATTCTTCTTCTTTGCGTTCGTTCTTTACGACCAATTTTAATCACTCTTTGTGATATGTTTAATCTTTGTCAAGAACGTGTATACGTTGCACATTGGTTTGGTAGGCCCCTAAACACATGGACTTCTACGCGCTTAGGACACGTGCATCCGATTTCAGCCAAACCTCCTTATTCGTCTCTTACGACATGCATGGCAGGTAACAGTGGTTCTATTCTTTACACCCCAAATTTTGGCCCTGGCAACCACTCAGGCGATTGGCAATTCAAAATGGAGATGAGGAGGCCGGAAAACCGCTGCCCGTGCAAAACTAATTAGAAAAGATTAAAATAAATTCATATAAAATATTTGTACCGTCTTCAAAACCACATCGGGGACCCTCGCCGACACTACGAAGTTCGTGCACTGCCGC
Source organism: Arion vulgaris (assembly GCA_020796225.1). NCBI lineage: Eukaryota > Metazoa > Mollusca > Gastropoda > Stylommatophora > Arionidae > Arion > Arion vulgaris. The sequence goes on from CM036767.1 coordinate 7,874,418, forward strand.
TGAGATCTTTCAGTGTAAGAAAAAGACCGAAGCACACATGGTTACTCACAAAAGTACAATAATGAAGGTCCTATAAATCAATCAATAAAACCAATAATGTGATGACTGATGGGAATTTACTCCTTGTACTTCGATTAATAGCAAAATAACTGCTCAAATTTCTTTCTTACATAGCATCTCAGCGGTAGTGCTATATCTCCGTAGCGATGGCTCCCGATGTCATTCTGGGGGTTCTTTAAAATATATGTGACGCCCGAGTGGTTACCGGGGCCCACATTTGGGGTGTAAAGAATATAACCACTGTTACCTGTCACGCATGTCGTAAGGGGCCACAAAGGAGGTTTGGCTGAAATCGGATGCATGTGTCCTAAACGTGTAGAAGTCTATGCGTTTAGGGCCTACCAAACCAATGTGCAACGTATACACGTTCTTGGCAAAGATCAAACATATCACAAAGAGTGATTAAAATTGGTCGTAAAGAACGAACGCAAAGAAGAAGAAGAAGTAAAATATATGTAACTTTTATTTTGTATGAGTTTTTGGCCGGACAGTTACTTTCCAGCCTGCTCTTATCGATTTTCAATTGTCAAAGGTTCGTTACATTCTCAACTTGAATACGGGACTTTCGTTTTATCGATCGTCTCTGATAGGACTAGGAACTCGTTTTCACCTGCATTGATATATATATATACCTCTCGTACCGTTATATGTTACATAGAGCCTGCAATTAATTTCTCCATACCGCTCTGACATTGACAACTCGCTCAATCTCTTTTATGAAATTGAGTCCCAAAACTTACACATCTCTAAGTAAAGTTTGTTTCTTGGTTTTCCTGTTGCGTCCTTTCTTTCCCGAACTTTTTGCCTTACCCTTTAACATATATATATATATATCTCGCTCGTTCTTTTTCGGCCATGTTTATCATTCGAATTGTGATATAAACACAACCTTTGCCAAGAACGCAATTTTACGTCACAACGTTCAGTACCATTTAGAGCTCTAGTGCTTATCCTTCGGTGCAGTGTCCGATTTCAACCAACGTTTACTAGGTTCGCTCTCCGTTAGCCTTTTGCTGTCCCCAGCCAAACCTACAAGGCAGCAGGTTGCTATTTTCTTTCAGGGCAGCCGTAGACGACCTGCCCTCCCGGGTGGATGAGCGTCATCTGCTCAGCTAACCCGTCTTTTTATGGACAACTTCGTTTGCCTTCCGTCCAGTTTTGTGTACGGTTTGCTCCGCTAACCTTTGATTGTCCCCAAACTTCAAGGTAGCAGTAGTTCAGTGCGAGCGGAAACACGCACTGGATTCACCCTCTGCTGGGCTCTCCAGTTTCCTGCACATTTGGGTGGTCCACTCACCCTCGGCCTGCCGTGCCTGCTTTTCCCTGCACCAACTTCGCCGTGCGCACTTGTCCACCGTCGGGCCCACCGGTGCATCGTCCGCATGCGTGTTCTATCTGCCCTGGTATCTGCCTCACCATATCTTTCAGTTCTCACTGTGCTCACATTTGCCTCTATGCTGTCCGAACATGGGGCTTAACTCGGGCCCCTGAGATTGGGGCCCGAATTTCGCCCTATGTGGGCCCACGTCTCTTTCTGGATGCGCCTCTCATTCTATATGTTCGCCCCCTCCCAGGGCTCAGAGTTTCTCCGCGTGCAACTTAACTCTGCCCGCCTTTGGGCTCGCCTGTGTATCGTGTCCGTATGCGCAGTTGTTCCTCATTGGTGCCTGCCCCTACCGTATTTATCAGGTTTCTCACCGTGTTCACAGTTACCGTGCCTCGAGACTGCCATGCCTGCAGCTCGACTCGGGTGCAGAGTTTTGCCCTTTGTGGGACCACATCTCTGCTTTGGGATGCACCTTTCATCCCTTCATGTTTATTTCTGTGCTTATGGACTCTTGTCCCTTAGGTGGCAATTTTGGTGCGGTCATTAGCTTCAGGGGAGTTAGTATTCGTTCTCTGACGACTCGTACACTGCTGTTTTCTTACGTTTTTGCAATTTTTTTTAAAACGGACATCGGCCAGGAGATGCGTGCATTTTGTTCAGGGATTTTGGACCTGCATTACTTTTCCGTGCTTGCACTACTACCACTACCTGTAGCTCTCCTTGATCCCAGCCCTCTTAGCCAGACCGGAACCACTGTCTGTTTCCAGGGTCACCACGAGGAGGTGAGGGCAGGGTCTTGATTAGTGCCAGCTCACTAATCCTGGCGCGGCGTTGTTCCCATGCGCCTTTGACCCCACCCTTTAATCAATGCCTGCTTTGTGATTCTATGATGGTTTCTTGTCAGAGTATGCCCACCAAATCTTCTTATAACAGTTGTTACTTTAGTGGTTGACCAGACATTTCTCCTGATTTCATCATTTCTCCTGAATTCGTCTCATTTTATGTTCATTATTTTTCGTAGACATCTATTTTCAAATGCATTCAATTATCTTTATTCCTTCCTTCCTATATCTTTAGTCATTTTCCAACTCTCGCTGGCATATGTTAGGATTGATACAACATTTGAATTGAAAATTCGTAATTTAGTTTTAATACTATATAACTTGCAGTTCCATATTTTATTTAGACTTTTAAAAGCTGGTTATTGGTTACTAAACTGATGTCATTGCACTCCGGGCAGACGCATAGGTGCTCAGTCTCCCCAACAGATATCGAAGAGTATGCATACTGATGGTGCCTGTGGCTCGTTGATTAAACACCTCTCACTCTGCCTCTCAGGCATCCAGTTCGACTTGAACAACGGGTAACTCCAAACTGCTTAAATCGCTTGATCGATTCAACATCGATTTTAGTGTCCTCATCCAACAGAGAGTCTCTAAGAGACCGAAGAATTTTAAAAGTTGATGTTGCTTTAATAATTCGTTGCATAATTTCTCTTTTAACATTTTCTGTCCAATCAAAATTGCTACCCAAATAGTTGAACTGCTCTGTTATTTTTATCATTTTAGATTCCAGTGTGATATCTGCGTTACTTGCCATAGGTGTCTTCATTATATTTGTTTTTTCATAGCTTATCTGCAGTCCAACTTTTGATGCTATAGATGACAAGTTGTCTGTTTTTATTTGTATTTTTTGGTTGTTTTTATTTAACAAGGCATTATCAGCTGCAAAATCCAAATCTTCTATAAAACTTCTAAAAAAAGTGTATAGTTTACTTTTTATTTACGCAATCGATGCCAGTTTTGCCCCTGCAACATTTTTTCATCGAAGTCAATCGCCACTCCAAACAATAGCGGAGATAAAATATTACCTTGCTTTACTCCAGTTTTAACCATAAACCTGTTTGCTTTGATCTTCATCAGTACGAACTACACAATATGAACCATCATACAGACTCTTGATAATGTGCATGATTTCAGTTGGTATTCCATGCAAAGCATCTCAGAATATTTCAATGGGAGATTCTGTGTAGGTTATCAAAAGTCAACCAAAACAACCCATTGAGATTTGGGATCGCTTAAAAGATAGCTCCATCTCTCCATTTTGGAAACTAAGTACGTTTGTTGACAGAGGTATGCACTGTACCCCCAGTCACACAGCCTCCCTCTCCCGACATCACCGCAACAATAATAATGTACTGTTTATTAATATATTTGGTTTCAATGATAATGCCATTTGTCCTGCTTACCGGTTTTCGAAATCTCTTCATAATTCCATTTAATAATGCCAATCAGATAACACCATTTGTCCAGTAGTAGTAATATTATTATCCAAATTGAAATCATAGACACTGAAGTTATCAGTTATATGAGGACTATCATCATAGCACTCCGGACATGTCCATAGGTGCTCCGATCTCCGCCTCAGCAAATCCAGCAGCGTCCAGCGACCCAACACGCCAGTTAGATGTTGATTAATCAATCTCTTTGCATATTTAGTATGTCGTTCTTTTCGGGCTGCACCAATATTGACACCCATCTCTTTCAATCGGGTCAGCTAGTGGGATTCACAACCCTTAAACTCCTCTGTTCGGAAAGACTCAATGCGTGAAGAATGTCACTTCGATCCATTGCAGCTCCTCTGATATTGTAGCCAAGCCAGCCAATCTATCAGCTCGTTCATTACCCCTAACTCCTGCGTGCCCAGGGACAAAATAAAGGTGATTTCTCTGATCATTGTCTGTACCAGTACCTCCACTTAGTTGCGTCTCACCATTCCTGATTCGACTTTACGAATCATGCTCATGGAGTCACTGAGTATACTGAGTGTATGAGAATAGACACTGAAGATTAAGTGCAAATATTTTAATATATCCTAAATATGTTATTGTTTACGAATGATTTCTTCTTCTTTGCGTTCGGTTTCTTATGCTCGTCTAAACCATGAGATGTGTTGCCTCCGTAAAGCTGCATGTCAGTAGGAGTTCCTAGAGAGTTCCACATAGCTTGTTCTGTAAGCTTCGTTCATGAGGCCTTGTTTCGTTTCGTTGGTGTATGTATAATGGACATGACTGCATGATGTGCTCTGGAGACTGTGTTTCTATCTGCCATACACACTGTGCAATCTGAGCAGGCTTTATTCTGTGCGTGTGATGGTTGATCCTGCAGTGACCTGTTCTTAGGCGAAAAATTGTTGTGTGCTGTTTTCTGTTTAGTCTGCAGATGGGATCTTGTGGGTGTTTGCTGTGAGTTTGTTGCCTCCATAACTATTTGTATTTTCATTTGATATGTTACAAACAGGGGCGGCTCGTCATTGAGGGCCAGTGGGGCTCGGCCCCACCAATAATCGAAAGGAAGAATAACTTCCCGGAATATGCAACTAATAGTAAATACTAAAAATACCATGATTTTCCCGAAAATTTGTGTCTGACCCCACCAAGAAAACTGAACATGAGCCGCCACTGGTTACAAATGAATTTAAAAAGCTTATCAGTTCTATCAGAGTAAACAAAATCAGATGTTTGGTGGTTTCTTATTTTGTCCCTTAAACTCTGTTGGTTTGTTGAGATCTCTCTCTCTCTCTCTCTCTCTCTCGTGTGCCTTTTTAACCAGGATTGGATCATATGTCCTCAACTAACTCATGCCAAGTTTCCCTATCTATAGCTATCTCTTCTCCAGGTTTTTATAGACGTTCTTTACCTTCGCTGTGGGTTCCAGGAAAGATTTATTTTTGTTCCTTCCTCCTTTGCGTTCGTTCTTTACGACCAATTTTAATCACTCTTTGTGATATATTTGATCTTTGCCAAGAACGTGTATACGTTGCACATTGGTTTGGTAGGCCCCTAAACGCATAGACTTCTACACGTTTAGAACATGTGCATCCAATTTCAACCAAACCTCCTTAATCGCCTCTTACGACATGCGTGGCAGGTAACAGTGGTTCTATTCTTTACACCCCATACCGGTAACCACTAGGGCGTTATTTTTGTTATATTCACTTTTAATTTTTTTTCTATTCGTATTCCTATCTAGCAACATCATCTTTTCTTCGCCTCTTGGTTCACTGTGATCTGTTTCTTTGTCTCCAATAATCTCTATCTATGGATCTCTGATCTATACAGCAGAATTGTCTTAACATTGGAGTTCTCTTTCTTCTGCGTTTGCCTGCTATGAATTTAGGCGTAGCCATGGCGCCAGGTACGGCTCTTCTGACTGATTTTTACGGGAAAGCCTACTTGTCGTTTTATACTGGTGTTCCTCGCCATGCTGGCGGGCCTTCTCCGACTTCAGCAGAGGTATTTGAAGTTTAGATCATCAAGTGGAGTCAGAGGCGCATAGGGACAACGCTGCGCCAGGATTAGTGAGCTGGCCTTCTCCGACTTTAGAGGTACTTGAAGTTTAGATCATCAAGTGGGGTCAGAGGCGCACAGGGACAACGCTGCGCCAGGATTAGTGAGCTGGCCTTCTCCGACTTCAGCAGAGGTACTTGAAGTTTAGATCATCAAGTGGAGTCAGAGGCGCATAGGGACAACGCTGCGCCAGGATTAGTGAGCTGGCCTTCTCCAACCTTAGAGGTACTTGAAGTTTAGATCATCAAGTGGGGTCAAAGGCGCATAGGGACAACGCTGCGCCAGGATTAGTGAGCTGGCCTTCTCCGACTTTAGAGGTACTTGAAGTTTAGATCATCAAGTGGGGTCAGAGGCGCATAGGGACAACGCTGCGCCAGGATTAGTGAGCTGACCTTCTCCGACTTCAGCAGAGGTACTTGAAGTTTAGATCATCAAGTGGGGTCAAAGGTGCATAGGGACAACACTGCGCCAGGATTAGTGAGCTGGCCTTCTCCGACTTCAGCAGAGGTACTTGAAGTTTAGATCATCAAGTGGAGTCAGAGGCGCATAGGGACAACGCTGCGCCAGGATTAAGTGAGCTGGCCTTCTCCAACCTTAGAGGTACTTGAAGTTTAGATCATCAAGTGGGGTCAAAGGCGCATAGGGACAACGCTGCGCCAGGATTAGTGAGCTGGCCTTCTCCGACTTCAGCAGAGGTACTTGAAGTTTAGATCATCAAGTGGGGTCAAAGGTGCATAGGGACAACGCTGCGCCAGGATTAGTGAGCTGGCCTTCTCCGACTTGAAATTTAGATCATCAAGTGTGATGCACACATTGGAGATTCATATTTTTGTTCTAGATTTGATTTCTTCCCCTCCACAAATGTCACAGTCCAATAAAAGCTCCTCTTGTCTTGTGTATTCTTATTCTGACCTCTGTTACTCCCTCTTGTCTTTCTGTATTCTTATTCTGACGTCTGTTACTCCTTGTTTGCGTTAAGACTTGTTGTTTCTTTTACTGTAAGCCGAAGGTCCTCTTCTGCATTATGTTCTTTTGTCATGCTAAATCGTTCTGTCTGTCTTCATCTTTGTCCCAGGTCATTCTGTGGCGAAGAGAAATGAGAGAGCAGTCACACTGCGATCGAGAATGGATTTTCTATGGACAAAAGCGACATCATCAACGCTCTAAGAGAAAACATACGCTCGGAAGATTGCAACGAAGATAAAGGGTATTCTCTATCTCGGTTCTGCGCCCGCCTGTCCAGCGTGTTCGTAGCCCGTTGGACGACGGGTGAAAAGCCCTCTGTGAGTGCGGGTTCAATTCCGCGGACTGACATAAAAGCCACAGGTTCTCCAGACTTACGTGTTCGTGGCACCGAACCGAAGGGTTACGATGTCCATGACACTGAGCCGAAGAGCTGAAAGCTCAATAAATGTTTCTGGATCGGAAAAAAAAAATCTCGGTTGCGCAAGTTGTGCATACAAGGTGCTGCAAGACGGGAAAACCATGAGAGAAATCCCAGTAGATACATCAATCAACACAGAACGGGAGTTGTTAGCATAAACACACTGAGATACATACTTGGTATGAGATCGGAGCAATTATAAACATGTCCGATGTGTGATGAAGATGATCCTAAAATGAACAATCTATTCGTGTTCAGTTTTTCCTATGTCCAGTAAAGTCAGTCTTTCCCATGTCCAGTAAAGTCAGTCTTTCTCATGTCCAGTAAAGTCAGTCTTTCCCATGTCCAGTAAAGTCAGTCTTTCCCATGTCCAGTAAAGTCAGTCTTTCCCATGTCCAGTAAAGTCCCATAACGACCCTTATCTTTATCATGGCATTATATCATCCAACCAAAAACTGATAATTTTATTTTTGTTGACCAAGCTGGCCTCAAACTTCGAACTTTCCACGGCAAATTGGTGTTATAAATATCTATGGACTACTGGTTAGCTTTATTTTAGCGTCATGGATATTCTAAGGCTGCATGCAAAAAATCACTGAGATCCAACAGGTAGTTTTCGAGAAAATCAATTTCAAACGTGCTCACGAATTAATGGACAGACTATAGCTCAGAGTGGTATCAACTTGACTATCGGCGACACTTGAACTATAAATTTAAAAAAACAGTTCGCTTTAAAAAAAAATGTAGTTTGTTTGTAGTTTGTTTGTACTATTTTAATCTTGACTTATGCCCTTCTGCCCAGCGTATTCGTAGCGCGTTGGATGACAGTGTGACAAGCCCTCTGTGAGTGCGGGTTCAATTCCGCGGGCTGGCAGAAAAGCCACAGGTTCTCCAGATTTACGATGTTCGTGGCACCAAACCGAAGGGTTACGATGTCCGTGGCACCGAGCGGAAGAGTTGAAAGCTCAAGTGCTTCTGGATCGGGGAAATACAACAATCTTGACCTATATATATTTATATATATATAAAATATTGCTTCCATCTCATTGGATATTTTATTCATCCAACTTCCCTAATATATCAGTCAAACATGGACACACTAGTTTATATTTTAAAGTGTGTTTGAGTAATATATAGTCAAGCGATTCTTGGCGTGATTTAATGTTTGCACATTTCAAATAACGGTTTCCACATTGTTTTAACTACAGCTCTGTTCTGTTCATCGTTATAGGAAAGTGCATACGCAGCATTAGTTGTGAACACATCCCGTTGTTCATCGTTATAAGAAAGTGCATACATAGCAAGCATTAGTTGTGAACACATCACGTTGTGCGTCTTTATAAGAAAGTGCATACATAGCAATCATTAGTTGTGAACACATCCCGTTGTGCGTCTTTATAAGAAAGTGCATACATAGCAAGCATTAGTTGTGAACACATCCCGTTGTGCGTCTTTATAAGAAAGTGCATACATAGCAAGCATTAGTTGTGAACACATCCCGTTGTGCGTCTTTATAAGAAAGTGCATACATAGCAAGCATTAGTTGTGAACACATCCCGATCATCGTTATCATCATCATCAAGCGCCCAAGTGGTTACCGGGGCCCAAATTTGGGGTGTAAAGAATAGAACCACTGTTACCTGCCACGCATGTCGTAAGAGGCGACTAAGGAGGTTTGGTTGAAATCGGATGCATGTGTCCTAAACGTGTAGAAGTCTATGCGTTTAGGGGCCTACCAAACCAATGTGCAACGTATACACGTTCTTGGCAAAGATCAAACATATCACAAAGAGTGATTAAAATTGGTCGTAAAGAACGAACGCAAAGAAGAAGAAGAAGAAGGAAGAAGATCATCATCAAATAGCTTGTCCTTTCCTGAACTTGGCTCGCATGACATCAGTCCTGAAAAACTCTTTGTTCTGTGCAAGTTGACCCGCGTCAGCAGCAATCATTCTCAAATCGTCAATGATATCTTGCGCCCATCTTCTTCTAGATCTTCCTCTCGTTTTCTTCCAGGCACTATTCCCTCCAATATTATCTTCTCTAGGCACTCATGTTGTTTGATGTGTCCGAAATGTTTAATTTTCCTTGATTTTATGCTCTTTAATAGTCAACTCTTTTTAATATCAAGCTGTTGCGGAACAGAAGTTTTTGTTCTTTTCTCTGTCCATGATATTCTAAGTACTCTTCTGTAGCATTTGCATTCTTCTTCTTCTTCTTCTGCGTTCTCACTAGATTGGGATTTCGGATTCTCTAATAAAGGCAGCCGTCTGCTTCAGATTATCAGCAACACCATACAGTTTGTCTTCCGCATTCTCACTAGATTGGGATTTCGGATTCTCTAATAAAGGCAGCCGTCTGCTTCAGATTATCAGCAACACCATACAGTTTGTCTTCTGCGTTCTCACTAGATTGGGATTTCGGATTCTCTAATAAAGGCAGCCGTCTGCTTCAGATTATCAGCACACCATACAGTTTGTCTTCTGCGTTCTCACTAGATTGGGATTTCGGATTCTCTAATAAAGGGCAGCGTCTGCCTCAGATTATCAGCCACGCCATACGAGTTTGTCTTCTTCGTTCTCACTGATTGGGATTTGAGATTAATAAAGGCAGCCGTCTGCCTCAGATTATCAGCCACGCCATACAGTTTGTCTTCTGCGTTCTCACTAGATTGGGATTTCGGATTCTCTAATAAAGTCAGCAGTCTGCCTTAGATTATCAGCCACGCCATATAGTTTGTCTTGGACGCTAGTGTAAGTGGGTCACCTCTTTCTTCTCAAGTCTGCATACTGGGGGCAGTTTTGTAGGATATAATTCCTATGATTTCTGCTTCCCCGTTTGTGCCGACCTCTTGCCACAATAAGTTATAGCCACCCTTGTGATGGTAGGTCTGACATTCTTACTGCGTGGCTAAATCTCAGAAGCAGATTGGCAACCGTAGAATCCGTTATACCATTCCTCATTGTGAGGTGGTCGTTGCACCATGTTATGCGCCTTACGGCCTGGTGCATCCGTTTTCTGTAAGCATTTGTTTCGGGTTAGCATTCCTAGCGGACACGTGCATCCGATTTCAGCCAAACCTCCTTAGTCGCCTCTTACGACATGCGTGGCAGGTAACAGTGGTTCTATTCTTTACACCCAAATTTGGGCCCCGGTAACCACTGGGGCGATTTGCATTCAAATGTATTAATAATCTTCGCCGCTTTGTCAATGGCTCATCTCTCACAGCCATATGTTGCCAAGGGAAAAACGGAAACTCTTAAACACTTAATGTTTCTTCTTCTTCTTCTTTGCGTTCGTTCTTTACCACCAATTTTAATCATTCTTTGTGATATGTTTGATCTTTGTCAAGAACGTTGCACATTGGTTTGGTAGGCCCCTAAACACATAGACCTCTACACGTTTAGGACATGTGCATCCGATTTCAGCCAAACTTCTTTAATCGCCTCTTACGACATGCGTGGCAGGTAACAGTGGCTCTATTCTTTACACCCCAAATTTGGCCCTGGTAACCACTCGGGCGATTTTTGTTCTTATGTCAGTTCCCTTTCATAGGTTAGTTCTTTTAGTTTTTGCAAAGCAATGCTCAACCTTCTTTAATTTTTTTAGCATTTCCGTCATCTGTCAGGAATGCCCCAAGGTATTCAAAGTTGTCGACTCTTTCGATTTTGTAGCCTTTGACACATATATTAGCCATCAAGTATGTTTTATTAGTTGTAAATAACTTCTTTTTCAGTGTATTGCGATAAAGGTTTTGATCTTCGCTGTTTTTTTAAAGTGACCGTATCAAGTTCTCTTTGACATTTTGTATATCATCGTTATAGGAAAGTGAATACATAGCATTATTTGTGAACAAACTTGGCTGTTAGTGATGGCTTTATACATCGATATAGAAGCACAGAAAAATAGAAAAACGTGTTCTTCTACGTGTGAAAGCTGTGTGTTGGATTAAGGATCAATTCTTCATCGTGAATGTATTCTTGCCTGGTTGGATGTTGTGTTCTTGTCAGGTTATATTTTAAGTAACCGCTTCGCCACATGGACAACCACGGAAAATATTCGCCAATAGAAAGGCAGAGGTTGCTGGAAGGTGGGTCTGGTGGAAGTGTAGGGAGCGGTAGCAATGGCGGAGGTGGAGGTCATCCACCGTCTGTCAGTGAATTCGTTAGTCGTGTTACTACACCAACCACCATGACAACTTTGGCGCATTATCACGATCGATATGGTCTACCTTCTGCTATGCCAGGTAAGACTATTTGTATGATGCATCTCTTATGTACATGTTTTATTTGTCTTTTAACAGCCGGTGGATTCAGATGCGCGCCCCAATATATAAAAACGTCGAACATTACTGCCATGGAGGTCATGTTTTAATGAATACTTTTGTTGTTACTAGTCTTCCTTCATATATTCCATTTTAGATTGTTTTTGGCACAACACCTCAAGATTTATGTGTTAAAAGTTAATTTCATATTCTTTACAGAACTTTGCGAATCAAGTCCAGCTTTTTTAACACTGTTTGTGATTTTTCTAGGCATTATTAAGCGTTCAGTCGCCCGAGTGGTTACCGTGGCCCAAATTTGGGGTGTAAAGAATAGAACCACTGTTACCTGTCACGCATGTCGTAAGAGGCGACTAAGGAGATTTGGCTGAAATCGGATGCATGTGTCCTAAACGTGTAGAAGTCTTATGCGTTTAGGGGCCTACAAACCAATGTGCAACGTATACACGTTCTTGGCAAAGATCAAACATCACAAAGAGTGATTAAAATTGGTCGTAAAGAACGAACGCAAAGAAGAAGAAGAAGAAGCGTTCAGTAGTTTGCTATTGCTTTTTGAACGGGTGGTGCCGTCGTCTTTTTGTAAAAATCCACGCGAAACAATTTGCAACCAAATTGTGTCGTAAGAGGCGACTGTTTTAGGGGCTTAGGGAGGTTATCCTAGTAAATAAAAAACGTCGCAGAAATCGGATGTGATTGCCTATATGTAGGAGCATAACTGGCACAACGTACAATCTCTCTTTGTCTCAGATCACATACAAATCACAAAGATTGGTTAACAATTGAATAACCAGTATATGGAGGAATGAAAAAGAAGACGATCAAATAATTACTTTATTAATGATGGAACTTCTTTGAAGGGTGATTTTGCCCGCGTGACCAGCGTGTTTGTAGCGCGTTGGACTACGGGTGACAAGTTCTCTGTATGTGCGGGTTCAACTCCGCGGACTGGCAGAAAAGCTACAGGTCCACCAGATTTACGGTGTTCGTGGCACCGAACCGAAGGGTTACGATGTCCATGACACCAAGCCGAAGAGCTTTCAGCTCAAGTGCTTTCTGGATCGGAAAAAAAGAAAAGAAAAGAAGGGTGATTTTGAATGGTGACATTTGCCCGTCTGCCCAGCGTGTTCGTAGCGCGTTGGACTACGGGTGACTATCCCTCTGTGTGTGCGGGTTCAATTCCGCGGGATGGCAGAAAAAGCCACAGATTCCCCAGATTTACGGTGTTCGTGGCACCGAACCGAAGGGTTACGATGTCCATGGAACCGAGCCGAAGAGCTGAAAAGCTCAAGTGCTTCTGGATCGAAAAAAAAAATAAAATAAAAATGGTGACATTTAACAACAATCTCATACTGAAAATAGTTCCGAATTCTTCATTTCGTTCTGCGGTAGCGGCAACGACAATGTCGTGCTAGCTAGAAAACGATAACAAGATTGATGACCGAAAAACACAGATTCATCCATCTTTGTGTACACATGCATCTTTCTCCCGCCATTATCTAACATCAGCTGATTAATTTAGCTGCCTGATTACATGTGACCAGTTGTAGAGGAATGATATAAGATTTCACAATAACCAGTCCTAGTGTTATGCCCGTGTGTCGACGGGACTCTAAGGGAACAAGAATAGTAACACTGCGACCTACTAGGCATGTCGTAATAGGCGACTGATGTAGAATCCTAGGAAAGATACCCTAGTAAATTCTTCTTCTTCTTCTGCGTTTTCACTAGATTGGGATTTCGGATTCTCTAATAAAGGCTGCCTCAGATTATCAGCCACGCCATACAGTTTGTCTTCTGCGTTTCACTAGATTGGGATTTCGATTTCTAATAAAGGCAGCCGTCTGCCTCAGATTATCAGCCACGCCATACAGTTTGTCTTCTGCGTTTTCACTAGATTGGGATTTCGGATTCTCTAATAAAGGCAGTCGTCTGCCTCAGATTATCAGCCACGCCATACAGTTTGTCTTCTGCGTTTTCACTAGATTGGGATTTCGGATTCTCTAATAAAGGCAGTCGTCTGCCTCAGATTATCAGCCACGCCATACAGTTTGTCTTCTGCGTTTTCACTAGATTGGGATTTCGGATTCTCTAATAAAGGCAGCCGTCTGCCTCAGATTATCAGCCACGCCATACAGTTTGTCTTCTGCGTTTAGTTGGATTCGATTCTTAAGGCATGTCTGCCTCAGTTATCAGGCCAACGTTTGTCTTGACGCTGTGTTGCACACTTCGTCTGCATACTGGGGGCAGTTCTGTAGGATATAATTCCTATGATTTCTGCTTCCCCGTTTGTGCCGACCTCTTCCCGCAGTAAGTTTTGGCCACCCTGGTGATGGTAGGTCTGACATTCTTACTGTGTGGCTAAATCTCTGAGGCAGATTGGCGACCGTAGAATGAATTATCCCATTCCTCATTGTGAGGTGGTCGTTGCACCATGTTATACGCCTTACGGCCTGGTGCATCCTTTTCTGCAAGCATTTGTTTCGGGTTAGCATTCCCTAGCGGACACGTGCATCCGATTTCAGCCAAATCTCCTTAGTTGCCTCTTACGACATACGGGCGAGGTAACAGTGGTTCTATTCTTTACACCTCCAATTTGGGCCCCGATAATCACTTGGGCGACCCTAGTAAATAAAAAGCGTAGCAGAAATCGGATGTGTTGGCCTACTTGTAGGCGCATAACTGTCACAACTTAAATCTCTCTTAGGCTCAGATCACATACAAATCAGAAAGAGTGGTTAAGAAGTGGTCGATATGGATCTTTCGAAGAAGAAGTAGAAGAAGAATATTAGTGTTAAATTAAGCAGACATTTCTTGATTTTCTCAAATCCTGTTTTGTCTCACAGCATCAGGATAAGAAGAGATTTTTAGAACAGGCTTTTGTTTGCGCTTCATAAATAGTGTCTTTCGTTACCTCTGTTAACTCTGAGGTCCACCTTTTGCATGGCCGGCTTTTTGCTTTGTATCCACTGTATCTGAGTAGTATTGCTCTTTGAAGCCCACTTCCTGTTGGTAATCTGCTTCTGTGACCGAATCATTTAATTTGTTGTTTCTTGATGAAGTTCAGTACTGATGTTGTACCCACTTTTTTACTGATTTCATTTATAAACCGGCCTCTTCTTGTTGCTCCCAGCATTCTGCGTAGATACTTCATCTCTGTCATGGCTAGTTATCTTCTATCATTTGTTGTCATCGTCCAGGTTTGGCACTAGTAACATAATGTAGGGCGAAAGATTGTGTTGAACATTGCTCTTTTTGTGTTCATGGTGATATGTTTGCATTTTTAAATTGGCGCCATTTGTCCTATTATTTGATTTGCTTTGTTGGATTTCATAAGTTTTCTTCCGTTTGCTGAAAAAAATGCTCCCTATATATGTTAAGTCCTTGACTTGTTAAGCAGAAATATTTCACAATAACCAGTTGTATATTCGTTTTTTTTAAAACAGAAAATCTTGAAGAGGCCTTATACTGAGGGGGGGAAACAATCTTTATCTCGGCCACTTTTAAATAGCGTTGTTCACTTTGTCTGATTACGTCAACCAGACTTTGGCCTTTGTACAGCGTGTTAGTGTTGCATAATGTCAGGACACGTATTAATAGTTTGTCTGTTTGTCTACACATTCTGTGTTCTAATCAAGGAGAGGTTGGATTTGCTTTATCAAAGAACGCTTGGATATTGTTTACAAGACTAAACTTTCCTACTGCCAGAATATACAGACAATAGATATGGGCTCTTCTTCTTCTTCAGCGATCTCTGGTCATGCGCTTAATTTACTGTGGCCACAAACTGGGCAGTCAGCTTCAGGTCTGTCAGGTTTCCCAAAGCTAACTTTGTAGGTCGACTGGATGTGGCCATATATTGTTTCTCAGCTCACACAGGAGAGGATAGTCTTGCAGGAGATGCTCCAGTGTCTGTTCCGCCTGCTGACATTCGCAGAAAAGTGTTCGACTTATTCCTAGTCTATATAAGTTGTTAGTCTGCAGCTCACGAGTGAAAGATATGACTGCCTTTCTGCTAGGGTCGTTGAGAGTCTTTCCTAATCATATCCAGTGTTTGTTCTTCCAATCTACTGCAGATTTTCTCTGTATGGTGGTTTTGACCTGAAAAGACAAGGGTTGGTAAATTTGTCACTGCCCTCCTTAGCTAAGACATCGGCACTTTCATTGCCTGCAATGCCACAGTGAGATGGAATCCACTGCAAGTGAATATATATGGGTTCAAATGCTGGTCTAAGCTGTACATACCAGTCAACAATGTGGTAGTTACAGTGAAGAGACATTCTGTATCAATAGAAATAGTAGGAACGTCCCACACCACGGCCAACCCTATTATCAACTCTATTATATCATACACTATATTATCAACTCTATTATCAACTATATTATCAACTATATTATCAACTATATTATCAACTATATTATCAACTCTATTATCAACTATATTATCAACTATATTATCAACTATATTATCAACTTATTATCAACTTATTATCAACTATATTATCAACTTATTATCAACTATATTATCAACTATATTATCAACTCTATTATCAACTCTATTATCAACTATATTATCAACTATATTATCAACTATATTATCAACTATATTATCAACTATATTATCAACTATATTATCAACTATATTATCAACTCTATTATCAACTCTATTATCAACTCTATTATCAACTCTATTATCAACTATATTATCAACTATATTATCAACTATATTATCAACTCTATTATCAACTATATTATCAACTATATTATCAACTATATTATCAACTATATTATCAACTATATTATCAACTCTATTATCAACTATATTATCAACTATATTATCAACTATATTATCAACTATATTATCAACTCTATTATCAACTATATTATCAACTATATTATCAACTCCTCTATGATCAACTTATATCAACTCTATGATCAACTCTATGATCAACTATATTATCAACTCTATGATCAACTATATTATCAACTATATTATCAACTCTATATGATCAACTATATTGGTCGTGCCCACACTATCCCATCTTCCCAACAGGATAAAGTTATGCAAAGTACATTCTAGAGCATAGATTCCCAAACATTTTCGGCCCACCGCCCACTCTGCACAACATAAACTTTGTAACGCCCCACCGCCCACTTTGCACAACATAAACTTTGTAACGCCCCACGCCCACTCTGCACAACATAAACTTAACGCCCTCCACATTATAACAGTTTGCCAACGCCCCCTCCTACATATATACATGCTCTATTTTCTCTTTGACATAAACAATTGATATATATTTTTGTAATACATGGTCAATTTTCAAATGATTATATGCGTGAAATTGATGAAAAAAATGGATCGTGCAAGACGGACATACCATGAATTTAAATGAAGAATTCAAATTTTAAATGATTATTCAATCGCAAAATCACGAAATAATTTATTTAAAAATATTTATTATTAATTTCTTCTTTAATGAGCCACCGACACCTAATTGCATGAACACCCCCAAATTATTCTGAACCCACTATCGCCCCCTTATAACGCTTCAGCGCCCACTGGGGGGCGGTAGCGCCCACTTTGGGAAACGCTGTTCTAGAGTATAAGTTAAGGATAACTGGGTCAACTGTCAACTTTAGTGTGTAAAGGGACAGCTTGTGTTCATTATGGTTAAGTTACACAGCAAGCACGCCTGTGCAGCACATTGATATGAGTGACTTCCATGGACTGGGTTAAAATCCATACAACATATTGTCTATCTGTTCAGTACCTCTTGTTTTTTGGTACAGAAATATACTATTATGTTCACTGTACTGATAACAGAAATATACTATTATGTTCACTCTACTTGATAACAGAAATATACTATTATGTTCACTGTACTTGATAACAGAAATATACTATTATGTTCACTGTACTTGATAACAGAAATATACTATTATGTTCACTCTACTTGATAACGAAATATCTATTATGTTCACTGTACTTGATAACGAAATATACTATATGTTCACTCTACTTGATAACAGAAATATACTATTGTGTTCACTGTACTTGATAACAGAAATATACTATTATGTTCACTGTACTTGATAACAGAAATATACTATTGTGTTCACTGTACTTGATAACGAAATATCTATTATGTTCACTGTACTTGATAACAGAAATATACTATTATGTTCACTGTACTTGATAACAGAAATATACTATTGTGTTCACTGTACTGATAACAGAAATATACTATTATGTTCACTCTACTTGATAACAGAAATATACTATTATGTTCACTGTACTTGATAACAGAAATATACTATTGTGTTCACTGTACTGATAACAGAAATATATTATTATGTTCACTCTACTTGATAACAGAAATATACTATTATGTTCACTGTACTTGATAACAGAAATATACTATTGTGTTCACTGTACTGATAACAGAAATATACTATTATGTTCACTCTACTTGATAACAGAAATATACTATTATGTTCACTGTACTTGATAACAGAAATATACTATTATGTTCACTGTACTTGATAACAGAAATATACTATTGTGTTCACTGTACTGATAACAGAAATATACTATTATGTTCACTGTACTTGATAACAGAAATATACTATTATGTTCACTCTACTTGATAACAGAAATATACTATTGTGTTCACTGTACTTGATAACAGAAATATACTATTATGTTCACTGTACTTGATAACAGAAATATACTATTATGTTCACTCTACTTGATAACAGAAATATACTATTATGTTCACTGTACTGATAACAGAAATATACTATTATGTTCACTCTACTTGATAACAGAAATATACTATTATGTTCACTGTACTTGATAACAGAAATATACTATTGTGTTCACTGTACTGATAACAGAAATATACTATTATGTTCACTCTACTTGATAACAGAAATATACTATTGTGTTCACTGTACTTGATAACAGAAATATACTATTATGTTCACTCTACTTGATAACAGAAATATACTATTATGTTCACTGTACTGATAACAGAAATATACTATTGTGTTCACTGTACTTGATAACAGAAATATACTATTATGTTCACTCTACTTGATAACAGAAATATACTATTATGTTCACTGTACTTGATAACAGAAATATACTATTATGTTCACTGTACTGATAACAGAAATATACTATTATGTTCACTGTACTTTATAACAGAAATATACTATTATGTTCACTGTACTTGATAACAGAAATATACTATTATGTTCACTGTACTTGATAACAGAAATATACTATTATGTTCACTGTACTGATAACAGAAATATACTATTATGTTCACTGTACTGATAACAGAAATATACTATTATGTTCACTGTACTTGATAACAGAAATATACTATTATGTTCACTGTACTTGATAACAGAAATATACTATTATGTTCACTGTACTGATAACTATTATGTTCACTGTACTGATAACTATTATGTTCACTGTACTGATAACTATTATGTTCACTGTACTGATAACTATTATGTTCACTGTACATATTCTTCTTCTTCAAACGCTCCATATCGACCACTTGTTAACCACTCTGTGTGATTTGAATGTGATCTGAGCCTAAGAGCCAGTTATGCACATACAAGTAGGCCAGCATATCCGATTTCTGCGATGCTTTTTATTTACTAGAGTAACTTTCCTAAGCCCCTACATTAGTCGCCTCTTACGACATACCTTGAAGTTCGCAATGGTAATATTCTTTGCTTCCTTTGCGGGCCCCGGCACCACGCGGGCGTTGCTTGTTTGATACAGAAATATACTATTGTGTTCACTGTACAGATAACTAGTGTGTTCACTGCACTGATAACTAGTGTGTTCACTGTACAGATAACTAGTGTGTTCACTGTACTGATAACACAATTATGTGTCTGTTAGTTTAATGACCAACTTTATCAGCTCAACAACTTTTTCTCTCATTGTTTATTGGACAAGTTTTCCCAACATGTTGCTCATATATATATATATATATATATATATATATATATATATATATATATATATATATATATATATATATTTATTTCGTACCGTTATGCGTACATAGGGCATGCAAGTAATTTCTCCATACCTCTCCCCTCTAGGCAACTCGCTCAATCTTTTCCATGGAACTGAGTCCAATATTTCTTGCCTCTCTCAGCAAAGTTTGTCTCATGGTTTACCTCAGACGTTCTCTCTTTCTTGAACCCTTTGCAACCTGCTGCCTTGTGGGTTTGGCTGGAGACAGCAAAAGGCTAACTGAGAGCGAACCTAGTAAACGCTGGTTGAAATCGAACACTTCACCGAAGGATAAGCACTAGAGCTCCAAATGGTACTGAACGTTGTGACGTAAAATTGCGTTCTTGACAAAGGATGTGTATATATCACAATTAGAATGATAAACATGGCCGAAAAAGAACGATCGCGAGAGAGAGAGAGAGAGAGAAAGAGAGAGAACCCGTGCCTCCCATTTCAACACCTGCGTTAATATTCTTAGATCACTTCTTGTCAATGTATGCCCAACATATCTCCATCTTCTCCTTCTTATAACAGTTGTTACTAGTGGTTGACCAGACATTTCTCTGCATGTTTTACATACCTCTAGCTTATAAGTTCTTCTTCTTTGCGTTCGTTCTTTACGACCAATTTTAATCACTCTTTGTGATATGTTTGATCTTTGCCAAGAACGTGTATACGTTGCATATTGGTTTGGTAGGCCCCTAAACGCATAGACTTCTACATGTTTAGGACACGTGCATCCGATTTCAGCCAAACCTCCTTAGTCGCCTCTTACGACATGCGTGGCAGGTAACTGGTTCTATTCTTTACACCCCAAATTTGGGCCCCGGAAACCACTCGGGTGGCCTTTAATAACAATACGTTTCTCATTATTCAATTCTTATGCTCTCCTTCAGTGGCGGCTCGTCATTAAGGACCAGAGGGGCCGGGCCCCACCAAAATAATATGTAACGTGTATTTATTATTGAATAAATTAAAATATAACCTAACCCAAAGCCATGATTTTCCTGAAAATTTGTGTCTGGCCCCACCAACAAAAACGATCACGAGCCGCCACTGCCCTCCTTTATAACAATACGTTTCTCATTATTCAATTCTTAATTAACCTTCCCTGTTTCAGAATTGTGACATCTTATCTCCCGTTTTCTATAAATGAGATTGTTTCACGCGTCAACATCTTGCACATATCGTTTGCTTATGTTGAAATAGATTTCTGCAGCTTCGTACACATAAACACTTATTTCTGTTAGATGGGGGGTGATTTTTGTATATGTTTGATAGAACACTGTATGCGTTTTTTGGTGCAATTTTACTCATTTCTATGCGTTTATATATTTTTATTGATGAAATTTTAATGATACTGATATTCCTTAGCTTTAAACTTAACTTGTAACACCGCCCGAGTGGTTACCGGGGCCCAAATTTGGGATGTAAATAATAGAACCACTGTTACCTGCCACGCATGTCGTAAGAGGCGACTAAGGAGGTTTGGCTGAAATCGGATGCACGTGTCCTAAACATGTAGAAGTCTATGCGTTTAGGGCCTACCAAACCAATGTGCAATGTATACACGTTCTTGGCAAAGATCAAACATATCACAAAGAGTGATTAAAATTGGTCGTAAAGAACGAACGCAAAGAAAAGAAGAACTTGTAACATAATATAACCTGATTTAGCATGTTGCGTTGTGCTTGAAATGAATTAGTCTATATACAACGAACGTCTGTAGCTTAAGAGGTAGGGAGCTTGACCACAACCCAAGCGTATCTGGTTCAAACTCTAAGGCGGGCAAATTTGGAAGCAAATTTGTTGACTTGGATTTTTACGAACTATCAAAATAGACCTCACCGTTCAGAAAGAAATTGACAAACTACTGAACGCAGTGGCGGCTCGTGATCATTTTTGTTGGTGGGGCCTGGCAGAAATTTTCGGAAAATTCATGGTTTCGGTTAGGTTATATTTTAATGTATAACATAATAAATACACGTTACACCTTATTTTTGGTGGGTCCGGCCCCACTGGCCCTTAATGACGAGCCGCCACTGACTGAACGTATACGTGGTGACTAGAAAATCAACAACTCGTTTATTGTGGTGCTGATGGTGACGTCCTGAAAAGGACATGCCACGATTTTCATTCATCACGCGTCCACCATCTTGCGTATATATCCTTTTCTGATGTTGAAATAGATTTCTGCAGCTTCGTACACATTTACCACACACTGGATGTATGCTGATAGATATCGATCGATCTTGTAGTCATGGCTAGTCTAACGTTGACACATGTGCTACCATACATACTTGTGTCTCATTGAACGGAAAGTCAATCAGGAAGATGCAATACACACAAAGCTAGTCACATATCGCAACAATCAGAATGGCGAAATAAGACTTCTTCTTTGCGTTCGTTCTTTACAACCAATTTTAATCACTCTTTGTGATATGTTTGCTCTTTGCCAAGAACGTGTATACGTTGCACATTGGTTTGGTAGGCCCCTAAATGCATAGACTTCTACACGTTTAGGACAAGTGTATCCGATTTCAGCCAAACCTCCTTGGTCGCCTTTTACAACATGCGTGGAAGGTAACAGTGGTTCTATTCTTAATACCCCAAATTTGGCCCTGGTAACCACTCGGGCGGCGAAACAAGTAAAAACAAAGTAATTTAGTTTTTAGAAAATACAAAAACAAGATACAACGACGTTGACACCAAACGACAAGCAGATGATACAAAACAAACGACGAAATTGAGACTAAACACTATACATCATAGACAATCAGATCTTCTACACATTTCAACTCCCAGCGGAGCACAGGTCACGACGTATCAGTAACGCTCACTTATAGTCTGTCCATTAATTCGTGAGCACGTTTGAAATTGATTTTCTCGAAAACTACCTGTTGGATCTCAGTGTTTTTTTGCATGCAGCCTTAGAATATCCATGACGTTAAAATAAAGCTAACCAGTAGTCCATAGATGCTACGGATTTTGCACATCGGCGAATTCCTTTGATCTTTTATGACAATTGCAAATACGGGGCTCAAATTTTAGATTTTACAGTAATCCCTAGAATTTGTCCATGTCAATTCTATTCATAGGTGTATCTCCATATTAACTTGATAGGTCAAGTAATTAAGTGTGTTGCCCTTTATGTGCAATCGTGAACTTGGATACAATATGCAACAGTTAGTCCTCCCTTCGGTCACCATTAGACCCCAGGGTGTCTTAACTTCACCACAAATTGTATGATGGTAGACGCATTTGGATATGGAAATGTATACGTTGCTATTTCTCAGTCTGTAATCAAAATATGATTTGTATCATCCCGAATCTGACGATTCCATGAGGTTGATAATTGTTACTGGCTGAACAAATTGTAATCCATCTCGGTGCCAGTACTCGTCTTCCTCTCGGAGCACATGTTCAACACACTTCTTCCAGAACTGCATGTCTATCATTGAGAGGGACTCACGTGTCAGAACTTCAACATCACACATTTTAAACGTCCTGTTCTGTTCGGCAACTTGCCCTTTTACTTTAACCCAGACAAGCTCTATCGGATTGAGGTGAGCATGATATGGAGGTAGTCGCAAAGACGTGTGGCCGTATTCCGCAATGATTTTGTCAATATGAAACACCTTTGTCTTATTTGTCATCCTCACCAGGTGCAACAACTCGGGTTTCAAATATGTATCATCGAAGCTGACATTTTCCTTAGCAAGCCAAGTCCTAATTTGATCTTTTGTATTTGATGCAGTTGGTACTTTGTCTTCCGCTGATACTGCGTTTTGATAGGATGCATTATCCATTACCAAGCATGATGGTCTGTTTAGAATTGTGAGTAGATCTTTCTCCATCCAGTGCCTGAAAATATGTCCATTCATTTCTGTGTGGTAGTCCCTACCGTCGGTACTTTTTTATTGGAAAATAAGTCCAGCGTCATGGACAAGACCTTCTTCACTGCTTCCTGCATGTGTTAGTATAATACGCTGGCCTTTGCTGCTTGGTATTTTCTTTTCTGTTCACCGTCTACTGATTGCCATTCTTTAGCATTGGTGTAGTGAGCATTGACCCAGGATTCGTCCAAATATACAATATCATAGCCTTGCCTCCGCCGCTCACGGATCTGCCTCAGGTATTTACTTCGGCCAGCAATTAAATGTGGCTTTTCACAAATAATATTCCTGCTGCCTATAGTTTTTCTGAAGGTGAAGCCGGCTGCTCTTACAATTTTCCATAGAGTACTTTTAGAAATGTCTATGCTGCAATCTGATTGCAGTTTTAATTTCAGTTTCCTGAGAGTAACAAGTTGATTTGTCGCAAACATTTTCAAGAGCTCTCGTCTTATGACATCTATGTCAAAGTCGTCAATTGTTCTTTTCCTTCCTTGCTTGACATTAGTGCACTTTGTGTCCTGTTTAATCCATCGGGAAAAGGATTCTCTATTCAGACCAAGCGCCAGTTGCGTTCGTTTCTCAGGGTTATGAATATCGCAATATAGATGACCTCTCTTAGATTCCCTACGGAAGTGTTCGTATAGTAAAACTGTAACCTTCTGCATTGTTATAAATGTGCACTTCAGACTCATTATGAATGTGATATCAATGTCAGTTTTGATAAGCCAACAAATATGATACAATAGCTTCATAAAAATAGCGAGATACACCTATAACTATACAACGGTATCCCAATTATAACGTCATATGCTTTCCGCTTTCAAAGTCGACTGGGTTAGGTGCACGGGATTTCGTGAAATTGTTGTTTACTCAGGGTATTTTAATGTTACCATAATGTATTTTTAGAACAACGCGTCTGTGTACCGTAGATCTGTTACTATTGTGTACAATCCGGTGAGGTTGATTTTAATATAACCTGAAGAAGAAATATTTCAAACTACATCAAATTTTCTTGGAAAAAATATTTCTCTAGCGTCATGGATATTCTAAGGCTGCTTGCAAAAATCACTGAGATCCAACAGGTAGTTTTCGAGAAAATCAATTTCAAACGTGCTCACGAATTAATGGACAGACTATAGTAATGTCCCTTTGTTGCGCTTAGATACCTTTTGTTTACATTCCAGGGCAAGGTTACGAAATCTTCTTCTCTCTTGCCATCCCTTCCAACTCTTTCCATGTTTTACCTATCCTAGACAGTCAGATAAAGTAAAAAAAAAAGTAAAGGTACCCTTTCATACCTCGTGGTATATAGGTCAATACAGTGTTAGGCCTGTATTTTTCATTGACCGTCGGCACACAATGGGTGATGTGGTCAGCATCACGCCGGCCGCCTTTACTTTCCCAGATCATGTCTGGTACCCAGTTGAGGCTGAGACAGTCAGATACTGAGGTCTTAATCAAATGAGAATATGACGAAAAGTTGCAGCAAAATTCTGGATATTGTTATTTGTATCGCCTGTGTGGTGCCGGGGCCCGAAAGGGAAGCAAAGAATAGTACTACTGCGACCTACAGTGCATGTCGTAAGAGGCGACTGATGTAGGCCTTAGGGGAGCTCCTCTCTCTCTTTAGCCTGTTACGCCCTGGCGTTTAGGGCAGCAACAAACGTACACCATTCTTCCCTGTTCATGGCCTTCCTCTGTATTGTGTTCCAGCTATGATTCATTTCCTTCAGCTCTTGCTCTATCGTTCTCCTCCAGGTTGTCTTGGGTCTTCCACGCTTTCGCCTACCCTCTGGAGTCCATCTCAGTGCAGTTTTCGTGTCGGAGCCAGTCTCCATGCGCATCACATGTCCAATCCATCTCCAGCGTCGTCTTCGGATGATAGTGCCCATATTCTCTTGTTGGCATCGTGCAAGCAATTCTTGATTCGAGATAGTCCTTAGGGGAGCTACCCTAGTAAAAAAAAAACAGTGCAGAAATCGGATGTGCTAGCAAACTTGTAGGCGCATAACTGGCACAATGTACATTAAGCTCAGATCACATACAAATTGCGCAGAGTGGTTGACAAGTGGTTGATATGGAGCATCCGAAGAAGAAGATTATTGGTATAAGGCAAAGGTTCCCAAACGTTTTAGGACCATCGACCGGGGGACTGCCTAGAGTAGTTGATAGTAGCTCGGCCTGCTAGCTGTGAGACGCCTCATAGCTCGGGTTCGAACCTACTGTCCGGCATTTGTTCGAGTCCCCTGGTCTTACTCAGGACGATAACATGAGTACCTCTGAAGTCGGAGAAAATCTGCCTTTATGGCGAGGGAATACTAATTACGAGTACATTGAGCACACGGCTGCCAGTGTAAAGTAATTTACAATGTGCACGCTGCTGCCATTGTAAGAAATTGGAAAAACAGATTTTCACGCAAAAATCAGTTTCAGAGATGAAACTTCGTCTGAGTTGAAAGCGGACGAAAGAAAAAAAAAGGACCATCGACCACTTTGCAAGACATCAATTTTGTAACGGTCCCACCTCCACACACACACAAACCCCCACATCATCAACTATAACAGTTTTCCGCGTTCAAGCAGTTTGATATTTTCGACGTAAATAGCCAGATCTGATACATTATTACTTATGCCGTTAAGTATTGACAAAGTAGTGGTCAATATGTGCTTCATTCTTGAACACAGTTATTCAATCGCAAAATATGTGCTTCATCTTGAACACAGCTATTCAATCGCAAAATATGTGCTTCATTCTTGAACACAGCTATTCAATCGCAAAATATGTGCTTCATCTTGAACACAGTTATTCAATCGCAAAATATGTGCTTCATCTTGAACACAGCTATTCAATCGCAAAATATGTGCTTCATTCTTGAACACAGCTATTCAATCGCACAATATGTGCTTCATCTTGAACACAGCTATTCAATCGCAAAATATGTGCTTCATCTTGAACACAGCTATTCAATCGCAAAATATGTGTTTCATCTTGAACACAGCTATTCAATCGCAAAATATGTGCTTCATTCTTGAACACAGCTATTCAATCGCACAGTATGTGCTTCATCTTGAACACAGCTATTCAACATCGAGCATGACTGTGGAGATCACCGCTGCCTCCAGGGCTCTGTCATGGGTGACTGAGCAACAGGTTACCCATACGATCATCATATCAGACTCGATGAATATGCTTCAACTGATTGAATCTGGAAGTATGCGTGTAGAATGGGTGGACATCATTCGGAGATCACATCTCAAGAAAATTACTTGGCTGTACACGCCTGGACATGCTGGAGTGCGGGGTAACGAGCGTGCTGACTCTCTTGCAAACAGTGCCCCGACTCAAGTGGGCAGAAGCATGGACAGAGCCGATATCATCAATGCGGTACGCTCTCAATTATGTGACATGGGCGGGTCTCAGACACTGGAACGAGTTCGAGAATTAGGTGTTAAGTTTGGACATGCCAGCCAGTGTCGTCTTCGTGGTAGAGAAAGAAGATATAGTAATCAACTTCTCATGGGTACTGTGAGCAAATGGACTTTGCGATGGCTGCTGCAGCGGAGGACAAAGCACGAATGGGAATGTCCAATGTGCCAGGACGTCGATCGCATAACATAACATAGCATAGCATAGCATAACATAACATAACATAACATAACATAACAGCATAACATAACATAATCGCAAAATATGTGCTTCATCTTGAACACAGCTATTCAATCGCACAATATGTGCTTCATCTTGAACACAGCTATTCAATCGCAAAATATGTGTTTCATTCTTGAACACAGCTATTCAATCGCAAAATATGTGCTTCATCTTGAACACAGTTATTCAATCGCACAATATGTGCTTCATCTTGAACACAGCTATTCAATCGCAAAATATGTGTTTCATTCTTGAACACAGCTATTCAATCGCACAATATGTGCTTCATCTTGAACACAGCTATTCAATCGCAAAATATGTGTTTCATTCTTGAACACAGCTATTCAATCGCACAATATGTGCTTCATCTTGAACACAGCTATTCAATCGCAAAATATGTGTTTCATTCTTGAACACAGCTATTCAATCGCACAATATGTGCTTCATCTTGAACACAGCTATTCAATCGCAAAATCACGAAAATAATTTATTTTTAAATATTTATTATTAATTATTTCTACAAAGAGCCACCGACCTATAGATCTCTCCCCCACCCCAAAGCCTTTGAACCCACTATCCCCCATAAACGCTTCAACGCCCACTGGGGCGAGGCGGTACCGCCCACTTTAGAAACCTATGGTATAAGGGAAAACCGCAGTATAAGTATGTAGTAACAGCGATCATTTGCTTTATAAAGACCTTTTGGTCGAAACGTTGTTGTATTTTGTTTTTGTATTTTATAAAACTACATTACTTCTTTATTAACTTGTTTCGCCAGTTTTACTGGTGGCGTCTGTGGCTTAGGGGATAGTGACTCGGTCTATTAACTCCGACGTTCTGAGTTCGAATCACGCTGCAGACAATTTGGTTGCAAATTGTTTCGCGTGATTTTTACAAAAGACGATGGCACCACCCGTTCAGGAAGCGATGGCAAACTACTGAACGTAATAATGCCTAGAAAAATCACAAACAGCGTTAAAAGCTGGGGTTGATTCGCAAAGTCCTGTAAAGGATATGCAATTATCTTTAATCACTTACTCTGGCTATGAATACCCTAAATAATAAGTCTCAGCAGCTAGGTTTGAAAATACACAGGGGAAGACCAAGGTCATGAGAATAAATGCTGCAAATGTAAACCAGATTATGCTGGAGGAAACAGCACTGCAGGATGTAGAATCATACACATACCTTGGAAGCAACATAGACACAGAAGGAGGAACAAACAAAGATGTTAAGATAAGAATACAAAAAGCAAGAGGAACTTTATTGCATTGAGTAAGATATGGAAGGCAAGGAGATCAAAACAAACACAAAACTGAGAATTTTCCAGTCAAATGTGAAGTCAGTGCTGTTCTATGGCTCGGAAACATGGAAGACCACAAAGGAAACTATCAGAAAACTGCAGACCTTTGTAAATGGATGTTTACGTAGGATAGAGGGATTGAGATGGTATGATAAGATTACAAATGAGGAACTCAGGGAGAGAACAAATTCGAACCCCCAACCTTCAGTACGACAGACAAACGACTTAACCACTTCGCTATTGATACCACTTTTTATGGATCACAGGAAAAAAATATCGATAGCTCCACGCGGGAATCGAATCGAGTACTTTTGAAGCAAGAGACGAGCAGCTTACCTCTCCTTCACAGAGACCACCGGTTGAACATGATATGATAGTTTAGTAAACAAAATAACATCTGTCATATTGAACAGATGTCACTTGTTATTTTGTGTAATCTCATAAGGAATGCTAACTGCTAAACATAATTATAAAAGTGGAATGAAAAGTGGCTTACATAAGAACACCTGGCCAATGTGAGTTCTATAGATTCAGATGACCGGGGATTTCTATAACCAAGCCTTTACCCACGGCCTTCGCTATAAGATCTTATTTCTATTTCTTATAGAGAAGGCAGTGCTTTACTTTGTGTCCAGAAGACCGTTGGTTCGAATTCAGACCGCGCCGTTCTGTTCACAAGTGTCTTTTTTCCAGAGACCTTAGTACTGTTGCCGGAGCTACGGAGTTTATTTTCTGTGTGATACTCTCGGCAGGTGGTGTGCCATTTCTGCGGTAGGGACCGAGCCATATGGGGTAAATCCCGGCACAATTAAGTCAATTCTTCGGATTTAACCCCCCTCTTTTTCGATAACATCGACTTGCCTGATTGCCTTTGACAATCCTACATCATTTATGGTTATGTTCTATAAATCAATAACACGTATCAGAGTTTTCACAACTGCTGTCAAAAACACATCCGGACGACACGCCCTGTATGTGTTAAAAGTGAAGTGTGTGTGCTTACATAAAACCAGATTGTTTTTTTTTATATTTGTTGTGCGCGGAATGTGTTCACAGGGACATAGCAACGGTGCATATACTTAATTCTTCTTCTTCTTTGCGTTCGTTCTTAATGGCCAATTTTAACCACTCTTTGTGATATGTTTGATCTTTACTAAGAACGTGTATACGTTGCACATTGGTTTGGTAGGCCCCGAAACGCATAGACTTCTACACGTTTAGGACACATGCATCCGATTTCAGCCAAATCTCCTTAGTCCCCTCTTACGACATGCGTGGCAGATAACAGTGGTTCTATTCTTTACACCCCAAATTTGGGCCCCGGTAACCACTCGAAGTACACTAAGTAGATGGCAGGACACAATATATCAGCAATCCTGTATAAAGAGTTGCTACATCATAACCAAGCAAACGACAATCCGATCTCCCTTGGTGAAATCCCACTTCAAGAGGTAGAATCATACACATATTTGGGCAGCAATGTAGACAAAGAGGGTGGAACAGATAGAGATGTCAAATTAAGAATACAGAAGGCAAGAAAGAAGTTCATCATACTGGGAAATCCTTCCCAGTGGTTACAGGAGTTCTGTTATATGTGTCAGAGACATGACGAACGACGAAAATAATAACGCATA
The DNA here is from genome assembly GCA_020796225.1 of Arion vulgaris. NCBI lineage: Eukaryota > Metazoa > Mollusca > Gastropoda > Stylommatophora > Arionidae > Arion > Arion vulgaris. The sequence goes on from CM036767.1 coordinate 7,904,348, forward strand.
AATTGCAAACATTCATCAACTGATGTCTGCGCAGAATAGAGGGACTGAGATGGTATGATAGTGTCAGAAATGAAGAACTTACAGAGAGAACAAGACAGATTCCAGTGGAACAAGAGGTTAAAAAAAGACACTGGATAGGACACACTTTGAGAAAACCAGAGGGAATATAACAAGAAGGGTCCTTGCCTGGAACCCACAGGGACAGTGAAAGAAAGGTAACCTAGAAATACACGGAGACGAGATTTGGAAGCAGTGATCAACAATATAAAGAAGAGCTGAAGGGCGCTGCAGGAGATAGCTATAGATAGGAAGACTTGGCATGAGTTGGTTGAGGGCCTATGCCCCAATTCGGGTTTTAAAAATGAGAGAGAGAGAGACACGATGATGATGTAGCAACACAGACAATCAAGGTAGCAACGTAGAAACTGGGGAGCATTAATCTTGGTTAACAATTGGAGTATTTTTGTACAAGATCAGCACTGCAAGTTTATTTTCTTGAGATCTAAATTACAAGTACCTCTGCAGTTAGAGTAAGGTTCGCTTGAATGGCGAGAGGCACTGGTGATAAGAAAAACAAGCCTTCACGAAAAAATGAGTCAGAGGTGCCATATTCGGCGCCATGACTTCCTGAATTATTAGCGGGAGAACGAAGAAAGGGCACTTCGGTCTAAAAAAGTGCAGGTCTACATGTCCTACTGTTTCATCAGTGCAACAAGCGCCACCATGCAGTGCACACCGTCTCAATGTGGAATACCAGGAAGTGAGACAACAAGCTGACTGGCCAAGGAATGTGCTGCAAGAAAACAATCTAATACACCAGTTTCGTATTATCAAAAGAAAAAAGGACGATTAAATCATTCAGAAAGCCAGCAATAGTAACACAGGACGACTACCAAAATATGATGTATGGTGAGCTTGAAGAGGGTGGAGTTCAGCTGGTGGACAGAAAAAATGCTTTAAAGACGCTCTTAAAGTGTCTCTGAAATGCTTCGATATAGACACCACGTCATGTGAATCCCTAGCGCAAGGTCGCCAAATGTGGCGCTGTAACAACACAAGAGGAACCCGCATAGCTGAGAATCGTCGTGCCGTTGAGCAGGCACAGAGAAAACAAGCTGTGCGATTCCGGGTGGTTCCGGGGCTCGCAAGGGAAGCAAAGAATAGCACCATTGCGACCTAGAAGACATGTCGTAAGATGCGACTGATGTAGGACCTAGGGAAGCTATCCTAGTAAATAAAAAGCGCCGCAGATATCGGATGTGCTGACTTGTAGGCGCACAACTAGCACAACGTAAATCGCTCTTAGGCTCAGATCACATACAAATCACACAGAGTGATAAACAAGTGGTCGATATGCAGATATGGTCGGATTGTCGTTTGATTGGTTAATTATCATTATATTTGTCTTTCAGTTGTAGTCTTATTTACTATAATTTTTACCTGAGCCTGTCGATCGTATGTTATCGGAGGTCACGGTAAAATTTAACAGTTACTCACAAGTAGACCACAGCCAACTCTAGATAACTAGGCCAGACAGCTGAGTGGGGGTTCCTTGACCTAGATCAGAAAAGGGGCCGGAAAATATAGATGTTTGATAGAACACTGCAAGCTTTTATGAAATTTTACTCAAATCTGTGAGTCTATGGTTATTTATTGGTGAAAAATATTCATAATATTGATATTCCTTATTGTTAAACTTAACTTGTTACATAATATAACTTCGATTTAGTATTTTGTGTTGATTTTAAAATGAATTCGTCTATATACACCAATCCTGAATACGAGGTCACGTGGTGTAGTTGTGGTCTGATTTCCATAATTCTTACCTGAGTCCGAAGGCCCATAAGTTTATAGTTGCCTCTGAGTAGGCCAACATTCGGATGTGCCTGTCCTATAAGCCGTATTGGGCTTGACGAGAGTGTAACGTACTCATGTTCTCAACGCACAAAACACTTATCACAAAATGGATTAATTTGGATGATTAGAACGAACGAACTCAAACAAGCAACATATGTCATTCTGTTTTGTTTTCCATGTGGCACTATGGAGACACCAAACATTGACTTAGTTTAGTCACGACGGGGCAGTTCTGGTACGGCGAACTAGCTTGATTCCATGCGACAAGATTTGTTTTCTTCTTCAAACGCTCCATATCGACCACTTGTTAACCACTCTGTGTGATTTGTATGGGATCTGAGCCTAAGAGCGTTGTGCCAGTTATGCACCTACAAGTAGGCCAGCAAATCCGATTTCTGCGATGCTTTTTATTTACTACGGTAACTTCCATAGGTCGTGTGTGGTCCGACACCACACGGGATTATAAACCTAGAGACGTTCTTTAAAACGCGATTGCTAGAACACATATCTCAATCACTTGCATTGTTTCTGTCTCTATGCTTTATCAAATTCGCTCTAGTCGTCGACCAGGAGACCCGTTTAGTCACACCCACAAGTCTGGTGTGCAATCATATCTCATACTATTTGCAACTTCACTTACATTATATAATCGCATGTTAGCAGCCCTCCTTCGATTCTTACCCATTTTGCCAGATTTTAGTGCATCATGGGTGTGAAGCATGGACATTTAATAAAGCAGTGGAAAAACATATGTGCTTTTGAATATAAGTATTACAGAAGAGTCCTTCGTATATCATGGACAGAGAAGAGAACAAATAGATCTATCCAGAAAGAACTCAAAATCAAAGAAAACTGGCTGATGCTACAAATAAGAAAGACAAAATTGAGATATGTTAAAAGACATGAAGGGCTGGAAAAGACCATCATGAAAGGAAGATACCAGCAAAGAGAAGAAGAGGAAGACCACTGAAAGATGGATTCAGGATGTAACTGATGGTTTGAACATGACGGCTGCAGAGGCAGGACATCTGGCCTATGAGAGAGAGAAATTCGGAGGACTGTTGGGGTGGAAAAGTTCTGCTCAGGACAAGCAATTTGATGATGATGAATCTGTTTTCATAGTCATCACGTTGAGGAAAGTAGGGTCTTGGTCAGTACCAGCTCACTGACCCTGGCACTGCCTTGTCACCGTATTTCTTCATGCCTATATAGTCTTGCACAGGTTTTTGATACCACCAATACTTTTGCCGTGTTGTTGTTATATTTTATGGTCACTAGTAATTATCAGTGCGCAAAATTACTCGTTGTTTTCTAGTTGTCAATGTTAGTGTTTATAAAATGTTCATCTTTGAACGCCCCATTTTTAATTTTTTTCCCGATCCAGAAGCACTTGAGCTTTTCAGCTCTTCGGCTCGGTGCCATGGACATCGTAACCCTTCGGTTCGGTGCCACGAACACCGTAAATCTGGGAAATCTGTGGCTTTTTCTGCCATCCCACGGAATTGAACCCGTACACACAGAGGGATAGTCACCGGAAGTCCAACGCGCTACGAACACGCTGGGCAGACGGGCATAAGGCAAGATTAAAATAGTACAAACAAACTACAAACTATACATTTTTTTTTAAAGCGAACTGTTTTTTAAAATTTATAGTTCAAGTGTCGCCGATAGTCAAGTTGAACGCCCCATATCGACCACTAGTTAACTACTCTTTGTGATTTGTATGTGATCTGAGCCTGAGCGATTGTACGTTGTGTCAGTTATACACCTACAAGTAGGTCAGCACATCCGATTTCTGCGACTCTTTTTATTTACTAGGGTAGCTTCCTAGGCCCCGACCTCACCCGCCTCTTACGACATGCCTAGTAGGTCGCAATGTTACTATTCTTTGCTCCCCCTCCGAGCCCCAGTAACACATGAGCGTATAAAATGTTACATTTATGAGTCGTTAATCTCTCTACATGTAAACAATATCGTTACTATTAGTGGCGGCTCGTCAGTAAGGGCCAGTGGGGTCGGCTTCCCAAAAATAAGGTGTAACGTGTATTTATTATTTTATACATTAAAATATATCCTAACTGAAACCATGATTTTCCCGAAAATTTATGTCTGGCCCTACCAATAAAAATGATCACGAGCCGCCACTAGTTACTATCAACAAAACTAGAAATAGCATTCTTCTTCATTTCAGATCCTCATTGCTTCAGATTGCCAATGCTATTGTGTTATATATCGTGATACGTGTTCCAAATAAACAGTCTAAATATAGTAACTAACGTCACCGGAGAATGGCCTGATTATAACTACAGCACGCGTAAGTCGGTGTCGTATTTGAAATGTAGGATTGGATGCGTTGTGTAATAATGCTAAACTATAACACATGTGGGGATGACTTAAAGGTGAAGGTCTGACTTCAGTGCACTTGATTTAATCCTGGAGAAGAAGAAAGGTTACAAATTAAGTGTACTATTTTCGTTAGGCATGTGGCCATTTGTTTGTTTCTTGATTAGAGACCGATGCGAACAATCACGATCCATCAGGTCTAGCTAGTAGCGTCGCCATGTGTAACAGAAACAAATAATTTGACTAGTCCACTGATTCCCAAACATTTTGACCCTCCACCCACTTTGCACAAAATAGACTTTGTAACCCCCACCTCCACATTATAACAGTGTGCCAACGCCACACCACACACACACACACTGCTCAATTTTCTCGTTGACGTAGAAAATTGATATATATTTCTGCGATACAATGGTCAGTTTTCAAATGATTATATACATGAAATAGAAAATTGATGAAAAAAGGGATCGTGTAAGACCGGCTTAAGATGAATTAAAATGCAGAATTCAAATTTTAAATGATTATTCAATCGCAAAATCATGAAAATAATTTATTTTAAAATATATATTGTTAATTTTTTTCTTAAGGATCCACCGACACCTAATCGCCTGAACATCCCCCAAATTCTTCTGAACGCACTATCGCCCCCTAAAACGCTTCAACGCCCACGGGGGATACCGCCCACTTTGGGAAGTGCTGGTGTAGAAGGAAGCAGAGATTAAATAACCAGAGATATAAACGTATAATTTTGAATAAATATTGCTACAGGGATGGGAGGAAGACTAACGAAAACCTGGGTGAATGAAGTAGAAAGGTCCATGTCAATCAATATTTAATATTAAGACAGCAAGAAGAAATAGAACATAATGAAACGAGGAAATAAGAATGAACACGCAAGAGATGAATGGTTCAAAGTGGACGGACAAGAGGGAAGCAGCTGCTCGGTGGGAGGAAAACAGAAACATAAAATGAATGAATGGTTGAAGGTGAATGAACAAGAGAAAAGCAACTTTAGATGTAGGATAACATTAAGAGATGGACAAAGGGTGACCTTTCATTGTTCATTTGAGAATCATCTTCATCGCACATCCGACATATCCATAATTGCCCGGATCTCCACCCAAGCATGTATTTCAGTGTGTTTAGACACAGCCAACTCTAGATAACTAGGCCAGACAATTGCCTGGGGTTCCTGACCTAGATCAGAAAAGGGGCTGGAAAATATAGATGTTTGATAGAACACTGCAAGCTTTTTGCAATTTTACTCAATTCTGTGAATCTATGGTTATTTATTGGTGAAAAATTATTCATAATATTGATATTCCTTATTTTAAAACTTAATTTGTTGCATAATATAACTTCGATTTAGCATTTTGTGTTGATTTTAAAATGAATCCGTCTATATACACCAATACTGGAATGCGAGGTCACGTGGTGTAGTTGTGGTCTGATTTCCCATAATTCTTTCCTGAGTCCGAAGGCCCATAAGTTTATAGTTGGCTATGGTTTAGACTAACTCCCGTCCTGTGTTGGTTGATGTATCTACTGGGGGTTCTTTCACGGTTTTCCCGTCTTGCCGCACCTATCGGTATGCATAACTTGCGCAACCTAGATAGAGAATACCCTTTATCTTCTTCGTTGAAATCTTCCGAGCGTATGTTTTTCTCTTAGAGCGTTGATGATGTCGCTTTTGTCCATAGAATGCGCCCGCCTGCCCAGTGTGTTCGTAGCGCGTTGAACGACGGGGACAAGCCCCCTGTGAGTGCGGTTCAATTCTGTGGGCTGGCAGAAAATTCACAAGTTCTCCAGATTTACGGTGTTCGTGGCACCGAACCGAAGGTTACGATGTCTATGGCACCGAACCGAAGGGTTACGATGTCCATGGCACCGAACCGAAGAGCTGAAAGCTCAAGTGCTTCTGGATCGAAGGCACATTGTCGACCGCAGCATTGCTGGCCAGTACATCCGCTCTCTAATTGACCTTGACCCCAGTGTGACCCGGTACAAAGATAAAGTTGGATGTCTGGGTTGTCGTGTTTTGTATTAACTCGCTCGTGTGTTGCCGGAGCTATCAAAGGGAGCAAAGAATAGTAACACTGCGACCTACAAGGCATGTCGTAAGAGGCGATGAGGTAGGGCATAGGGAAGCTGCCCTAGTAAATAAAAAAGCGTCGCAGAAATCGGATGTGCTGGCCTATTTGTAGGCGCATAATTGGCACAGCGTACAGTCGCTCTTAGGCTCGGATCACACACACACATCACAAAGAGGGGTAAACAAGTGGTCGATATGGAACGTTCGAAGAAGTATTAATTGCGTCCACTGCCTTCGTGTGACCGTTTATAGTGGTCAGTCGTGTGTGCCTATTGTATTTCCCCAGGTGAATGATGGAATTGGTTGTCCACTCTTGCTGTTAAGCGTTTTGGCTGCAGCTTTAATTTGCGTCCCAGATACGTCGCTCTTGTTGTGTTATATCTGTGTTTATTTAGTGTGGTCTTGATATTGTTTATCCATCTTTTCTTGGTCTTCCCTTGGGCCATGTGAGTAGCCAGAAATAGAAGACTTCCGTCCTACCTGGACAGTTTCTAATAAGCATAATTGTTTAATTGACATGTTACCTTGTTCATTCAGACAAGTAAAGTATTTTGGGCACATAAAAAGACATGACACCATGATAAAGCATTTACTAGAGGGGAAAGTTGAGGGGAGAAGAGCAAGAGGAAGGCCGAGAGATAAGTGGGAGGAAACTTTAAGAAATGGACAGGTTACAGTCTGACAGTGTGCAACACCAAGGCGAGAGACATAGGATGCTGGAGATTCATTGCAGCCAACTTTCGATGTGGAGACGGCACCTGATGATGATGATGATGACCTTGTTCATATTGTCCTAAACGCGTTGCTTTGATAGTTGTTTTTTACCACTTCCAATCATGTCCTTAAGTCGTTTTGTTGGTGTCTCACCTTTTTTCTTATTTTGTAACTAGTTGTATCTGTCAGTTCTTACTTTGCAATGTTGCAATTGATTTGCTCGTGTGGTGCCGGGGCCGCAAGGAAGTAAAGAATAGTACCACTGCAACCTACAATGCATGTTTTAAGAGACGACTGATGTAGGCTCTAGGGATGCTACCCTAGTAAATAAAAAGCAGTGCAGAAATCGGAGGTGCTGGCCTAATTGTAGGCGCATAATCGGCACAGCGTACAATCGCTCTTAGGCTCAGATGACATACAAATCACACAGAGTAGTTAACAAGTGGCTGATATGGAGCGTTCAAAGAAGATGAAGAAGAAGCAATTGACTGGTCTCCACTGAACTGTGACTTTTAATGAACATTATTTAACCTTTGAAGTCGGAGCTGTATGGCGGTGAACACTGATAAAAAGGAAAACAGGCCTTCATGCAAAAATTATTCAGAAGCGACAGTCACCCTGACCGCCTGAGTTCATAGCGGACGAACGCAAGAAGAAGAATAGGAAGAACATTATCAACTTCTACAGGTCTATCATAGACACTACTTAAGTCTATCACTAGATCAACTACTATACAGAGTCTATCACAACTTCTGATCAACTACTTCAGAGTCTATCCTTCATGAGGTTCCCGCTAGTATGCTTCCCTAGGGCTTCTATTACTGGCATGCTCGCCCGAGTGGTTACCGGGGCCCACATTTGTGATGTAAAGAATAGAACCACTGTTACCTGCCACGCATGTCGTAAGAGGCGACTAAGGAGGTTTGGATGAAATCGGATGCATGTGTCCTAAACATGTAGAAGTCTATGGTTTAGGGGCCTACCAAACCAATGTGCAATGTATACACGTTCTTGGCAAAGATCAAACATATCACAAAGAGTGATTAAATTGGTCGTAAAGAACGAACGCAAAGAAGAAGAAGGAGATTGGCATGCCGGCAGAACAAGACGTCTGTGAAAATGGCATTTTGTTTCTCAGATGTGGTGTGGCATTTATTGTACAATAGAGAATAAGATTTTCTGCTGCATGTTTAAGAGCTCCCGCCTCAACTGTGGCATTTTATTTAATAAGATTGCCCACCTACCCAGCGTGTTCGTAGCGCGTTGGACGACGGGTGACAAGCTCCCTGAGAGTGCGGTTCAACTCGGGGCTGGCAGAAAAGCCACATGTTCTCCAGATTTACGGTGTTCGTGGCACCGAACCGAAGGGTTACGATGTCCATGGCACCGAGCCGAAGAGCTGAAAAGCTCAAGTGCTTCTGGATCGAGAGAAATTTAATAAGATTGTTTGCTGCATGTTTAAGATCTTCCGCTTCGTCAGATTTTCCAAGTGCTTTAGCGCACACAATGTTTTCCAGTTACAATTGAAAAAAGGCAGTTTCTTTTCTTTAGTGTTGCACGTATGTCTCCTCCCTCAAGTTTCAACAGTCCACTTGTAGAAGAACCACGTTCAAAGCTTGCTGAAACTAGTTTGTGCTTATTCTATCTTTAATGGCTTGCCTTGAATCTATTTTTCTCTCTCATGTTATACAGCAGCCAGACTAAGATAAAAGGTCAGCGCACCTAATATAACCAGAAATATATCCGCTTTAGGCCGAGAGTGTCGTGCGCCGACTTAAGGATATTTTAAACATAAATGAATATTTCTTCTTCAAATGCTCTATATCGACCACTTGTTAACCACTCTTTGTGATTTGTATGTGATCTGAGCCAAGAGCGACTGTACTCTGTGCTAGTTATGCGCCTACAAGTAGGCCAGCACATCCAATTTATGCGGCGTTTTTATTTATTAAGGCAGATTCCCTAGGCCTCTACCTGATCCGCCTCTTACGACATGCCTTGTAGATTGCAGTGTTACTATTCTTTGCTCCCTTGCGAGCTCCAGGCAACACACGGGCAAGAAATAAATATACACAGACTCGTTTTATGTTGTAATAACACAACATCGCAAAAGCCTAACAAGCAACGAGGTGTTGGAATAGGATAGAATCTCTCATAGCATCTTCTCTCCGCCTGTGTGGTGCCGGGACTTGCAAGGGGAGCAAAGAATGGTACACTGCACTACGTCATCTCGTAAGAGGCGACTGATGTAGGACATTTGTTTTTTTCCCCGATCCAGAAGCACTTGAGCTTTTCAGCTCTTCGGCTCGGTGCCATGGACATCGTAACTCTTCGGTTCGGTGCCACGAACACCGTAAATCTGGGAAATCTGTGACTTTTTCTGCCATCCCGCGGAATGGAACCCGCACACACAGAGGGATAGTCACCCGTAGTCAACGCGCTACGAACACGCTGGGCAGACGGGCGATGTAGGACATAGGGAAGCTGCTCTAGTAAATTAAAAGCATCGCAGAAATGTGATGTGCTGGCCTACTTGTAGACGCATATCTGGCACGACGTACAATCGCTCTTAGGCTCAGATCTCATACAGATCACAGAGTGATTAACAAGTGGTCGATATGAAGCATTCCGATAAGAAGAAAGAAAATATTTTCTTATTCTCATGTTATACACAAGCCACATTAAGATAAAAGTTCAGAGCATCTAATATAACCAGAAAGATATCAGCTTTAGGCCGAGAGTGCCGTGCGCCGATTTCTTCTTCCTCTCTTCCACCATTTACTTCTTTATAGAAGTGTTGGGGGGTGAAACGTAGTGATCTTGTGTGTGCTTGTTCTTCTCTTCCATCATTGACTTCTTTATAGAAGTGTTGGGGTGAAACGTAGTGATCTTGTGTGTGCTTGTTCTTCTCTTCCACCATTTACTTCTTTATAGAAGTGTTGGGGTGAAACGTAGTGATCTTGTGTGTGCTTGTCTTCTCTTCCATCATTGACTTCTTTATAGAAGTGTTGGGGGTGAAATGTAGTGATCTTGTGTGTGCTTGTTTTTCTCTCATCATTGACTTCTTTTTAGAAGTGTTTTTGATGACGTGTCATCTTATGGTGTGTTTCCTACCATTTACTTCTTTATAGAAGTGTTGGGGTGAAATGTAGTGATCTTGTGTGTGCTTGTTCTTCTCTTCCATCATTGACTTCTTTATAGAAGTGTTGGGGTGAAACGTAGTGATCTTATGTGTGCTTGTCTTCTCTACCACCATTTACTTCTTTATAGAAGTGTTGGGGGTGAAACGTAGTGATCTTGTGTGTGCTTGTTCTTCTCTTCCACCATTGACTTCTTTATAGAAGTGTTGGGGGTGAAATTAGTGATCTTGTGTGTGCTTGTTTTAAGGCACTTTGTAAACTGATATTCATGTTCGTAAGGCTGTTCTTGATGCCGTCGCTCCACCTTTTGCATGGTTTTCCTCTTGCTTTGTACTCATTATACTATTTCTGTGGGGCTCTCTGTGGTAGGCGATACCAGGGCATTCTGGTCAGGTGTTCAAACCCTTTAATCTGTTGTTCTTTTATGAATTGCATGACTGGTTTCACATCCAGTCTTCTTCTGATTTCTTCATTTCTAATTTTGTCTCTTATTGTCACACCTGCAGCTCTTCTAAGACACCTCATCTCTGTCGTTATGATTTTCTGCTCATTAGCTACTGTTATTGGCCATGTTTGACACTGGTAACATAGTGTTGGCCAGACTTATTGTCACACCTGCAGCTCTTCTAAGACACCTCATCTCTGTCGTTATGATTTTCCGCTCATTAGCTGCTGTTATTGACCATAGCCAACTATAAACCTATAGGTCTTCGGAATCAGGTAAGAATTATGGGAAATCAGACACCAACCACGTGACCTCGCATTCCAATATTGGTGTATATAGACGAATTCATTTTAAAATTAACACAAAATGCTAACTCGGAAGTTTTATTATGCAACAAGTTAAGTTTAACAATAAGGAATATCAATATTATGAATATTTTTCATCAATAAATAACCATAGACTCACAGAATTGAGTAAAAATTTTTTAAAAACTTGCAGTGTTCTATCAAACATCTATATTTTCCTGACCTTCTGTTCTGATTTAGGTCAGGGAACCGAACCCCGGTCAGTTGTCTGGCCTAGTTATCTAGAGTTGGCTGTGTATTGGCCATGTTTGACACTGACCGACTTAAGCATACTGTAAACATAAATGAACACACACACACACTCGTTTCATCTCAAAACTCTTTTAACAAACAACCTGGTGTTGAAATATGATGGAAGTTCCATCATACCATCACCAACACCATCTACAAAGATGTTGGAACTTCTAGCATGGCCTCTCACATCAACCAACACCATCACTATAGATTGTGTTAAAAAACAACTTTCACTGTCTCTTGCTTTGCATAAAAATAACTCCGATCATAATTTTTAAAATAAATAAACAACAAACAGATATTATTTGTAAAGGTGATAGAAAATATGGCACGTCACTTCCTGGTGCGCGGTGCTATGGGTTGTCACGTCCCCGGTGCGTTTTACTTCCTGGTGCGTGGGCTTGACCTCTTGAGCTACGTCACTTCCTGGTGCGTGGGCTGGGGCACATCACGGTGGGTTGATCAGACCACGACTCACTTCCTGATGCGTACGGGGGGCACAAATACCGGTGTGGCTATGGTCGAGACTCCGTGCGGGCTTCTGATTGCGTGGTGGCTCGTGCGGTATGCAGCACGTCACTTCCTGGTGCGTGGGGCTATGGGTTGTCTGACACGTCACTCCCTGGTGCTTGGGGCTGTCTGACACGTCACTTTTTGAAGCGTGGGGGCATGGTTTGTCAGACACGTCACTTCCTGGTGCGTGGGGCTATGGGTTGTCAGACAACTGTCATGCTTGGGCCTGGTGCGTGGGGCTATGGGTTGTCACACCATTTTGTCTCACCCTTTCTGGTGCGTGGGGCTATGGGTTGTCTGTCTTTTGGCCATGTTGACGTTATGATGATGATGATTGTTATATTGCCCCAACACTGGGCACAGCACCGAGATCATCCACTCTGAAGATCGCTGGTGAATACTTTTCTCATTCAATTAATTGGCCACAGCACCACCGGTATTTACACCGGAATAAAGATGATTCTCCGTAGTCATGAATTTATTATGATTCTATTCTGCCAATTCTGTCAATAATGACACCAACAGTCATTTAATCGATTGTCAACTCACAGTTTATTTTATTTATTTAGGTCACTTTACTGTGACCTCACATTATAGAAACTAAATAACAACCAGAATCACAATACAATCAATGTTCTAATAATAACGAATGCCAGAGATTCTTCCTACATCTATTAACAATGTCTCCATTCTACTCCTCTACCATATCAACGTGGTGGCAATTCCAAGCATGTCTTCCCAGTAATATATAAATCAGTACTACCTTGATAAGAACAGGAACAAGTCCTCACCATGTGATTCATGTACGTCCATAATTCTGTGTATCGAATCAATTAACTCGGTGTCATTTCTGTCGATCACTAATCTCGTTTCTAAATTATATTTGATGTCCAATATTCCTCTCAACGCTATCTCCATGAAGATTCTAGTTACCAAGAAATATTCTACATGTCTATCAGAGCGCTAACATCTTCTATGCTCTCTACTAAGCTACCTCAAATACTGCTACATACCTTGTCACTGCTTCTATTTCCTCCATCAAAGAATCTTTTGGACAGAGACCATGGACTGCTCGTTCCTGAATCAGCCCAAGGTTCTGTCTCTTCTCTTCTGATATGTCAGTTTCAGCCTTATTTATACTGCCTAACAAATTTCGCCACAAGAATTCTCAAAAGTTTCCAGAAATGTATTATTATGGTGTTTACAAAACAACTTAACCTAATTCACGATGAATAAACCATATTTTCTCTCCAAGTTGACCTGATTACGCAATACTTCCGGTTTGGAGAAGACTTTCAAACACCTCAAATTGCTAATTGTGAGCGAAATTTTCCACTAACTATCCTGCACTGTTTAAAGTTTAGTGTAAGTCTGTTAGAAATATAAATTTATTTCAGAAGTTATCTACATTATGTAAAACTACCTTTGTTTACAATAAAAATATTTCATTGATTACTTACCAAGAATTAAACAAAAATATACATAATATTATATGTGGCCCTCCAATAGCTTTACAATTTTCAATGTGGCCCTCTGCACAAAAAGTTTGCCCACCCCTGGTTTAAACTATTGCGCGTGTTTTCCACACATATTTTGTTCAATCATTTCTCATCCTCAAATATAGCACTCACAATAAGGGGTCACGTAACCTTGTTTACCAGATTCATATCAACGAACAGCGTCATTATTTCAACCGCGTCTATCCACTGTTACATTGTCAGATACGTCACTTCCTGGTGCGTGTGGCTCTAGCTGACAGTGAGTGTAACAAAGAGCATCTTGCCTGCTCCAGGGCTTGTATAGCTGACAGTGAGTGTAAAAATAGCATCTTGTACTGCATGAGATGCTTGAATCTTATTCATGCGCTGCCATCAGAAGTCTGAGAGTTCTGCTTTGTAGTTGGAACATATTCGTCCAGTGAGAGCCACCAGAGACACAGTAGGGACATCTGAGCGCTTAATGCAAACTCACATGGACACACAAAATGACTTAATACGACCAGCATTGATCTGGCTAAGCCAGTCACGGTATAACGTATGCGACGTTTACTTCTTACGCTCCGTATCAACCACTTGTTAAACCAATCTCGGTAATCTGTATGTGATTTGAGCCTAAGAGCGATTGTACGTTGTGCCAGTTATGCTCTTACAAGTTAGCGCACATCCTATTTCTGCGACGTTTTTTTTATTTATTATGGTAGCTTCCCTAATCCCCTACCTTATTCGTCTCTTACGACATGTCTTGTAGGTCGCAGTGTTACTATTCTTTGCTCCCATTGCGAGCCCCAGCACCACAGGGGTGATGCGAGTTTACTAAAATCATGTACGTGTATGTCTTCTATTTACACCCTTGATCTACCTCTCTCTTCTATCACCGCCCAGACCGATGTGCCAGACCTCCCCATAATTCTATTCATGTGGAAATCTGATTCATGTAGCCTGAGCATTAGTGTGTTTTACATCACATCTTCAGCAACATTTGAAACTCTGGTGCTTTTCTTTCGGCGATGTGTCCAGTTTCAGCCAGCGTTTACTCGGTTCGCTCTCCATTCTGTAGCCATCTAGTGTTTTTACGGTGTGGGGTAGCTAGCAGGTTTGGTAGGCCCCTAAACGCATAGACTTCTACACGTTTAGGACATGTGTATCCGATTTCAGCCAAACCTCCTTAGTCGTCTCTTACGACATGCGTGGCAGGTAACAGTGGCTCTATTCTTTACACCCCAATTGATAACCACTTGGGCAATCTACCTCGTCTATAACAGTTGCAAGTTGACGAAATACATCTCTCCATATCAGTTTTGAATGTGTAAACAGACGGAAGTATGGACAGAGCTGATGTCATTAATGCGATTCACTCTCATTTATATGATAAGGGCAAGTCTCAGACACTGGAACAAGTACGAGAATTAGAAGTTAAGATTTGACATGCCAGACTGTGTAGTCTTCGTGGTAGAGAGAGAAGATATAGTAATCTACTTCTCATGGGTACTGTGAGCAAATGGACGGTAGGATGGCTGCTGCAGCGGAGGACAGAGCGCGAATGGGAATGCCCAATGTGCCATGACGTCGATCGATAACAATTTTCTGTTCGTTCCATTTACTCCCCAGTTTTCAATCATATCTTGTGTCCTTGACAACCGCGAATGACGCCATTCTGTGTATTTCATCTGTTATCGTTCCGACCTTTATCGACGAAAGTCTGTGTACTAATTATACCGCCCATCCCAAAGACAACAAATATCAGTGTGCGTTCTGATCGTGCGTGAGAAGGCAGGAACCTTTGAGAGATTAGTATTGGCGGATGTTGGTGACTATTCTTTGACTTGTACAGGATGACTTCATTAGTAGTCGTACACTTGCACCGCCTGCGGCGAAGCTGACATTCATACCGTCAATGTATGTACACTAAGAAATGTTTATGTATTTTGATAAGGAATAATGCGATGTACGAAAATCAACAAATCTGAGGTGGTCAGACCTGATCAGATCAGGAGAAAGTCGTTGAGATGGCTGCGGTAATACTAAGCAAATAGGCGATTGAACAAAGACAGGTATAGGCAGTATTACATAAGTATTGAAAAATTAATGATAAAATATGAAAATAAACAACACTCAACGTTTCGGTACTAGACCTTTATCAAGAACAAATATGTAAACAAAACGTAATTAACTAAAACATAATACTAACTGATGATGTAAAGCAAAAGATACTGGCAAACAGACCTGCTCCAAAAGTACTTGTCTATTGGTCGGTATCTCATGAATGATAGAATAGACAGGATATAGTAAGACTGTTAAGTTTCCGGTTGGCTTGTCAATCGAAATGGGCAATATCTTACATAACCTGTCACTGACCCATTCCGATTGACCAGCCAACCGGAAACTTAACAGTCTTACTATTTCCTGTCCATTCTATCATTCATGAGATATCGACCAAGAGACTACAAGTACTTTTGGAGCAGGTTTGTATGCCAGTATCTTTTGCTTTACATCATCAGTTAGTATTATGTTTTAGTTGATCAAGTTTTGTTTACATATTTGTTCTTGATAAAGGTCTAGCACCGAAACGTTGAGTGTTTTTTATTTTCATATTTTATAATTAATTTTTCACTGCGTATATAATACTGCCTATACCTGTCTTTGTTCAATAGCCTATAAGAAATACGTATTTTTAGAGTTGTCTGTGGTATGTATCATCTCAAATGGTGGATCGCCGTGGTACCGGTCCGCAAGAGAAGCAAAAATAGTACCACTGCTACCTACAGGAATGTCGTAAGAGGCGACTGAGATAGGGGCCTAGGGAAGTTACCCAGTAAAATAAAAAAGCGTCGCAGAAATCGGATGTGCTGACCTACTTGTAGGCACATAATCGGCACAACGTATAATCATTCTTAGGCTCAGATCACATACAAATCACAAAGAGTGGTTTAACAAGTGGTCGATATGAAGCGTAAGAAGAATGAATATGATCAAACAAGCAGATGAAAAGAGGCATAACCAGACAGTAAAACCAATCTTAAGAGCAGCGCTGTCCAAGTCGGCACCCGCAGGCGTTATGGCACCCGTGTGATGCAACCCTGCGCCCTATTTTATTCCTTCGGCTTTGACGTTAATACTAATTCATGCACCGAATACATTGAAAGACAGCAAATGTGATGGTTTAGACATTTAATGAGAATTTAATACAGTGGTTCTTAATCTTCCTAATACCACGACCCTTTAATACAGTTCATCATGTTGTGGTGACCCCCAAACATAAAATTATGTAACAATATGTATTTCTAATTATGATAAATATGTGTTTTCCGATGGTCTTAGGCGATCCCTGTGAAATGGTTGTTCGACCCCCAAAGGGGTCGCGACCCACAGTTTGAGGACCACTAATCTAATACAGGCAACCACAAATAACAGCATACAATACAAAATATATCAGGTACTAGAGCCAAGGCAAGACCAAGAAAAAGATGGACAGACAATATCAAGACCACACTAAATAAACACGGATTTAAGACAACAAAGGCGACTCATCTGACCCTGGAACGCAAATTAAATCTCCCACCACTACGTCACGGCACAGCCAACTCTAGATAAGTTTATTGTTGGCTCTGGCCACGGCCAACGGAAACTAGTTTAAGTAGGTCATGCCTACGCTTAACAGCAAGAGTGGACAACCAATTCCATCATCCACCTGGTGAAAAGACAATAGATAATAATTTGAAGAAAAAATGTGTTTCTGGAAAATAAACAAAATTATTCCGTTTTTGTTCGTAAGCCCAATATAAAAAAAGTTAAACTTATAGTCAGGATTAAGTTTTCATCTGTTATAATTTTTTTTATTCATGTTAATAATAATGTGAATACAATACAACCAATCACCAATAACAGCATACAATAAAAAGAGACCGGGTACTAGAGCTAAGGGAAGACCAAGAAAAGATGTATAGACAATATCCAGACCACACTACATAAACACGGATATAACACAACAAGGGTGATTCATCTAGCCCTAGAACGCAAATTAAAGCTCCCATCCCTACGCTTAACGGCAAGAGTGGACAGCCAACTACATCTTCACCTGGGAATAGACAATAGATAGACTGTTAATATTATTGCGAATTATCACATGGCGCCTATGCCTATTGCAATTATCACATGGCGCCTATGCCTATTGCAATTATCACATGGCGCCAGCCTATTGAAATTATCACATGGCGCCATGCCTATTGCAATATTACATGGCGCCCATGCCTATTGCAATTATCACATGGCGCCCACGCCTATTGCAATTATCACATGGCGCCCACGCCTATTGAAATTATCACATGGCGCCCACACCTATTGTAATATCACATGGCGCCCATACCTATTGTAATTATCACATGGCGCCCACGCCTCGCCAATCATTATTAAGTTGCACTGGTGACGTCTGTGGCTTAGGGGATAGTGACTAGGTCTAATAACCCCGACGTTCTGAGTTCGAATCAAGCTGCGGACAGTTTGGTTGCAAATTGTTTCGCGTGGATTTTTACAAAGAACGATGGCACCACCCGTTCAGAAAGCAATAGAAAACTACTGAACGTAATAATGCCTAGAAAATCATAAACAGCGTTAAAAAGCTGGGATTGATTCGCAATGTCATGTAAGGGATTTGCAATTAACTTTAACTCTAATATATAAAAACAATAATATATATATCCACTTAATAAGAATGCATCCAAACTCCAAAGTATACAGTCTTCTACAACAGAACATCGAGAAAGAAGGCAAGAGGAAGACCACGGAAAAGATGGTTAGATTACGTAGCAGAATCCTGTGAAAGAGCAAAGATAACAATCACACAAGCCACCAGAACAGCGTAAGACAGAAACAGAAAACCACGACACTGGGCAACAACCCGGTAGCAGTGTGACGACAAAAGAAAGAAGAAGAAGATATAAAAACATTGAATAGCTTGTGACCCCCGGCAACATAAGGCCGACTAGCTCAGATGGGAAAACCAATATTCCTGCTTAACGGGGGCTGGTTTTTATGTGTTTGATAGGCCCGTCTGCCCAGCGTGTTCGTAGCGCGTTGGACCACGGGTGACTATCCCTCTGTGTGTGCGGGTTCAATTCCGCGGGATGGCAGAAAAAGCCACAGATTCCCCAGATTTACGGTGTTCGTGGCACCGAACAGAAGGGTTACGATGTCCATGGTACCGAGCCGAAGAGCTGAAAAACTCAAGTGCTTCTGGATCGGAAAATAAATAAATAAATGTGTTTGATAGAACACTGTTTCTGCAATTTTACACAATTCTACGAGTCCATGGTTATTATTGATGAAAAATGTTAATGATATTGATATTCCTTATTGTTAAACTTAACTTCTAACCATAATATATAACCTTGATTTAGCATGCTGTGTTGTTTTAAAATGAATGTGTCTTTATCTAACAATACTGAAATGCGAGGTCACGCGACGGTTGTGGTTCTTATTTCCTAGAATTTTTACCAGAGAACGCCGGCCTTATGTTATCGGAGGTCAAGCACTGCTCTAGATATGCCATTTCGTTGCGGTGTGAGAATTGTGACGGAGACTGTCACGCCCGCCCCGGACTTCAACAGTCAACATCGGAACTGTGAGAAAGAAGGGGAGGCCGAGAAATATATGGAAACAGAATTTGGAGACAGAGATCAACAATATAAAGAAGAAGAACTGGAGGGAGATGCAGGAGATAGATAGAGATAGGAAGAATTGACATGAGTTGGTTGAAGGCATATGCCCCAATCCGGGTTAAAAAGACACACACATACAGAGAGAGAGAGAGAGAAACTGTGACAGACCACAGCCAACTATAAACTCATACGACCAGCGGACTCATGTAAAAATTTCTAGGAAATAAGTCACCAACTGTCGCGTGACCGCACATTCCAGTATTGTTGTATACAGACGAATTCATTTAAAAATTAACACAATATGTTAAATCAAGGTTATATTATGTAACAAGTTAAGTTTAACAATAAGGAATATCAATATTATGAATATTTTTCATCAATAAATAACCATAGACTCATAGAATTGAGTAAAATTATTAAAAAGCTTGCAATGTTCTACCAAACATACATTATCCAGCCCCCAACCCAAACTAGGTCAGGGTTTCCCGGTCAGTTATGTGGCCCAATATTAGAGTTGACTGTGGAAGACATACCCAGCGGTACAACTGCTGTAGGAGACCAACTACTGTATATCTTCCCCTCTTTAGCTCTTAATTTCAATCGGTGATTTTATCTATTCAGTCGACCAGGTCGGGGGTGGTTGCATGAATTGGCGGTTTCCAACAACTTTGCACGCTGGTTCTTGAACGATTGCACCAGAACATAGATTCCCAAACGTTTTCGGCCCACCACCCACTTTGCACAACATAAACTTTGTAACAATTCCCCTCCACATTATAACAGTTTGCTAATCCCCCTCCCCCTTCCCCACTTATATACATGCTCTATTTTCTCTTTGACATAGAAATTTCTGTCATACATGGTCAATTTTCAAATGATTATATACATGAAATAGAAAATTAATGGGAAAAATGGATCGTGTAAGACGGGCATAAGATGAATTGAAATGCAGAATTCAAACTTTTAATGATTATTCAATCGCAAAATCATGAAGAAAACCTCTGCCCAAATGTTTCTGAACCCACTATCGCCCCCCTAGAACGCTTCAGCGCCCACTGGGGCGGTACCGCCCACTTTGGGAACCCATGCACTAGAGCAATTACGATTGTTATGACTTACGTCCGGATTCATCATTGGCCTTAGGCTGAAATCGATGCATGGTCCTAAACGTTAGAAGTCTATGCATTTAGGAGCGTACCAAACCAATGTGCAACGTATACATGTTCTTGGCAAAGATCAAACATATCACAAGAGTGATTAAAATTGTTCGTAAAGAACGAACGCAAAGAAGAAGATCATTGGCCCTTTGTCTCAGGAGACAATATGTCTTGCGTCACGTAGTATGTTCTGCGCTGAATCGCAACGTTTCTTGTGGCTGTAATGGCCTATTCTGGAGTGACACTCTACCACAGTTGCTGCAGATAAAACTGAGACTAGAGCTGATACATAGGATGTTCTCTCTGCTGTCTGTGCTCTCTTTTACCTCCACATATGATGTTGTTTTCTTCTTTCTTTGAGCCGCCCTTCACTACCGCTCGTCAATGTGCCCGTCGCCGAAACTAATCCATGAACGTGTTGAATCAAAGCAATCAAGGAATCAGTAATCAATGAAATAAATCAAAACGAGGAGACCACCAAGGTGACCTATCCTTATGGTTGTCAGAGACCTAGTACAAGCTAGGCCCCCCCTCCCTACCTTACAGTCAGAACCTTAGCTACATGTTAGGGCGACCAGCTTTGCAGGAAGTCGACACCTTAGTTTCAGCATAGCCCCTCCCCACTTACAGGATGTCAGCTTAACACAACGCGATGTATTAAAACTAAAAATACTGAAGTTCACTCCCATTACATATGAATCTCAGTCTGCTCAACCACAGCCAACTCTAGATAACTAGGCCAGACAACTGACTGAGGAATCCCTGACCTAGATCAGAGAAGGGGCTGGAAATTATAGATGTTTGATAGAACACCGCAAGCTTTTTTACAATTTTACTTAATTCTGTGAGTTTATGGTTATTTATTGGTGAAAAATATTCATAATATTGATATTCCTTATTGTTAAACTGAACTTGTTGCATAATATAACTTCGATTTAGCATTTTGTATTGATTTTAAAATGAATTCGTCTATATACATCAATACTGAAATGCGAGATCACGTGGTGCAGCTGTGGTCTGATTTCCCATAATTCTTACCTGAGTCCGAAGGCCCATAAGTTTATAGTTGGCTATGGCTCAACTGAACCCGACTTTTTAAGTTGAGGATGGGGTTACTGGACAGTTAAATTTACTGTGCACATATAAGACCGCTTTAGATTACAATGAGGTTGATTATAACAAGTTTTAGCTGGCTGAAATCGAACACCCCACCGAAGGATAAGCAACTGAGCTCAAATAGGTGCTGAAGGTTGGTGCACATACATTACGTTCTAATGTTTGGCTGTTTATATATCACAAAGAGAATGATTAAAACAGGCCTAGAACGATCGAAGAAGAATAATCAGTTTTCGATTGCTTTTGTTACCAGACCATTAGCTGAAATCGGATGCATGTGGCCTAAACGTGTAGAAGTTTATGCATTTAGGGGCCTACCAAACCAATGTGCAACGTATACACGTTCTTGGTAAAGATCAAACATATCACAAAGAGTGATTAAAATTGGTCGTAAAGAACGAACGCAAAGTAGTAGAAGTAGAAGTTACCAGACCTACATTCAAAGCGTATTATTTATGATCTCTGTCACCGCCTTCTTCTTTCTTTGTATCTATTTTCTTCCCCCGAACACACCATATCGACCACTTGTTAAACTATTCTTTGATTTGTATGTGAGCTGAGCCTACGATCGATTGTACGTTATGCCAGTTATGCGTCTACAAGTAGGCCAGCACTTCCCATTTCTGCGACGCTTTTAATTTACTAGGCAGATTCCTATGCCCCTACCTTAGTCGCCTCTTACGACATGCCGTGTAGGTCGCAGTGTTACTATTCTTTGCTCCCTTTGCGAGTCCCGGCATCACACAAGCGTCCCGACCAAACAAATATATTCAGGATCAAATGATTTCCTTCCATGTGTCCCAACAACAACACCAATAAAATAAAAGATCTACCCAACAAGAAATCAGAATTCAAGAAAGTTGGTTGATGAGAAAATTAAGACTAAAGACAGTAAAATAATTTTAACACATACACACAGAGCCGGATTAGCCTAGTAGCAGAAGTAGCAAATGCTACGGGCCCCGCGCTTCTAGGGGCCCCCGCGCCTATGTGACAGATGAAAATGAAAAAATAACCAGATGTTATATCAAAAACACGCAAACTGTCTGAATTTTTAAATGTCGTGTGTGATGGTGCTGAATCCAACGAAATCGAAGCAGAAAATACAGAAGACGTGTCCTACTGTGTAGTAGATGAAAGCAGTGCTATAGAAGAATCATCATTACCAATATTACCATTAAGATCAGCAATTCTTCACGATTTAGCCACATTTTTCACAAGACAAACTGAAATCGAATGTACAACAAGTCCTCCCAATTTAGCCATATCATCTTCAAGCCAAAGAAAGGCAGAAAGCACAGTACATGCTTCTAATGTAGCAACATCATCTACAAGCCAAAAACACAAAGAAAGTAAAATGTACTCCAACGATATTGGTGAATGGCCAAACAACTTCAAACAATCCACGATTTTGTCGAAAGTCGTTTTTCACATACCCACATACACCAACAAACAAAACTCACGTGAAAGATTGGTTGTGTTATACAGAAACTAAAGGACAACTGTTCTGTTTTGTTTGAAAGTTATTGATTTAGGCTGTACCATAGAGTGACTGGTGTATTTGGAATACTCCGGCAGTTAAAATCTATTACAGAGGAAGAGATCTTGAAAAGAACTCAAAATATTGTCAGCTCTTACCAAGAGGATTTGGAAGAAAGCCTAGGCGACGAACTTATGCAGTTCACTGAACTTTTTAAAACTAATGTAGCTGCTGCTATTTGCAACGAAAAGCATGAGGCTCTAGAACTGCAATTTTATAAACTTATAATGGAAAATTTATTAGAGTCGTGTTTCCCAAATGTAGAAATAGTCTTACGAATTTACTAGTTTTTAATGATTACTAACTGCAGCGGAGAACGTTCTTTTTCAACATTAAAGCGTATAAAAGTGAGTTAAGAAACATGATGGGACAAGATCGTCTAAATAACCTCACCTTAATGAACATTGAAAGTAATTTACTTAGAGAAATTGATTTGTCTAGTATTATCTCTAAATTTGCTCACATTAAATCAAGAAAAGTTTGTTTGTAAAAGTTGTGTTTTATTTTATTATCATACAAAACCTAGGGCCCGCGCTAAAATTTGCTACGGGCCCCGCGCTAGCCTAATCCGGCACTGCATACACACATACAAAGTTATATGGTTATATGTTATATGGTAGGGGTCTCTGTGGCTAAGTGGTTAAGCCCTTTGCCTTGTGAGTCGAAGGTCGTGGGTTCGAGTCCGGACCGCGCCATTCTGTTCACGAATGCAGTTTTTCTCCAAAGACCCCTAGGATTGTTGCTGGAGCTACGGAGTTCATGCTTTGTGCAATACTCTCGGCAGGTAGCATGCCATTTCTGCGGAGAGGGACTGAGCCGTATGAGGTAAACCTGGTGCAATGAAGTCAATCCTTTGGCTTTTAAACCCTTTTTTAGAGAGAGAGAGAGAGACATAGAGAGAAAGATGGGGGAGGGATAAAGTACAGGTTTGGAGAATACACTTATAATGGCTATAACATTGCTATAACGTGCAGAAGAAGACGACCAAGACCAAGATGTGATTATCTAATGTTCTAGATAAGATAACGTGCATGATAGCAACAGAGGCAGAATATCTGCCTTGTGTTATACATATACATACAGAGAGAGAAACATTCAGACTTATGGTAGCGAAGATCTGCTCAATACACGCTACTAGATGTTGATGATTTTCATTGACGTCGACACGCGATTGGCGATGTGGTCAACATCACGCCTGCCGCCTTTGCTTCCCATTGCTTTTTCTGGTACCAAATTGAGGCTGGGTCGACCTGATAGCCGTTCAGCTGGGAAAACATTCCATGCCCACTGTAGAATTGAAACCGGCCCACTAGCCAGAGAAGAAAATTCACTAACAACAACGCTCCTGCGGCTTCCAGCTGATAATAAAATATAAAATAAATATTTGGACATAAGAAGAAAGCAAATCAAAGGTTTAACTGTCTTCATGTACTGTTTCTGTTTCAGGTTCCAACTTTGCCATCATGAGCAGCTTGTTGAGTGGGACACACAGCTTGAAACCCAGGACAACTTTGTTACCAGATATTCAACATTACTGGAGCGCTCAAGCAGATAGTACGTGCTCGTGTGTGTGTGTGTGTGTGCGTGTGGTGTGTGCGCGCGCGTGTGTGTGCGCGTGTGTGTGTGTGTGATGACACCTACGGGTGCCAGAGGTGTATCCTACGGGCGTCGAGTTGGGCATTGCTGCTCCAGTGTCTCGCTAGTTACCCAAGCTTTTCTTTCATCAGTTGTCTTAGATGACTGACTCCTACTGCTGCCTTGTAGTTTGATTGGGGACAATCATAGGCTAGCGGAGCAAACCGTACACAAAACTGGACGGTAGGCAAACCAAGCAGTCCATTAATAAGACGGGTATAGCTGGGCAGATGACGCTCATCAGCCCGGGAGGGCAGATCGTCTACGGATCGCTGCTCTGAAAGAAAATAGCAACCTGCTGCCTTGTGGGTTTTGGCTGGGGACAGCAAAAGGCTAACAGAGAGCGAACCCAGTAAACGCTGGTTGAAACCGAACACGCCACCGAAGGATAAGCACCTGAGCTCCAATTGGTACTGAAGGCTGTGCACGTACATCCGTTCTTGATGTTTGGCTGTTTATATATCACAATAGAATGATAAAAACGGCTTAAGAACGATCGGAGAGATAGATAGAGAGAGAGAAAAGAGATGACTGACTCCAATGTGATATCAATATAAGACACATAAGTTGGTGATTATACTTTCCTCTTAGATACTGTACTCATGATAGGGTTCACTGCACTCATTACCCGCCATGTTCTGCTATCCTGGGTCTGTGGGTGTTTGCGGGAATGAGAGAGCGGACAGACTTGCATCAATCGTATCGATTGTTGGAGATTTGAAGATGGAAAAGGCGGGTGTTGTTCGGTCTCTTCGCGACTGCCTGTTGGATGAAGACACTAAAATATATGTTGAATCGATCCAGCAGTTTAAGCAGTTTGGAGTTGTACGGGTAGAACTGAATGCCTGAGGGACAGAGTAAGGAGTGTGTTTAACCAGTGAGCCACAGGAACCATCAGTATGCATACTCGTCGACATCTGTTGATGGAGACTGATCACATATGTGTCTGCCTGGAATGCAATAACATCAGTTTAGTAACCAATAACTCCATACAGTAGATACATAAGATAGAAAGTTGGCACAGAACCTTGCTTAAATTACATTAAGAAACAAAGAATGAAGTGGTTTGGCCACTTAATAAGAATGCATCCAAACTCCACAGTATACAGTTCTACAACAGAACATCAGGAAAGAAGACAAGAGGAAGACCACGAAAAAAATGGTTAGATGGCGTAGCAGAATCCTGTGAAAGAGCAAAATAACAATCACCCAAGCCACCAGAACAGCGCAAGACAAGAACAGAAAACTACGTCACTGGGCAACAACCTGGTAGCAGTGTGACGACACTGGACAACAACCTGGTAGCAGTGTGACGACACTGGGCAACAACCTGGTAGCAGTGTGACGACAAAAGAAGAAGAAGATACAAGCATACATTATAAGAAGAAAATTAATAAAAAGAAAACACGAGGCACCAGACAAATCTTGCATTATTACTAGCTCAACACGTCCGACTGGTTACCGGGGCCCAAATTTGGAGTGTAAAGAATAGAACCACTGTTACCTGCCACGCATTTCGTAAGATGCGACTAAGGAGGTTTGGCTGAAATCGGATGTACATGTCCTAAACATGTAGAAGTCTATGCGTTTAGGGGCCTATCAAACCAATGTGCAACGTATACACGTTCTTGGCAAAGATCAAACATATCACAAAGAGTGATTAAAATTGGTCGTAAAGAACGAACGCAAAGATGAAAGAAGACTAGCTCAACAGAATGAACAAGTCTTAATATTGTGAGACTCAACACAGACTAGAGTAGAGACAGGCCGAGATAATATATTTTCTTTAACTGGTTAACGATATGAACTTGAAGTGATTGTGGCACTGACAAAGTGACTTCTGAAGACCTCTTACACAGATGGGCTAAGGAGTAGATAAGACTGATATGACGGTTACCACAGTACCATTAAACGGAAGCTTTTAAGGATGTTGATAACCTGAAACATATCACTTACTGCCATCTTTTGATAATATTGAAGTTGATGTGTGAGAGTGAACAAAGATGATTATATAATAATAATAATACATCTCGTACCGTTATACGTTACATATGGCCTGCAAGTAATTTCTCCATACCGCTCTATCCCGGGAAACTCGCTCAATCTCCTCCATGAAACTGAGACCGATATTTCTTGCCTCTCTCAGCAAAGTTCGTTTCAGAGTCTCCTTAGGTTGTCCTCTCTTTCTTGAACCCTTTGCATCCCACTGCAATGCCTGCTTTGATATTCCGTTTATTATTTCTCCTGAACGTGTGTCCAACATATCTCCATCTTCTCTTTCTTATAACAGTTGTCACTAGTGGTTGACCAGACATTTCTCTGATTTCATCACTTCCCCTGAATTCGTTCCATTTTATATTCATTATTTTTCGCAGACATCTATTTTCAAATGATTATATGGTGTATCTTTATTCCGATGACTATTGTCTGTTGTCTTTCCCCCAGATGGATGATGGAATTGGATGATGGAATTCGTTGTCCACTTTTGTCGTTAAGCGTTGGGGTGGGGACTTTAATTTGCGTTCGAGGGCCAGATAAGTCGACCTTGTTGTGTTATATCCGTGTTTATTTAGTATGATCTTGATATTGTCTATCCATCTTTTTCTTGGTCTTCCTTAGCTCTAGTACCCGATCTCTTTTTTATTGTATGCTGTTATTGATCGTTGGTTGTATTTCATTCTCATTAAATGTCCGGGCCACTGTATTTGTTGTCTTCCAATGTAGTCGGTTCATGAAGTTATGCCCACTCTGCTTCTGATGTCATCGTTTCGTAGTCTATCTTTCATGATGACCCCCCATTGCCTTCATCAAACATTTCATTTCACACGTGGTGAGCTTTCTGTGATGTGTTGCTTTCGGTGACCAAGTTTGCCACTGGTAACAAAGTGTTGGTAGAAAAATACTTTTTATCATCTTCCTTTTCATTTCCATCGTGATCTTTGTGTGTTGTAGTAATGGTAGGTCAATGCACTTATTTTGTTGCATATTGTCTCTATTTCCCTATCGAGTTTTCCGTTCTCTGTAAAAATGCTGTCATCCTAATAACATCAAAACAATTCAACTGCATCATTACACAAATATCATCAAAACTAGGAAGCTTCAGAAGTCTATAACGCCATCTGTCATTGCACATCGGCAGCTTTATATACGGTCTCGCCTGTATAGTGCCGGGGTCCGCAAGCGAAGCAAAGAATAGTACCACTGAGACCTACATGCATGTCGTAATAGGCGACTGATGTAGAACTTAGGGAATCTACCTTAGTAAATTATTATTATTTTTTTTTTTCGTCGTCCGTTTTCAACTCAGACGAAGTTTCATCTCTGAAACTGATTTTTGCGTGAAAATCCGTTTTTCCAATTTCTTACAATGTCAGCAGCGTGCACATTGTAAATTACTTTACACTGGCAGCCGTGTGCTCAATGTACTCGTAATTAGTATTCCTCGCCATACAGGCAGATTTTCTCCGACTTCAGAGGTACTCACGTTATTGTCCTGAGTAAGACCAGGGACTCGAACAAATGCCGGACAGTAGGTTCGAACCCGAGCTATGAGGCGTCTCACAGCTAGCAGGCCTAGCTACTATCAACTACTCTAGGCAGTCCCCCTACCCTAGTAAATAAAAAGCATCGCAGAAATCTGATGTGATGACCTACCTGTAGACGCATAACTGGCACAACGTACACTCGCTCTTAGGCTCAGATCACATACAAATCAAACAGAGCGGTTAACAAGGGATCGATATGGAGCGTTCGGAGAAGAAGTATATAGCGTAGGATTGAATGATGTTTTAGATTAGTATATTGTCAGCCTTTAGCTCTTTCCACGCTTTAAGCCGCACACTGCGCCATGGCGGAAGTCCGTTGCACGCTTTAAGCCGCACACTGCGCCATGGAGG
This sequence comes from Arion vulgaris, assembly GCA_020796225.1. Lineage (NCBI taxonomy): Eukaryota > Metazoa > Mollusca > Gastropoda > Stylommatophora > Arionidae > Arion > Arion vulgaris. Next base: position 7,932,548 of record CM036767.1, read on the forward strand.
AAGTCCGTTGCACGCTTTAAGCCGCACACTGCGCCATAGAGTTGCTTCCCTATAAGAAGTCTTTCTAGTTTTACTTCTTCTGTTTTACTTATAGTACTTTTAACCTTGTTATTCTGTTAGGTTGTCCAGTTTACTTCAATTTAGTATATAATAATATATATATGTTTATTTATTGATAAGTAGTTGAGATCGTAATTTTTTTTTTTTTTTAATTTCCTTGAATTAACTGCTTAAAAATTGAGGAAATAAATGGGCGTGGAAAGAGTTAAGAACACTATTCAAGAAAGTCGTGTTCTCATATTACGAGGTCAAGCAATGGGTGCTGTAAGATATAAGGGGGTGTGGTTCAAATCATGGGTTTGCTTCTTCTTCTTTGAACGCTCCATATCGACCTCTTGTTAACCGCTCTACGTGATCTGTATGTGATCTGAGCCTAAGAGCGATTGTATGTTGTGCCAGTTATGGAGGTTGTGTCTGTGCAAACACTGTTCGATCGAAACTTACCTGATTATTCTGTGTGTAGTTGTAACGAAGTGTTTGAGAAAGACACTACTCAGTGAGCCATTTTTCAAGAATAGCTCGCTGGTTGTGTTCGTAAGGACGCTCGTATTGCTAGGCTAGGCGATGGGTGTCGTAAGAAATGAGGGTAAGTGGTTCGAATCCTGTGTTTGTCTATTTGTTTTTCGGAAGCTCTTAATACCTGTACACTGTTTATTTGTTGATTATATTCGTTGCTTCCTCTGGGGTTCTTGCCAAAAACTCCTTGTGCCCATCGTATGGAGGTTAACCAGTGCTCAGTGTCCTGTCCCTTTGATATTCTCTATGGACGTACGTATCCATCAACTTTGCAGGCTGTTTCATTCTGCTCCAAGAACATACTTTCAGTCTGTGTTGAAAACTGCGATTAACCCTTCCTGATCTTTTTCCCACGTATCCATCAACTTTGCAGGCTGTTTCATTCTGCTCCAAGTACATACTTTCAGTCTGTGTTGAAAACTGCGATTAACCCTTCCTGATCTTTTTCTTCTTCAAACGCTTCATATCAACAATTTGTTAACTACTCTGTGTGATCTGTATGTGAACTGAGCCTAAGAGCGATCGTTGTCGTCCAGTTATACGCCTACAAGTAGGCCAGTATCCGATTTCTGCTATGATTTTTATTTACTAGGGTAGCTTCCTAGACCCCTACCTCAGTCGCCTCTTACGACATGCCTTGTAGGTTGTAGTGGTACTATTCTTTGCTTCCCTTGCGGGCCCCGGCACCAACCACACGGGCGATATATTTGCTAATTTGTTTTTTTTCCGGAAGGCCCTAATATTTGTTCACTGTCTCTGTATTGATCATATTCATTGCATCACCTAGGGCTCTTCAAACTTCTTTTTCTCATGTATCGTCAGCCAAACGTAGACACAACAAAATATTTGACGTCAGTCAAATGTAGACACAACAAAATATTTGACGTCAGTCAATCTTAGACACAACAAAATATTTGACGTCAGTCAATCTTAGACACAACAAAATATTTGACGTCAGTCAATCTTAGACACAACAAAATATTCGACGTCAGTCAATCTTAGACACAACAAAATATTCGACGTCAGTCAATCTTAGACACAACAAAATATTTGACGTCAGTCAATCTTAGACACAACAAAATATTCGACGTCAGTCAATCTTAGACACAACAAAATATTTGACGTCAGTCAATCTTAGACACAACAAAATATTTGACGTCAGTCAATCTTAGACACAACAAAATATTTGACGTCAGTCAATCTTAGACACAACAAAATATTCGACGTCAGTCAATCTTAGACACAACAAAATATTCGACGTCAGTCAATCTTAGACACAACAAAATATTTGACGTCAGTCAATCTTAGACACAACAAAATATTTGACGTCAGTCAATCTTAGACACAACAAAATATTTGACGTCAGTCAATCTTAGACACAACAAAATATTCGACGTCAGTCAATCTTAGACACAACAAAATATTTGACGTCAGTCAATCTTAGACACAACAAAATATTTGACGTCAGTCAATCTTAGACACAACAAAATATTTGACGTCAGTCAATCTTAGACACAACAAAATATTCGACGTCAGTCAATCTTAGACACAACAAAATATTTGACGTCAGTCAATCTTAGACACAACAAAATATTTGACGTCAGTCAATCTTAGACACAACAAAATATTTGACGTCAGTCAATCTTAGACACAACAAAATATTTGACGTCAGTCAATCTTAGACACAACAAAATATTCGACGTCAGTCAATCTTAGACACAACAAAATATTCGACGTCAGTCAATCTTAGACACAACAAAATATTCGACGTCAGTCAATCTTAGACACAACAAAATATTCGACGTCAGTCAATCTTAGACACAACAAAATATTCGACGTCAGTCAATCTTAGACACAACAAAATATTCGACATCAGTCAATCTTAGACACAACAAAATATTCGACATCAGTCAATCTTAGACACAACAAAATATTCGACGTCAGTCAATCTTAGACACAACAAAATATTCGACGTCAGTCAATCTTAGACACAACAAAATATTCGACGTCAGTCAATCTTAGACACAACAAAATGTTCGACATCAGCCAAACGTAGACACAACAAAATATTCGACGTCAGTCAATCTTAGACACAACAAAATATTCGACGTCAGTCAATCTTAGACACAACAAAATATTCGACGTCAGTCAATCTTAGACACAACAAAATATTCGACGTCAGTCAATCTTAGACACAACAAAATGTTCGACATCAGCCAAACGTAGACACAACAAAATATTTGACGTCAGCCAAACGAAGAAATAACAAACTAATCTAATATGACAATTATTCGACTTCCAAATCTTATGCGTAAACACGCTCGGACAGTGAATGCTTTTGTTATGCTTGATTGCCACCGTTATGTCACATATACCATGTGGAATCAAATGTCACTTTTATTTTTGACAAATGTGAGTACCGTTTGTGAGTTGGTGGATGGTCGTCGGATAGATGTCTATACAGTCGTGATGTGATGTGTACATAACATATATATATAATTTATAATTTAATTAATTTATAATTAATAAGTAATATATGAATGCGTCTGTGGTGGCGTCTGTGGCCTAGGGTTAGTGACTCTGTCTATTAACCCCGACGTTCTGAGTTCGAATCACGCTGCGGACAGTTTGCTTGCAAATTGTTTCCGTGATTTTAACAAAGGACGATGGCGCCACCCGTTCAGAAAGCAATGGCAAACTACTGAACGTATAAGTGGTGCCTAGAAAATCAACGACTTGTTTACTGTGGTTGATGGCTACGTCCTTTGGGATATGCCACGATTTTCATTTTTCAATATATGAATGTTGTACATGTATAAGTAAAAGAAAACATATATATGTAAATCGTGGCATATCCTTTACATAACTTCGCCATAGGCCACGCTCGTGTGTCGCCGGGGCTTGCAAAGGGAGCAAAGAATAATAACACAGTTACCTACAATGCATGTCGTAAGAAATGACTGAGGTAGGGGCCTAGGGAAGCTACCTTAGTAAATAACAAGCGTAGCAGAAATCGGACGTGCTGACCAAGGCGCATACGTGGCACAACGTACAATCGCTCTTAGGCTCAGATCACATACAAATCACAAAGAGTGGTTAACAAGTGGTCGATATGGAGCGTTCGATGAAGAAGAAGAAGCCATGAACCACAGTAAACGAGTCGTTGGTTTTCTAGGCACCACTTATACCTTCAATAGTTTGTCATGGATTTCTGAATGGTAAGGTCTATGTCAGGTATATTTTTTATCTTTCGTAAAAATCCACGCCAAATAAATTAGCCTCCAAACGGCCTACCGCGGAGTTTGAACCAGGTAAGTTTGGGCTGTGATCGAACTAACTACCGCCGGTCACCCAAGTGGTTACCGGGGGGCCAAATTTGGTGTGTAAAGAATAGAATCACTATTACCTGCCACGCATGTCGTAAGAGGCGATTAAGGAGGTTTGGCTGAAATGGATGCATGTGTCCTAAACGTGTAGAAGTCTATGCGTTTAGGGGCCTACAAACCAATGTGTAACGTATACACGTTCTTGGCAAAGATGAAACATATCACAAAGGGTGATTAATATTGGTCGTAAAGAACGAACGCAAAGAAGAAGAAGCTAACTACCGCTTAAGCTGCAAACTCCCAAATATATATATATGCAATCTTCATGTTCCAGCTGACACATAATGCTTCCACAAGAGATGTATGTCCACTGTTGCCGTTCTGCCACCTGTTCTGCCACCTGTTCTGCCGTCTGTTCTGCCACCTGTTCTGCCACCTGTTCTGCCGTCTGTTCTGCCACCTGTTCTGCCGCCTGTTCTGCCACTAATTATTTCCCACGTCAGGCTACAATCGTTCAACTCTTTCCACAGTTCATCTCTATGTTTCCTTTGGGCTTCCAGATCTTTTTTCCCTCCAGACACTGTCCATCGGAGAGCTTGTCATGGCCACGATGTTGCATAGTTTGTTATGTTTTAAAATCTCGTTTTATTTGCTATCGTATTATGTGGGTATCTGTGGCTTAGCGCCCGACCACCCGGCAACATATTTGCTATTGTATTATGTGGGCATCTGTGGCTTAGGCGTGACCCCCGGCAACATATTTGCTATTGTATTATGTGGGCATCTGTGGCTTAGCGCCTGACCCCTCCCCGGGGCAACATATCGGGCCACACTTAGCGGTAGTGAGCTCGATCACAACCCAGGAGTACCTAGTTAAAACTCCACGGCGTTTAGTTTGGAAGCAAATTTGCATCTTGTGGATTTTTACGAACGGTAAAAATAGACCACACCGTTCAAAAAGCAATGGCAAACTACTGAACGTATAAGTCTAAAAAGGAATTCAAAAGGTGATAGATTGACTTCATAGCACCAGGTTTTACCCCATATAGCTCCGTCCCTGTCGGCATAAATGGCACGTATTTACCGAGAGTGTTGCACAAAGCACGAACTCCGTAGCTCTGGCAACAACCCTAGGAATCTCATGAGAAATTTGCTTATGTATCTTAGTCCGGAGTCGAACTCACAACCTTCAATACGACAGGCAAACTACTTGATCACTTCGCCATTTAGATTCCCCACGTATAGTATAGCATAGCCATAGTATAGTATACCCAAAGATAGCATAGATAGTATAGCATAGTATAGTATAGCATGTATAGTATAGCATAGCCATAGTATAGCATAGCATAGTATAATAGATAGTATAGCAATATAGATATAGTATAGCTATAGTATATATATATAGTATAGCATAGTATAGTATAGTATAGTATAGTATAGTATAGCATAGTATAGTATAGTATAGTATAGTATAGTATAGTATAGTATAGATAGTATAGTATAGTATAGTATAGCATAGTATAGCATAGTATAGTATAGCATAGTATAGTATAGCATAGTATAGAAAATAGTATAGTATAGTATAGTATAGCATAGTATAGCATAGTATAGTATAGCATAGTATAGTATAGTATAGTATAGTATAGTATAGTATAGTATATAGTATAGCATAGTATAGCATAGCATAGTATAGCATAGCATAGTATAGCATAGCATAGCATAGTATAGTATAGTATAGTATAGTATAGCATAGCATAGTATAGCATAGTATAGCATAGCATAGCCATAGTATAGCATAGTATAGTATAGTATAGCATAGTATAGTATAGCATAGCCATAGTATAGTATAGTATATCATAGTATAGCATAGCCATAGTATAGCATAGCCATAGCATAGCATAGTATAGCATAGCCATAGTATAGCATAGTATAGTATAGTATAGCATAGCCATAGTATAGCATAGTATAGCATAGTATAGCATAGCCATAGTATAGCATAGTATAGTATAGCATAGTATAGCATAGCCATAGCATAGTATAGCATAGTATAGTATAGTATGTAAAGACTTTGAATTATTATTTGCTAATAAAGTATTATCAGTCTTAACATAATTTTAGAAATATCTGACTTAATATTATCTTTACATTTTGACTGCTCGACGATAGCAGTTACAAGTCTATTTATCAAGCTGTAGGTTTACGAGAACTACTTAATCCACGTTATCTACAACACGGTTACATGTTAATAGCCAACAATCGCTGAGTAGTGATTAAGGGGGGACTCTGGTCTGGAAACTATTTTCTTTGCTTTGGTATTAATGTAGAATTTGTATAACAATTTTGAAAGATTATGACTTAGAATAGAGAAAATTAGAAAAAAAGTCAACGTGTTCCATGGAAACAATACAAAATGGCCAGCACAAAATTTCAATCCTAAGGCTCTGAAGTTAATGAATATAATGAATTTGTTTTCATTTCTAAGGGCAATTGTAATATCTACAAAATTACTGATCTTTTAGATATATTAAATATTACATTTTTATGAATTTTTTGTAAACACACCTCCAAAAACAGCTTTTTTGACCACATTTTGAGGGAATTTTTACCCAAAAATTTATAAAAATTAAATATTTAATATATCCTAAAAATCATGTGTAATATTTTAGATATTACAATTGCGCACCTTAGAGTGAAAACATAATTCATTTACATTCATTAGATTCAGAGCCTTAGGTATTTGAAATTTTGTTTTTGGTGGCCATTTTGTATTGTTTCAATGGCAACACTTTGACATTTTTTTTTTTACTAATTTTTTCTACTATTCTAAGTCATACTCTTTCAAAATGCTTATACAAATTTTATATTAATATGAAAACAACGAAAATAGATTCTTGATTTTCAAGACCCGAATCCCCGAATTACTGAGTAACGAGTACTAAGTAACGAATAGTTACACAATCTTAAAAATAACAGAAATGCACACCAATACGTCGACTGCTCATTATCGAATTTTTTTAAAGTAACTCAATTTTGTCTGTTTGTTATCGTTAGTATGAATTGTGCATGTTTTCACGTCATGTTCTAACTTTGCTCTTGTCATTATCTGCAATTAACCAAACAGCGATTATGTCTCCATGAGATATTTCAGAAGGTGGTGTCTTGACTTGCATTGACCTCCGTGGCATCCAGTGCTCTTCTACTTATTCTTATTCTTCTTGTATGTGCATGTATTGTCCACTGTTCCTTCCATGTGGCACAAAAGTGGCGGCTCGTCATTAAGGGTCAGTGGGACCACACAAATAATGTGAACGGGTATTTATTATTTAATAAATTAAATATAACAGCCAAAACCATGATTATTCCAAATTTGTGTCTGGCCTCACTAACAAAAATAAACACGAGCAGTGCCGCCTCGTGACCATTTTTGCTGGTGGGGCCAGACAAATATTTTTGGAAAAATCATGTATTTGGGTTATTTTTTAATTTATAAAATAATAAATATACGTTACACATTATTTGTGGTGGGTCCGGCCCACTGACCCTTAATGGCGAGCCGCCTCTGAACACGAGCCACGACTGGGCACAAAGATACATATATATGAAAATTGATGCTCTGGCAGAAACAGAACAACGGGTCGGTCTTAAAATGAGTCAAAAGAATACAAAAATAATGCGATCGATCACCTACACCGGTAGACAGGTATGACTCATTCTTACTTATATTTCGTCTTCTTTTGCTGTCACACTGTCACCGGGTTGTTGCCAGTGTCGTCACACTGTTACCGGGTTGTTGCCCAGTGTTGTGGTTTTCTGTTTCTGTCTTGCGCTGTTCTGGTGGCTTGTGTGATAGTTATCTTTGCTCTTTGACAGGATTCTGCTATGTCATCTAACCATCTTTTCGTGGTCTTCCTCTCGCCTTCTTTCCTGATGTTCTGTTATACAGGGTGTTCAAGATAATAGCAGCCTGTGAATGGAGTCAATCTGGCATATATGTATGAATATGAGAAGGTTCAGTTATGACGTAGTATAGGTCAAGGTTATGTGACGGTATGTAATTGTAGTGCGGGAAGGGCGATGAACAAATGTGACGTAAAACGAGCTAGTCAGAACCGGTTTAAATAGTACATAAACATAACGCGATAGATTATCTGGCAACTTTCGATTTGTCAATGGGGCTGCTTTAATCTTGAACACCCTGTAGAAGACGCTGTATACTGTGGAGTTTGGATGCATTCGTATTAAGTGGCCAAACCACTTCATTCTTTGTTTCTCAATGAAATTCAAGCAAGGTTCTATGCCAACTTACTTTCTTATGTTGATGTTGGTGACTGTCTTTTCTGTTATTATTGGTAACTTTTCGCAGGCAGCACATTTCACGTGTAGTTATTTTTTGTGACTGCGCTTTGCTCATTGTCCATGTTTGGCTCTGGTAACACAAAGTAGGTATGCAAATGTTGTTGATCATCAGGCATGACTATATATATATATATATGGCCATTTTCGCGTTTTACTGTGACAACTTCTGAATTTTCGCTTGTCTCTCTTGTCTTTCAGTTCATCCCCAAGTTTCTTTTCTTTTTCTTTCTCGAATCCTGTTTGCCTCACAGCGTCAGGTCAAGAAGAGATTTCTAAAACGGCCCTTGTATGCACTTCGTAGATAGTCTCTTTCGTTGCCTCTGTTATCTCTGAGGTCAATCTTTTGCGTGGCCGGCCTTTTCCTTTGTACCCATTGTATCGGAGCAGCATTGCTCTTTGAGGTGCACTGTCTGTTGGTAATCTGCTAACGTGGCCGAAACATTTAATTTGTTGTCTCTTGATGAAGTCTAGTACTGATGTTGTATCCATTTTTTTCCTGATGTCTTCATTTCTCAACCGGTCTCTTCTTGTTACACCCAGCATTCTGTGTAGACACTTCATCTTTGTCGTGACTAGTTTTCTTTTATCATTTGTTGTCAGCGTCCAGGTCTGGCACTGGTAACGTAATGTGGGGAGAAAGATTGTGTTGAACATTGCTCTTTTGTGTTCATGGTAACATGTTTGCATCTTAAAATTGGCGCCATTTGTCCTATCATTTGATTTGCCTTTGTTCTTTTTCTTTTCAAAGGATATATATATATAAATAAAGAGTCATGCCTGCCTACCGGTGTAGGGGATCACGACTTTCCACAACTCTCTCTTTCTCTCTCTCTCTCTCTCTCTCTCATATATATATATATATATATATATATATATATATATATATATATATATATATGATCTGTCGAAAGAGAAAGATTTAGATTGATCATTTCTTGGCGAAAGTCAACCCTTTCCTTTCCCCCTCCCCGTAGCTTGGTCTGGTCGATCCAGAATGGGCAAGCTGCCATGGATCAAGTATCCATTTTTAGAACTTTGTGCAGTCAAGACTAGCTAGCTAGGATCGATATAATGCGTACATTGCAGCATAAGTCAGCGCTGTTTGCGACTGTGCGCCGAGTTGTATAGTGTATGTTTGCGACTGTGCGCCGAGTTGTATAGTGTATGTTTGCGACTGTGCGCCGAGTTGTATAGTGTATGTTAACTTGGAACAAAAGAAGGTTGAGTCGCTGAAAATAATGTGATTAAATATGTAAACATTCATTATCGCTCATCTGTAAAAGGAATATTTTACTATACAATCATCATCATCATATTCGTCGTCATCATCATCATCATACTAGTCATCTTCATCATCATCATCATCATCATCATCATCATCATAGCATCTTATTCTTCCATCATCAATCATTCTTCAGAAGAAACCACAAGAGGACTACATACCTTCATAGAGGGATGTTTACGTGAAGTGGAGAGGCTGTGATAGTAAGATTACGAACGAGAAACTCGGAGAGATAACTGGGCAGATACCAGTGGAGAAAGAGCCACGGAAGAGACACTGGCGGTGGATTGGACATACATTGAGAAGACCGACAAGAAGCATTGCAAGACAGGTACTGTTTTGGAACCAGCATTGAAAGAGGTGCAGGGGAAGGCCTAGACAGACCTGGAGAAGAGAGCTGGAGGCTGATATTAAAAGAATAGGTAAAACATGAAAAGAATTGGAAGGGATGGCAAGAGAGATTAAGAGCTGGAAGAAGTTTGTTGAAGACCTGTGCTCCGTTGGGAGCTGAAAGATGAAGAAGAAGAATCGTGCTTCATCATTATCATCATGTTCAGGTGTAGTGTCTGATAACGTTGACGATGTAGAATATTAACGCCTCCTCCTCCTTCGTCTTAGAACGCTCCATATCGACCACTTGTTAACCGCTCTTTATGATTTGTATGCGATTCGAGCCTAAGAGCGGCTGTACGTTGTGCCAGTTATGCGCCTACAAGTAGACCAGCACATCCGATTTCTACGACGCTTTTTATTTACTAGGTAGCTTCCAAGGACCCCACCTTAGTCGCCTCTTACGACATGCGTTGTAGGTCGCATTGTTAATTTTCTTGCTTCCTTGTGGGCCCTGGAAACACACGAGCGAAACAATCTCCACTAAAACAAATCTCCACTAAAACAAATCTCCACTAAAACAATCTCACTAAAACAATCTCCACTAAAACAATCTCCACTAAAACAAATCTCCACTAAAACAATCTCCACTAAAACAAATCTCCACTAAAACAATCTCCACTAAAACAATCTCCACTAAAACAATCTTCACTAAAACAAATCTCCACTAAAACAATCTCCACTAAAACAATCTCCACTAAAACAATCTCCACTAAACAAATCTCCACTAAAACAATCTCCACTAAAACAATCTCCACTAAAACAATCTCCACTAAAACAATCTCCACTAAAACAAATCTCCACTAAAACAAATCTCAACTAAAACAAATCTCCACTAAAACAAATCTCCACTAAAACAATTCCACTAAAAAATCTCCACTAAAACAAATCTCCACTAAAACAATCTCCACTAAAACAAATCTCCACTAAAACAATTCTCACTAAAACAAATCTTCACTAAAACAAATCTCCACTAAAACAAATCTCCACTAAAACAAATCTTCACTAAAACAAATCTCCACTAAAACAAATCTCCACTAAACAAATCTCCACTAAAACAATCTCCACTAAAACAAATCTCCACTAAAACAATCTCCACTAAAACAAATCTCCACTAAAACAATCTCCACTAAAACAAATCTCCACTAAAACAAATCTCCACTAAAACAAATCTCCACTAAAACAAATCTCCACTAAAACAAATCTCCACTAAAACAATCTCCACTAAAACAAATCTCCACTAAAACAAATATCCACTAAAACAATCTCCACTAAAACATCTCCACTAAAACAATCTCCACTAAAACAAATCTCCACTAAAACAATCTCCACTAAAACAATCTCCACTAAAACAAATCTCCACTAAAACAATCTCCACTAAAACAAATCTCCACTAAAACAAATCTCCACTAAAACAAATCTCCACTAAAACAAATCTCCACTAAAACAAATCTCACTAAAACTATCTCCACTAAAACAAATCTCCACTAAAACAATCTCCACTAAAACAAATCTCCACTAAAACAATCTCCACTAAAACAAATCTCCACTAAAACAATCTCCACTAAAACAAATCTCAACTAAAACAAATCTCCACTAAAACAAATCTCAACTAAAACAATCTCCACTAAAACAAATCTCCACTAAAACAATCTCCACTAAAACAAATCTCCACTAAAACAATCTCCACTAAAACAAATTCCACTAAAACAATCTCCACTAAAACAATCTCCACTAAAACAATCTTCACTAAAACAAATCTCCACTAAAACAATCTCCACTAAAACAATCTCCACTAAAACAAATCTCCACTAAAACAAATCTCCACTGAAACAAATCTCCACTAAAACAAATCTCCACTAAAACAAATCTCCACTAAAACAAATCTCCACTAAAACAAATCTCCACTAAAACAAATCTCCACTAAAACAAATCTCAACTAAAACAATCTCCACTAAAACAAATCTCCACTAAAACAAATCTCCACTAAAACAAATCTCCACTAAAACAAATCTCCACTAAAACAAATCTCCACTAAAACAAATCTCCACTAAAACAAATCTCCACTAAAACAAATCTTCACTAAAACAATCTCCACTAAAACAAATCTCCACTAAAACAAATCTCCACTAAAACAAATCTCCACTAAAACAAATCTCCACTAAAACAAATCTCCACTAAAACAAATCTCCACTAAAACAAATCTCCACTAAAACAAATCTCCACTAAAACAAATCTTCACTAAAACAAATCTCCACTAAAACAAATCTCCACTAAAACAAATCTCAACTAAAACAAATCTCAACTAAAACAAATCTCCACTGAAACAAATCTCACTGAAACAAATTCCACTAAAACAATCTCCACTAAAACAAATTTCCACTAAAACAAATCTCCACTAAAACAAATCTCCACTAAAACAAATCTCCACTAAAACAATCTCTACTAAAACAATCTCTACTAAAACAATCTCCACTAAAACAAATCTCCACTAAAACAAATCTCCACTAAAACAAATCTCCACTAAAACAAATCTCCACTAAAACAAATCTCCACTAAAACAATCTCCACTAAAACAAATCTCAACTGAAACAAATCTCAACTGAAACAAATCTCCACTAAAACAAATCTTCACTAAAACAAATCTCCACTAAAACAATCTCCACTAAAAGAAATCTCCACTAAAACAATCTCCACTAAAACAAATCTCCACTAAAACAATCTCCACTAAAACAAATCTCAACTGAAACAAATCTCAACTGAAACAAATCTCTACTAAAACAATCTCCACTAAAACAAATCTCCACTAAAACAAATCTCACTAAAACAAATTCCACTAAAACAATCTCACTAAAACAATTCACTAAAACAAATTCCACTAAAACAAATCTCCACTAAAACAAATCTCCACTAAAACAAATCTCCACTAAAACAAATCTCAACTAAAACAAATCTCCACTAAAACACATCTCCACTAAAACAATCTCCACTAAAACAAATCTCAACTGAAACAAATCTCAACTGAAACAAATCTCTACTAAAACAATCTCCACTAAAACAAATATCCACTAAAACAAATCTCCACTAAAACAAATCTCCACTAAAACAATCTCACTAAAACAATCTCCACTAAAACAAATCTCCACTAAAACAAATCTCCACTAAAACAAATCTCACTAAAACATATCTCCACTAAACAAATCTCCACTAAACACATCTCCACTAAAACAATCTCCACTAAAACAATCTCCACTAAAACAAATCTCCACTAAAACACATCTCCACTAAAACAAATCTCCACTAAAACAAATCTCAACTAAAACAAATCTCCACTGAAACAAATCTCCACTAAAACAATCTCCACTAAACAAATTCTCACTAAACAAATTCCACTAAAACAAATTCCACTAAAACAAATCTCCACTAAAACAATCTCCACTAAAACAATCTCCACTAAAACAATCTCCACTAAAACAAATCTCCACTAAAACAAATCTCCACTAAAACAAATATCCACTAAAACAAATCTCCACTAAAACAATTCCACTAAAACAAATCTCAACTGAAACAAATCTCAACTGAAACAAATCTCCACTAAAACAAATCTTCACTAAAACAAATCTCCACTAAAACAATCTCCACTAAAACAAATCTCCACTAAAACAATCTCCACTAAAACAAATCTCCACTAAAACAATATCCACTAAAACAAATCTCAACTGAAACAAATCTCAACTGAAACAAATCTCAACTGAAACAAATCTCCACTAAAACAAATCTCAACTGAAACAAATCTCAACTGAAACAAATCTCCACTGAAACAAATCTCAACTAAAACAAATCTCAACTAAAACAAATCTCAACTGAAACAAATCTCCACTGAAACAAATCTCAACTAAAACAAATCTCCACTAAAACAAATCTCCACTAAAACAATTCCACTAAAACAAATCTCACTAAAACAAATCTCCACTAAAACAATCTCCACTAAAACAATCTCCACTAAAACAAATCTCAACTAAAACAAATCTCCACTAAAACAAATCTCCACTAAAACAAATCTCAACTGAAACAAATTCACTGAAACAAATTCCACTAAAACAAATCTCCACTAAAACAAATTCCACTAAACAAATCTCCACTAAAACAAATCTCCACTAAAACACATCTCCACTAAAACAATCTCCACTAAAACAAATCTCAACTGAAACAAATCTCAACTGAAACAAATCTCTACTAAAACAATCTCCACTAAAACAAATCTCCACTAAAACAAATCTCCACTAAAACAATCTCCACTAAAACAATCTCCACTAAAACAAATCTCCACTAAAACAAATCTCCACTAAAACAAATCTCCACTAAAACAAATCTCAACTGAAACAAATCTCCACTGAAACAAATCTCCACTAAAACAAATCTCCACTAAAACAAATCTCCACTAAAACAAATCTCCACTAAAACAAATCTCCACTAAAACAAATCTCAACTGAAACAAATCTCAACTGAAACAAATCTCAACTAAAACAAATCTCAACTAAAACAAATCTCCACTGAAACAAATCTCCACTAAAACAAATCTCCACTAAAACAAATCTCCACTAAACAAATCTCCACTAAAACAAATCTCACTAAAACAAATCTCCACTAAAACAATCTCCACTAAAACAATCTCCACTAAAACAATCTCCACTAAAACAAATCTCCACTAAAACAAATCTCCACTAAACAAATCTCCACTAAAACAAATCTCCACTAAAACAAATCTCCACTAAAACAATCTCCACTAAAACAAATCTCAACTGAAACAAATCTCAACTGAAACAAATCTCCACTAAAACAAATCTTCACTAAAACAAATCTCCACTAAAACAATCTCCACTAAAACAAATCTCCACTAAAACAATCTCCACTAAACAAATCTCCACTAAAACAATCTCCACTAAAACAAATCTCAACTGAAACAAATCTCAACTGAAACAAATCTCAACTGAAACAAATCTCCACTAAAACAAATCTCAACTGAAACAAATCTCAACTGAAACAAATCTCCACTGAAACAAATCTCAACTAAAACAAATCTCAACTAAAACAAATCTCAACTGAAACAAATCTCCACTGAAACAAATCTCAACTAAAACAAATCTCCACTAAAACAAATCTCAACTGAAACAAATCTCAACTGAAACAAATCTCCACTGAAACAAATCTCAACTGAAACAAATCTCAACTAAAACAAATCTCAACTAAAACAAATCTCAACTGAAACAAATCTCCACTGAAACAAATCTCAACTAAAACAAATCTCCACTAAAACAATCTCCACTAAAACAAATCTTCACTAAAACAAATCTCCACTAAAACAATCTCCACTAAAACAATCTCCACTAAAACAAATCTCCACTAAAACAAATCTCCACTAAAACAAATCTCCACTAAACAAATCTCAACTGAAACAAATCTCCACTGAAACAAATCTCCACTAAAACAAATCTCCACTAAAACAAATCTCCACTAAAACAAATCTCCACTAAAACAAATCTCCACTAAAACACATCTCCACTAAAACAATCTCCACTAAAACAAATCTCAACTGAAACAAATCTCTACTAAAACAATCTCCACTAAAACAAATCTCCACTAAAACAAATCTCCACTAAAACAATCTCCACTAAAACAATCTCCACTAAAACAAATCTCCACTAAAACAAATCTCCACTAAAACAAATCTCCACTAAAACAAATCTCAACTGAAACAAATCTCCACTGAAACAAATCTCCACTAAAACAAATCTCCACTAAAACAAATCTCAACTAAAACAAATCTCCACTAAAACAAATCTCCACTAAAACAAATCTCAACTGAAACAAATCTCAACTGAAACAAATCTCAACTAAAACAAATCTCAACTAAAACAAATTCACTGAAACAAATCTCCACTAAAACAATTCCACTAAACAAATTCCACTAAAACAAATTCTCACTAAAACAAATCTCCACTAAAACAAATCTCCACTAAAACAATCTCCACTAAAACAATCTCCACTAAAACAATCTCCACTAAAACAAATCTCCACTAAAACAAATCTCCACTAAAACAAATCTCACTAAAAAAATCTCCACTAAAACAAATCTCCACTAAAACAATCTCCACTAAAACAAATCTCAACTGAAACAAATCTCAACTGAAACAAATCTCCACTAAAACAAATCTTCACTAAAACAAATCTCCACTAAAATAATCTCCACTAAAACAAATCTCCACTAAAACAATCTCCACTAAACAAATCTCCACTAAAACAATCTCCACTAAAACAAATCTCAACTGAAACAAATCTCAACTGAAACAAATCTCAACTGAAACAAATCTCCACTAAAACAAATCTCAACTGAAACAAATCTCAACTGAAACAAATCTCCACTGAAACAAATCTCAACTAAAACAAATCTCAACTAAAACAAATCTCAACTGAAACAAATCTCCACTGAAACAAATCTCAACTAAAACAAATCTCCACTAAAACAAATCTCCACTAAAACAATCTCACTAAAACAAATCTTCACTAAAACAAATTCCACTAAAACAATCTCCACTAAAACAAATTCTCCACTAAAAAATCTCACTAAAACAAATCTCCACTAAAACAAATCTCCACTAAAACAAATCTCAACTAAAACAATCTCCACTAAAACAATCTCCACTAAAACAAATCTCCACTAAAACAAATCTCCACTAAAACAAATATCCACTAAAACAATCTCCACTAAAACAAATCTCAACTGAAACAAATCTCCACTAAAACAAATCTCCACTAAAACAAATCTTCACTAAAACAAATCTCCACTAAAACAAATCTCCACTAAAACAATCTCCACTAAAACAGTCTCTACTAAAACAATCTCCACTAAAACAAATCTCCACTAAAACAAATCTCCACTAAAACAAATCTCCACTAAACAAATCTCCACTAAAACAAATCTCCACTAAAACAAATCTCCACTAAAACAAATCTCCACTAAAACAATCTCCACTAAAACAAATCTCCACTAAAACAAATCTCCACTAAAACAATTCCACTAAAACAAATCTCCACTAAAACAAACTTCACTAAAACAAATCTCCACTAAAACAATTCCACTAAAACAAATCTCAACTGAAACAATCTCAACTGAAACAAAGCTCAAGATATACAACTCAAATGTGAAATCTGTGTATGGCTCGGAAACATTAGGAGTCACCAAGTTAAATACAAATAAGATTCAGACCTTTGTCAACTGATGTCTTCGGTGGATTCTCAGAGACTGAGATTGTATGACAGAGCTGCACACACAGAGACACCTGTATAAGAACATGACAGGAACCCACGATGACCTAAGTTAAGAGGATAAAATGGCGATGGGCCGAGCATACCCTACGGAGGACAAAGTCGAGTGTTTTGAGTGGAACCCGCAAGGAAAAAGGAAAAGGGCACTTCCTAAACAGACCTGGAGACGACGTCTTCTTGAGGAACTGATACCGGGCCCAAATTTGGGGTATAAAGAATAGAACCACTGTTACCTGCCACGCATGTCGTAAGAGGCAACTAAGGAGGTTTGGATGAAATCGGGTGCACATGTACTAAATGTGTAGAAGTCAACCTGCTGCCTTACAAGACGGCTGGGGACAGCCAAAGGCTGATGGAGAGCGAACCCAGTAAACGCTGGCTGAATCCGGACACATCGCCGAAGGATAAGTACCAGAGCTCCAAATGGCGCTGAAGATGTGACGCAACCCACCCATGATAGGCTGCATGAATCAGATTTCCACATGAATGAATTTATCTGTCTTTTAGGTGATAGAGAGAGAGAGAGAGAGAGACTGAGGAATGCTGGACTATCTTCTCCGTGGTCTTCCTCTTCTTCTCTTCGCTAGAATGCCTTCTTCCATGTCTTTAATCGTCTCTATCCTATCATGTCTTTTTACATATCCAAATACTTCAATTTTCTCATTATTATGTTATGTTATGTTATGTTGTTGTCATGTTATGTTATGCGATCGACGTCATGGCACATTGGGCATTCCCATTCGTGCTCTGTCCTCCGCTGCAGCAGCCATCCTAAAGTCCATTTGCTCACCGTACCACAGAGAGCCACACAGAAAAAGTATAATGAGTACAAAGCAAGAGGAAGACCACGCAAAGATGGAGCGAAGGCATCAAGAACAGCCTGACGAAAATGAATATTAGCTCACAAAGTGCCTTAAAACAAGCAAACACACACACACACGATCACTACGTTTCTCTCTTCTCCCCCTCCCCCCCCCACTTCTATAAATAAGTAAATGGTGGAAGAGAAGAAGAAGAAGAACCCAATGAGAAGTTGATTAGTATATCTTCTCTCTCTACCACTAAGACGACACTGTCTGGCATGTGCAAACTTAACGTCTAATTCTCGTTCTTGTTTGTAGCAGCGACCGGTACAGTATATACGAATATATATTAATATCGATATCGGAGAGAAGACAAAGAGGTGTTGTATATTAGTGGTAGTTGGTGTTTGTTAGTGTTCGATTTTATCAATCAAGTTAACCATATTTTGTGTCCCGGAGCACACCTCCATAGAATGGGTCTCAGGGACTCGGATGCCTGCATCTGTGGAACACCAAAGCAGTCCCCAGAGCACATCCTGCAAGACTGCCCCAGTCTGAGTAGTGTGAGAATGGAAATCCGGCTAACGGAAACAACCCTACGAGACAAACTATCGGGGACCGATGAAGACCTCAAGCGCACCGCTCTGTTTATGACACATACCGGAGTAGTCGCATAACAAGTTGATCGCAGAAGACCTCAAACGCACCGCTCTGTTTCTGACACATACTGGACTAGTCGCATAACAGAAGTTGATCGCAAAAGAAGAACCATATTTTATGATTTGAGTGATCTATGTGGTTTGCGTGAAGAACGTGGGTACTTTGCGCTTCTGTTAGACCCCTACTGTATGAAGAACAGACACACCCAAATTTAGACTAAAGTGTTAGTGCGTAGGAGTAGCTCGCTACCAGTTGTGCTCAAACGCAGATGTGGGGGGATATGAGATAATGACAATTTTATTGACCAGAGGGAGTGTAGGCACACCAGCTGTGTCTTAAAGGCAAAAATGTTGTGGTGTGTGTGTGTGTATGTTGCAAATGAAAGGTAGTTCGGTGTTCACTCAGAGCCAACTATAAATTTATGTGCCTTCGGACTCGGGTAGGAATTATGGGAAATCAGACCACAACTATACCACGTGACCTCGCATTCCAGTATTACTGTATATAGACGAATTCATTAATCAACACAAAATGCTAAATCGAAGTTATATTATGCAACAAGTTACGTTTAACAATAAGGAATATCAATATTATGAATATTTTTCACGAATAAATAACCATAGACTCACAGAATTGAATCTTCTTCTTCTTTTGTCGTCACACTGCTACCGAGTTGTTGCCCAGTGTCGTGGTTTTCTGTTTTTGTCTTGTGCTGTTCTGGTGGCTTGAATGATTGTTATTTTTGCTCTTTCACAGGATTATGCTACGCCATCTAACCATCTTTTCCGTGGTCTTCCTCTTGCCTTCTTTCCCGATGTTCTGTTGTAGAAGACGCTGTATACTGTGGAGTTTGGATGCGTTCTTATTAAGTGGCCTAACCACTTCATTCTTTGTTTATCTATGTCTTCTCCTTCTTTGCGTTCGTTCTTTACGACCAATTTTAACCACTCTTTGTGATATGATTTGATCTTTGCCAAGAACGTGTATACGTTGCACATTGGTTTGGTAGGCCCTAAACGCATAGACTTCTACACGTTTAGGACATGTGCATCCGATTTCAGCCAAACCTCCTTAGTCGCATCTTACGACATGCGTGGCAGGTAACAGTGGTTCTATTCTTTACACCCCAAATTTGGGCCCCGGTAACCACTCGGCGGTTTCTCTATGTAATTCAAGCACGGTGTTGTGCCAACTTTCTTTCGTATGCTGATCTTAGTGATTCTTTTCTTGTGTTGTTGGTAACTTTTCGCAGGCAACGCATTTCACATGTAGTTATTTTTGTGACTGCGCTTTGTTCAATGTCCATGTTTGGCTCTGGTAACACAAAGTAGGTATGAAAATGCTGTTGATCATCTGTTGCTTAGCTGCCTGTAAAATGTTTGGGTGCCTTAACAATGGGGCTAGCTAGTAGGTTACAGCATTTGCTTTTTGTACTCTAGCCTCTATCTCTCTATCCAGTTTTCCGTCTTCTGTGAATATGCATCCTAAGTATTTGAATTCTTTCACTTGGTTTATTTTAGTGCCATTGACATGGATGTCTAGATTATTATGTTTTCTTCCCATATTCATTATTTCTGTTTTATTGTTGTTGATTTTCATATCATGATTTATACAATTTTTGTTCAAGGTGTAATATGATGTTGTAGATCTTGTTCATTTTGATGTATCAAGCACTGATCATCTGCAAAAAGCAGTTCATTTATTTCATCATTATCTGAATTTGACTCTTGAGTTATTTTATCCATATATGCAATAAAGAGTAGTGGTGAGAGGACACAACCTTGTCTAACACCTGATGTAATGGAGAACCAGTCGGTCATTCCTTCTGTTGTTCTCACTGTCAGTGCCGGATTAGGCTAGCGCGGGCCCGTAGCAAATTTTAGCGCGGGGCCCTAGGTTTTATGATAATAAAATAAAACACAACTTTTACAAACAAACTTGTCTCGATTTAATGTGAGCAAATTTAGAGATAGCACTAGACAAATCAATTTCTCTAAGTAAATTACATTCAATGTTCATTAAGTTGAGGTTATTTAGACGATCTTGTCCCATCATGTTTCTTAACTCACTTTTTATACACTTTAATGTTGAAAAAGAACGTTCTCCGCTGCAGTTAGTAATCATTAAAGACAAATAAATTCGTAAGACTATTTCTACATTTGGGAAACATGACTAAATGAATTTTCCATTATAAGTTTATAAATTTGCAGTTCAAGAGCCTCATGCTTTTCGTTGCTAGTAGCAGCAGCTACATTAATTTTAAGAAGTTCGTCGCCTAGGCTTTCTTCCAAATCCTCTTGGTAAGAGCTGACAATATTTGGAGTTCTTTTCAAGATCTCTTCCTCTGTAATAGATTTTAACTGCCGGAGTATTCCAAATACACCAGTCACTCTATGGTACAGCCTAAATCAATAACTTTGCAAACAAAACAGAACAGTTGTCCTTTAGTTTCTGTATAACACAACCAATCTCTCACGTGAGTTTTGTTTGTTGGTGTATGCGTGTATGTGAAAAACGACTTTCGACAAAATCGTGGATTGTTTTCTTTATCGTATGTTTTTGTTTTTTTTTAGACATGAAATCACTGTTCATATGTTACACTTCGCTACTTTCTTTCACAATCCAATAATCTCGATTGAAGTTGTTTGGCCATTCACCAATATCGTTGAAGTACATTTTACTTTCGTTGTGTTTTTGACTTGTAGATGATGTTGCTACATTAGAAGCATGTGCTGTGCTTTCTGCCTCTCTTTGACTTGAAGATGATATGGCTAAATTGGGAGGACTTGCTGTACGTTCGATTTCAGTTTGTCTTGTGAAAAATGTGGCTAAATCGTGAAGAGTTGCTGATCTTAATGGTAATATTGGTAATGATGATTCTTCTATAGCACTGCCTTCATCTACTACACAGTGGGATACGTCTTCTGTATTTTCTGCTTCGATTTCGTTGGATTCAGCACCAACAGACACGACATTTAAAAATTCAGACAGCTTGCGTGTTTTTGATATAACAGCTGGTTATTTTTTCCATTTTCATCTGTCACATAGGCGCGGGGCCCCTAGAAGCGCGGGGCCCCCTAGAAGCGCGGGGCCCGTAGCATTGCTACTTCTGCTACTAGGCTAATCCGGCGCTGCTTACTGTACTCTGACTATCTTGATATAAGGCCATGATATTACCTAATAGTTGTCCTTGGACGCCATATTCTTCAAGGATCTTCCATAGTTTGCACCTGTTTACTCTATCAAATGCCTTTTCTTGGTCTATAAATATAAGTTGTTTACTTTGATTGTATTTAATTGTTTGTTCGCAGATCTGTCTTAGTGTAAATATTGCGTCTGTGCAGCTCTTACCCTCCTAAACCCAAACTGGCTATTACTTAACTGGGGCTCTAATATATGTCTTGCTCTTCGCTCCAATATTTTTGCAAACATTTTTCCTATATGGCTCAAAAGAGAGATACCCTGTATGTTTCACACTCTCTTTGTCTCCTTTGTTCTTCCATATTGGGACTATAATAGCTATCTGCCAGTCATCTGGGGCCTCTTGTGCCTCTCAGGCGTTGTTAAAAATTCAGTAAAATTGCAAAAAGGCTTGCAGTGTTCTATCAAACATATATACATTCCAATCCCTTCTCTTATATAGTTCAGGATTCCCGGTCAGTTGTCTGGCCTAGTTATCTAGAGTTGGCTGTGGTTATACGCACATATCAAGCTCCTGTGAGTGCGGTTCAAATCCCGGGCTGGCAGAAAAATAACAGGTTCTCCAGATTTACGGTGTTCGTGGCACCGAAGGGTTACGATGTCCATGGCACCGAGCCGAAGAGTTGAAAGTTCAAGTGCTTCTGGATCAGGAAAACAAAATACACATATCAAGTTATTTTAAAGCAAGTCACGGTGTATTCTTCTTCCAAAAGGAATTAATTCTTATTTTTCATGTTTGTTGGCCTACACGCTCTGATATAACGAAAACATGGTTCGTCTTAGGTTGAACTAGATGTACCCCTAGCTTAAAGAGGCTTTAATCCCCTCTACGTAACAAATAAACAAGCTACGACTTGGAGAGAGTCATCTAAAAGTGGACAATACGTATCAGCTCTCAACATCTACACAGGCTACGATTGTCCCCATCCCCTCTGTGGCACTGCTGATCAAACCACAGAACATGTTCTGCAAGACTGTGACCTGTATGTCCTCTCAAGAAAAGAATGCTGACCCTACAACACAACACTACATTCAAAACCACATGGCACTAGAGATAAGCTCCAGACAACAGTCGACTTCATCATAAGAACGCGTCTAACGGTATAATCATCAAAACTACATGGCACCAGAGATGAGCTCCAGACAATAGTCGATTTCATCATAAGAACGCGTCTAACGGTATAATCATCAAAACTACATGACACTAGAGATGAGCTCCAGACAACAGTCGACTTCATCATAAGAACGCGTCTAACGGTATAATCATCAAAACTACATGGCACCAGAGATGAGCTCCAGACAATAGTCGATTTCATCATAAGAACGCGTCTAACGGTATAATCATCAAAACTACATGACACTAGAGATGAGCTCCAGACAACAGTCGATTTCATCATAAGAACGCGTCTAACAGTATAATCATCAAAACTACATGGCACTAGAGATGAGCTTCCAGACAACAGTCGATTTCATCATAAGAACGCGTCCAACGGTATAATCATCAAAACTACATGACACTAGAGATGAGCTCCAGACAACAGTCGACTTCATCATAAGAACGCGTCTAACGGTATAATCATCAAAACTACATGGCACCAGAGATGAGCTCCAGACAACAGTCGACTTTATCATAAGAACGCGTCTAACGGTATAATCATCAAAACTACATGGCACTAGAGATGAGCTCCAGACAACAGTTGACTTCATCATAAGAACGCATCTAACGGTATAATCATCAAACTACATGGCACTAAAGATGAGCTCCAGACAACAGTTGACTTCATCATAAGAACGCATCTAACGGTATAATCATCAAAACTACATGACACCAGAGATGAGCTCCAGACAACAGTTGACTTCATCATAAGAACACGTCTAACGGTATAATCATCAAAATAGCGATCGCAAAGAAGAAGAAGTTCACAACATCAATAAATCAGAACAAGATACTTGACATTAGTTAGTAACTCTCTCTCTCTCTCTCTCGATCACCGCCCAGACCGATGTACCAGATCTCCCCATAAATTCTATTAATGTGGAAATCTTATTCATACAGTCTTAGCATTGGTGTGTTTTACGTCACATCTTCAGCACCATTTGGAGCTCTGGTGCTTATTCTTCGGCGATATGTCCGGTTTCAGCCAGCGTTTACTCGGTTCGCTCTCTGTTCTATAGATATCCATCTAGTGTTTCTTACGGTGTGGGGTAGCTAACACCACGCCCAACCCCCTTAGTCGCTTCTTACGACATGCGTGGCAGGCAACAGTGGTTCTATTCTTTACACCCCAATTTGGGCCCAGGTAACCACTCGGACGAGTTAGTATAATAGCCGTCCATCGCAAGCGATGATCACAACATCCTCAGACGTGGACTGCTGCACCTCTCTGGTGTGTGTGGAGGTGACTGTCCAATCCACTGACATACAAATAACAAAAACGGGTTTAACAAGTGGTTGGTATGTAGGGTTCAACAAAGAAGAAGAAAGGAAAATACCAAATGTGCATGTAGATATTTCCAATGAAAGTTTTTTCTCTGTTCAATAATATTACGTGAAGTTTTCACATCAGCACAAAATCTCATGTAAATCATGAAATGTGGGTGCAATATTTTAACCTGAATTTTTGTAGTGCCGCCCGTGACCATCTGTTTATTTCTACATCCGGCCATCAGGTAAAAATAGACTGCCCATCCCTGCTCTATAGAACAAGTGTTTATGAAATATCTATAATTAGATCTATTACTGATGTCTGCAACAGCTGTTGAATACACATACAAGTGGGTTGACTTGACGTGTAAGTTATAATGTTTCTTGATACACATCGTGATAACACATGTGTCGCACGCTTGCTCAGCGTGTTCGTAGCGCACTGGACGACGGTGTGACAAGCCCTTTGTGACTGCGGGTTAAATTCCCCAGGCTGGCAGAAAAGGCACAGGTTCTCCAGATTTACGTGTTCGTGGCACCGAAACGAAGGGTTACGATGTCTATGGCACCGAGCCGAAGATCTGAAAGCTCAAGTGCTTCTGGATCGTAAAAATAAATAAATAACACATGTGTCAAGACTGTCAATCATGAACGCTCACTGCTAATGGTCTAACAATATTTGCTAGTTTACACTACACATGTGTTCGTGTGGGTGTGTTTGTCGAATTAAAGCTAGTCATCAATCTGTCAAGCCATTCCTGCCGGCATAGGCGATCATGTCTCTTCATAGTCAACTCTAATATTGTGCCATATAACTGACCGAGGAAACCCTTACCTAGTTTTGAGTTGGGGGTAGATTTTTGTATATGTTAGATAGAACCTAGCAAGATTTTCTTGCAATTTTACTCAATTTTATGAGTATATGGCTATTTCTTGATGAGAAATATTCATAATATTGATATTCCTTATTGTTAAACTTAAGTTGTTGTATAATATAATCTTGATTTAGAATGTTGTATTGATTTTAAAATGAATTCCTCTTTATACAACAATACTGGAATGCGACGTCACGCGACGATTGTGGTCTTATTTCCTAGAATTTTTACCTGAGCCTGCTGGCCGTATGGTTATCGGAGGCTACGCTCTCCACGACGCTCTCTTTCTAGCGCAGTTTATCGGTTCTGAGATCAATATTTTATCGAGCTACGCGATCACACCATCCAATACCTTCTCCCGCTTCCACTTGCCATCCCTCATTCCTCGTATTTTACCTGTTGTCATCAAATATGTTCCGAACCTCTGACCTTTCTCGCGACTGGTTATTTAACACAGACATATACGTGATTTTCATTAATTCAGTATGGAAATTCTTACGGTGACAAAACAGTGCACAGCAACTGTGTTATTGCGCCAAAATTTAGTAACTGTACTTAAATACCGAATGATATATACTTCTTCTTCTTTTGTTGTCACACTGCTACCGGGTTGTTGCCCAGTGTCGTGGTTTTCTGTTTTTGTCTTGCGCTGTTTTGGTGGCGTGTGTGATTGTTATCTTTGCTCTTTCACAGGATTCTGCTACGCCATCTAACCATCTTTTCCGTGGTCTTCCTCTTGCCTTCTTTCCCGATGTTTTGTTGTAGAAGACTCTGTATACTGTGGAGTTTGGATGCATTCTTATTAAGTGGCCAAACCACTTCATTCTTTCTTTATCTATGTAATTCAAGCACGGTTGTGTGCCAACTTTCTTTCTTATGCTGATGTTAGTGATTCTGTCTTTTCTTGTGCTGTTGGTAACTTTTCATGAGCAACGCATTTCACATGTAGTTATTTTTTTGTAACTGCGCTTTGCTCAATGTCAATGTCAATGATATATTCAAATAATATAAAATAATATAAATAATTAACTAACCATTATAGAATAGTTTACAGTAATCGCCCGTTCTATCAATATACATATGTTTACGACAATGTAAATACTAAAATATAACCTAACCCTACACCATGATTTTTCCGAAAAGTTTTGTCTGGTCCCCGCCAACAAAAATATTCACGAGCCGCCACTGGTATACTGTCAGATCTTCTTGGGTCATATGGCCGACATAGTTGAGTTATAATATGGTGTAGTAAGAGTTTTAGACTTACTATAACAGTACAATAATAATAATAATTCCTCTCGTACCGTTATACGTTACATAGGGCCTGCAAGTAATTTCTCCATACCGCTCTATACTGGGCAACTCGCTCAGTCTCCTCCATGGAACTGAGACCGATATTTCTTGCCCCTCTCAGCAAAGTTCGACCTTTCTTGAACCTTTTGCATCCCACTTCAATGCCTGCTTTGATATTCGTTGATCATTTCTCTCAAGGTGTGTCCAACATATCTCCATCTTCTCTGTCTTATAACAGTTGTCACTAGTGGTTGACCAGACATGTCTCTGATTTCATCACTTCTCCTGAATTCCTTCCATTTTATATTCATTATTTGTCGCAGACATCTATTTTCAAATGCATTCAACTTGCGGAGATAGAATACATCATTGCTTTACTCCGGTTTCAACCATAAACCAGTCGCTGTGAACCAACATAGAGGCTCTTTATAATGTTTATTACTTTGTCTGGTATTCCATAGCATCTCAGAATATTCCACAGAGAGATTCTGTGTAGACTATCAAAGGCTTTTTAAAATCGATGAAATTTAGTATGAGTGGTTGTTGCTTCTCAATATGTTCCTCCAAAATTAGTCGTAGGGTAATTATTTGGTCTAAGCAGCTTCTCCCAGATCTAAAACCAGCTTGTTCTTCTCTCAGGGTTGTGTCCACTGCTCCTTTGATTCTATTAAGAATGATTTTGCAGAAAGTCTTGGTCATTACTGATAATAGGGTGATCCCTCTCCAGTTGTTGCAATCTTTGAGATATAACAATATAGGTTGCAGATGAAGTATATATGCCATTGTATCATGTATGATTTTTGTGTCCTCTTCCAGCGTTTCCACGGTACTTGATGACAGGAGGTCTGTACCCGTCCTACTCGCCGCTGTTGACAGGCACAGCAGAGTCACTATCTCTGTTGGGGACTGGCGTGGCCTGTGTTTCAGGAGCAGCTACCACAGGTGTGGGGCCTTCCCAGCCTCACCACATGGCGCACTATCAACAATTGCTGGAGATGCAGAAAGGTAAATCTTATATCGACAATATGTTTGAGTACAGTGTTTCGTAAACAATAATACGTCATCAGTTGTTGTCTACTACATGTCATCAGTTTTTTTTTCTTTGACACGTCATCTGTTTTTGCCTGGCACGTCATCAGTTGTTGTCGGACACGTCATCATTTGTTGCCGGACACGACATCATATGTTGCCGGACACGTGATCATTTGTTGCCGGACACGTGATCAGTTGTTGTCGGACACGATATCATTTGTTGCCGGACACGTCATCATTGTTGTCGGACTCGACATCATTGTTGCCGGACACGTATCAGTTGTTGTCGTAAGCGTCATCATTTGTTGTCGGACACGTGATCAGTTGTTGTCGTAAGCGTCATCATTTGTTGTCGGACACGTGATCAGTTGTTGTCGTAAGCGTCATCATTTGTTGCCGGACACGACATCATTTGTTGCCGGACACGTGATCAGTTGTTGTCGTAAGCGTCATCATTTGTTGCCGGACACGACATCATTTGTTGTCGGACTCGACATCATTTGTTGCCGGACACGACATCATTTGTTGTCGGACTCGACATCATTTGTTGCCGGACACGTCATCATTTGTTGCCGGACACGACATCATTTGTTGCCGGACACGTGATCAGTTGTTGTCGTAAGCGTCATCATTTGTTGCCGGACACGTCATCATTTGTTGCCGGACACGACATCATTTGTTGCCGGACACGTCATCTGTTTTTGCCTGGCACGTCATCTGTTTTTCCCTGACACGTCATCAATTGTTGTCGTAAACGTCATCATTTGTTGCCGAACACGACATCATTTGATGCCGGACACGTCATCAGTTGTTGCCGTACACGTCATCAGCTGTCGACTATAGGGACAGTCTACAAAAGTGACATATCGTATGCGCTCTAAAGAGATTAGATACAAATATGTTTAATTGATGTAACCAACATCATTTATACTGCAGATGAATAAACATGTGATCCGATATCTTGTCTTTCATGGGAATATCTCAGATAATATCTCTCAGCAAATCTACTTCTTCTTCTCTTCCACCATTTACTTCTTTATAGAAGTGTTCGGGGGCATAGTGATCTTGTGTGTGCTTGTTTTAAGGCACTTTGTAAGCTGATATTCATTTTCGTAAGGCTGTTCTTGATGCCATCTCTCCATCTTTTGCGTGGTCTTCCTCTTGCTTTGTACTTATACTTTTTCTGTGTGGCTCTCTGTGCTAGGCGATACCAAATCTCAGCAAATACCAATCTACTATCGGATTGAAGGATACACACACATTACTATTGAAAGTAATGAAAGACAAAAGCAATTCAGAAAAGAAAAAACACTCCAAGAAGTCACTATTCCAAACGTCGCCCGAGTGGTTACCGGGGCCCAAATTTGGGGTGTAAAGAATAGAACCACTGTTACCTGCCACGCATGTCGTAAGAGGCGACTAAGGAGGTTTGGCTGAAATCGGATGCATGTGTCCTAAACGTGTAGAAGTCTTATGCGTTTAGGGTCTAACAAACCAATGTGCAACGTATACAGTTCTTGGCAAAGATCAAACATATCACAAAGAGTGATTAAAATTTGTCGTAAAGAACGAACGCAAAGAAGAAGAAGACTATTCCAAGCATCAAAACATTATTGTAATTATGAAAGCCATCGGCTAGTAGCCTAAACGCTAGCAAATGTAAGAAAATACTATCGGTAGTAGACAAAGTAAAATTGCAGAGAACCTTACAGTGTTCTATCAAACACTTATAAAAACCAGCCCCTTTAAACAGGAATTTTGATTTTCCCGTCTGAACTTGTCGGTCTTATGTTTACGGTCGCCACGGTGTACATAAGGAAAACGTTGAAACGTGATCGTCGTTTGTCACAAGCTACACAATGACAATGTCACGGCAAGTAACGAAAAGTGAAAGGTCGTTACCGTTCAAGAAAGATGAACTGTGGGATACCATTTTTTTTTCTTATTCTGTATCATTTTAATTTAGTTTAGTTACGGCCAACTATGGGGGACTGCCTAGAGTAGTTGATAGTAGCTCGGCCTGCTAGCTGTGAGACGCCTCATAGCTCGGGTTCGAACCTACTGTCCGGCATTTGTTCGAGTCCCTGGTCTTACTCAGGACGATAACGTGAGTACCTCTGAAGTCGGAGAAAATCTGCCTGTATGGCGAGGGAATACTAATTACGAGTACATTGAGCACACGGCTGCCAGTGTAAAGTAATTTACAATGTGCACGCTGCTGCCATTGTAAGAAATTGGAAAAACGGATTTCACGCAAAAATCAGTTTCAGAGATGAAACTTCGTCTGAGTTGAAAGCGGACGAAAGAAAAAACAAAAAAAAAACGGCCAACTATATTAATTGAGATGGTTGTGGTTTAGCAGCCGGATCATCATCATTGCACGTCGAACCAATTAGTACATAAGTGCTCCGATCTCCCCCTCAGTATTTTCCTCAGCTTGTGGCGAATAACAACACCAGTTCTTTGTTGGTTTACTATTCTTCTGTGGCTACCTGTATAGCGTTCTTGTCGAGCTACACCACACTTAACTTGGAATTCTTGCAGTCTGGTTAGTGTTGTAGATTCACCACTATTACTTGAATCATGTACACGCCCTCTCTCCCTTAGGGAATTTATAATATCAGCCTGGTCAATTGCTCGCCCACTTTGTACAGCAGCCATACCTGCAAGCCTATCCGCACGTTCATTCCCCTTACACCTGCATACCCTGGCACAAAAATAAAAGTGATCTTTGTCAGCTTAGACCTTCCCAGCGACTCCATCCAATGTCTACCCCTCGTTTCAATCTTCCTGAGCCTACTCATTGAGTCACTGAGAAAACATGCATGGATAAAAGTCTGTGATTCCAGCCAAATCATCGCTTTAGTAACCGCCATGATTTCCATAGTGAGACTGCTCGTAGTCACGGAAAAACCACCACTGTATCGTGCTAAGTATTAATTTTGTTAACATATTACGTATTGTAGTCCGGCAACAACCCAACAGACAGATTGCTCGTACGTGCTTGTGT
This sequence comes from Arion vulgaris, assembly GCA_020796225.1. NCBI lineage: Eukaryota > Metazoa > Mollusca > Gastropoda > Stylommatophora > Arionidae > Arion > Arion vulgaris. Next base: position 7,963,103 of record CM036767.1, read on the forward strand.
GGGAAGAGCAAAAAAAATCACCAGATTTGCACATGCTTGTGTGGGAAGAGCAAAAAAAATCACCAGATTTGACATGCTTTGTGGGAAGAGCCAAAAAATCACCAGATTTGCACATGCTTGTGTGGGAAGAGCCAAAAAAATCACCAGATTTGCACATGCTTGTGTGGGAAGAGCCAAAAAATCACCAGATTTGCACATGCTTGTGTGGGAAGAGCCAAAAAAAATCACCAGATTTGCACATGCTTGTGTGGGAAGAGCCAAAAAATCACCAGATTTGCACATGCTTGTGTGGGAAGAGCCAAAAACTCACCAGATTTGCACATGCTTGTGTGGGAAGAGCCAAAAACTCACCAGATTTGCACATGCTTGTGTGGAAGAGCCAAAAATCACCAGATTTGCACATGCTTGTGTGGGAAGAGCCAAAAACTCACCAGATTTGATCAGGCTCTTGTGGGAAGTTTAAGCACAATTTCCTCATAAAATCTGTAAACTATTCATTTATAAAATACTGTCTAGTTTTTTTTCTCATTCCTTCCTTTCCCCCCTTCACTCTCTTTCATTCCCGCCCTCGACTTTCCCTCAGTAATATGCTTTTTACATTATATTTCTGCCCGAGTGGTTACCGGGCACAAATTTGGGGTGTAAAGAATAGAACCACTGTTACCTGTCACGCATGTTGTAAGAGGCGACTAAGGAGGTTTGGATGAAATCGGATGCACTTGTTCTGAACGTGTAGAGGTCTATGCGTTTAGGGGCCTACCAAATCAATGTGCAACGTATACATGTTCTTGGCAAAGATCAAACATATCACAAAGAGTGACTTCTTCTTTGCGTTCGTTCTTTACGACCAATTTAAATCACTCTTTGTCATACGTTTGATCTTTGCCTAGAACGTGTATACATTGGTTTGGTAGGCCCCTAAACGCATAGAATTATACACGTTTAGGACATGTGCATCCGATTTCAGTCGCCTCTTACGACATGCGTGGCAGGTAACAGTGGTTCTTCTTTACACCCCAAATTTGAGCTCCGCTAACCACTCGGGCGACTAAAGAGTGACTGAAATTGATCGTAAAGAACGAACGCAAAGAAGAGGAACAAGAAATTATATTTGCTTACGCATACAAATTCAGTAACTAATAGAAGGTTTTCAATATGTGAAATTATCCGGACGTCTCCATCATCGAGTGTCTCAGATTTGACCATTGACATATAAAAGGAGAAGTATCTGACCCTCTCTATCGTCGAGTGTGTCAGGTCCGACTATTGACATAAAATGTGACAGTATCCGGGAGTCTCCATCATTGAATGTTTCAGGCAGAGCGTTGGCTTTCCCAGCTCAGGTCTAGACATAATTTGGGTCATGTAATCAAATATCTGTAGCTCAAGCGGTAGTGAGCTCGATCACGAACCCAGGCATACCTGGTTCAAACCCCACGGTGCGGAAGTTTGGAAGCAAATTCGTTTCCGTGGTTTTTTTTTACAAAAGGTAAAAATAGACCTCACCGTTTAGAAAGCAATGGCAAACTACTGAACGTATAAGTGTGCCTAGAAAATCAACGACTCGTTTACTGTGGTTGATGGTTACGTCCTGTAGGATATGCCACGATTTTCATTTCAATAAAATATAAAGTGGAGCAGAGCATTGAGTGAAACTCATCCTTCTATATCAACTTTGTCGTTTATGAAAAGTCATTTGAAAGCCTAGATAGGGAAACACTCTGGAAACTACGGTATTATGCATCCTAGAAGCTAAACCAACCTAATAAATAAAATGTATGAGGAGACAATGGGTAGAGTACTGTATGAAGGAAAACTGACAGCTAACCAACCTAATAAAGAAAATGTATGAGGAGACAATGGGTAGAGTACTGTATGAAGGAAAACTGACATCTAACTAACCTAATAAAAAAATGTATGAGGAGACAATGGGTGAGTACTGCATGAAGGAAAACTGACAGCTATCCAAATTAAAAATGTATAGAGACAATGGTAGAGACTGATGAAGGAACTGAAGTTAAAAACCTAATAAGTAAATGATGAGGGACAATTGAATGGGAACTGACAGTTAACCAACTTAATAAAGACAATGTATGAGGAGACAATGGGTAGAGTACTGTATGAAGGAAAACTGACAGTTAACCAACTTAATAAAGACAATGTATGAGGAGACAATGGGTAGAGTACTGTATGAAGGAAAACTGACAGTTAACCAACTTAATAAAGAAAATGTGAGAGACAATGGGTAGAGTACTGTATGAAGGAAACTGACAGTTAACAAACCTAATAAAGTAAATGTATGAGGAGACAATGGGTAGAGTACTGATGAAGAAAACTGACAGAGGCCTTTGAAATAAAGACATGTGGAACATGAGATAACAACCAACCAGCAATAACAGCATACAATAAAAGAGATCGGGTACTAGAACTAAGGGAAGACCAAGAAAAGATGGATAGACAATATCAAGACCACATTACATAAACACGGATATAACACAACAAGGGCGACTCATCTGGCCCTAGAACGCAAATTAAAGCTCACATCCCTACGCTTAACGACAAAAGTGGACAGCCAACTACATCTTCCACCTAGGAATAGACAATAGATAGAACAGGAGATAAGGAGCAGAAGGTGGCGATGGATAGGACACACACTGAGAAAACCCCATAGCAACATCACAAGACAGGCTCTTCGATGGAACCCCCAGGGCAATAAAGGTAGGGGAAGACCCATGAACACGTGAAGACGGGAGTTGGAGACAGAATGCAAGAAAATGGGGAGAGAGTGGAGAAATCTTCAAAAGATGGCATTGAATAGGCGAGCTTGGAAGCCCTTTGTTGCGGACCTATGCTCCCCTAGGGGCGAAGGGTGAAGAAGAAGAATAAAATATAAAACTGAATATTAAAAAGAGAACGTCCAACCAATGACAATTTCTTAGTAAACATTCTCAAGCGACCAATCAATGACACTTTCTTAGTAAACAATCTCAAGACCTTAAAGGGTATAAACGCGAAGGACTGGCTTCATTGCACTAGGTTTCCCCAAACGGCCCCGTTTCTCTTGGTAGAAATGGCACGTACCCTGTCAAGACTGTTGTACTAAACACGAAATGCGTAGCTCCAGCAACACTTCTAAGGATCCCCGGAAATAATTGCACATGCGACTCGGTCCGAATTTGGACTTGTCCGGATTCGAACCCACAATTTTCAGAATGCAAGGCAAACGTCTTGACCACTTGGCCATAGATACCCTTCTCAGTAAACAATATACCAAGGCAAACGTCTTGACCACTTGGCCATAGATACCCTTCTCAGTAAACAATATACCAAGGTAGTCAGATGATGTACGATTGCCAAACCTGGACGCTGACATCAAACGACAGAAGAAAACTAGTCCCGACAGAGATGAAGTGTCCATGCAGAATGCTAGGAGTAACAAGAAGAGACAGGTTTAGAAATGAAGACATCAGTGTACAACATCAGTGGGTACAACATCAGTGGGTACAACATCAGTGGGTGCAACATTAGTGGGTACAACATCAGTGGGTACAACATCAGTGGGTACAACATCAGTGGGTACAACATCAGTGGGTACAACATCAGTGGGTACAACATCAGTGGGTACAACATTAGTGGGTACAACATTAGTGGGTACAACATCAGTACTGATTATCAAAAATAGTTAAAGTTTCACACATCAGTGGTACAACATAGTGCGCTAACAATTTCATCAGTGGGTACAACATCAGCGGTTACCAAAAGGTGGACCAAAAATTAGAGGCAGTGAAAATGTGTGAAATTGGTGGAAATTTACAACAACCAGAAAGGTCACAACATTAGTCAACATTAGTGGGTACAACATCAGTGGGTACAACATTAGTGGGTACAACATCAGTGGGTACAACATCAGTGGGTACAACATTAGTGGGTACAACATCAGTACTGAACTTTATCAAGAAACAATAAATTGAAATGTTTCGACTACATAAGCAGATTACCAACAAACAGTGCGCCTCAAAGAGCAATGTTACGCGGATACAGTGGTGATACAAAGCAAAAGACCGTTCACGCAAAAGGTGGACCACAAAAATAACAGAGGCAGTGAAAAACGTTGTGAAATGTGTTGCCTGCGAAAGGTTACCAACAACACAAGAAAAGACAGAATCACCAACATCAGCATAGAAGCTAAGTTGGCACAAAACCGTGCTTGAATTACATAGATAAACAAAGAATGCAGTGGTTTGGCCACTTAATAAGAAAGCATCCAAACTCCACAGTATACAGAGTCTTCTACAACAGAACATCGGGAAAGAAGGCAAGAGGAAGACCACGGAAAAGATGGTTAGATGGCGTAGCAGAATCCTGTGAAAGAGCAAAATAACAATCACACAAGCCACCAGAACAGCGCAAGACAAAAACAGAAAACCACGACACTGGGCAACAACCCGGTAGCAGTGTGACGACAAAAGAAGAAGAAGAAGTGAAAAACACTATTTATAAAACGCACACAAACGCACCGTATAGAACTGACCTCTTTTTCTGACGCTCTGGGGGAAAACAGTATTGGAGAGAAGAAGAACAAAAGAAACCAGCCGATGCATATGGATTGTACTGCAACCCACATAAGATGAGAAGAACATAAACAGGGTGTCATGTTAAGATGGCGATGAATTTTTATTATAAATAGATACCAACTGAAGCAGGATTTATTGGCTAGAAATAACAATAGATAACTAAGAAGTAACATTATTTATAGTTGTTTTCCTTATGTTCCTCACGGAGCATGAATAACTGGATGAAGTAATGCAGCTGTCAGCTAAAAAAAGAAGCTGATTAAAGAGTAGAGGAAAAAACTAACAATTCAGTTTGAAGCTTTATCAAACATGGTAACCCAGGTAACAATCAATCAATAAAGTGCTGACAGTTGTTTTTTCATAAAGTAGGTTTCTGTCCGTGCGGTTATTCTTCTCGCATAGATTTCACTAGTTAAAGGGGAGGTCTAAGCTGACAAAGATTCGTTTTATTTTTGTGCTAGGGCATGCAAGTGTAAGGGGGAATAAACATGCGGATAGGCTTGCAGGTATGGCTGCTGTACAAAGCAGGCGAGCAATGGACCAGGCTGATATTATAAATTCCCTAAGGGAGAGAGGCAGTGTACAAGATTCAAGTAATAGTGGTGAATCTACATTAACCAGACTGCAATCATTCCAAGTCAAGTGTGGTGTAGCTAGACAAGAACGCTATGCTGGTAGACACAGAAGGATAGTAAACCAACAAAGAACCGGTGTCGTTAGTCGCCACACGCTGAGGGACATACTGCGAGAGGGAGATCGGAGTACTTATGTACTAATTGGTTCGACGTGCAGTGATGATGATGATCTGACGACTAAACTAAACATAGATTTCACTATATTTCTTGTTATCAGTCACTCTTATTTTGGTCATACTAGTACACAACAAGCACGCTAACTTTGGTATTTGTAAATGGGAAACAGGAAAGGGGGAAGATGGAGGAATGTGATTATAGCAGACGTTTCATTATGTGAAGAATAGCTACAAATACAAACATATGTCGTAATATTCTAAGAAAAATGCCACAGAGATGTTGTACGTGTAGTCTAACCAAAATATATACTAGATAATGACTCACTTTTGAGAATGACAACATGTATAATTGATACTGGGGTCGATGATAGCAAAATTGTTCACGCTTCGCTAATGCTCACATGCCGTGGAATCTCCGGAGTTCGAGGATAAAAAAGTAAAAGTAAATGAACATTTTTTCATACCTTGATGTATATTGGGTAATACAGCGTTAGGTACGTATTTTTCATTAACCGTCATCACACAATGGGTGATTTGGTCAACATAAAGCCTCCTGCCTTCACTTTCAAGTGCTTTTCCTCGTACCCAATTGAGACTGGGTCGACCAGAGAGCCGTTACGGTCGGACAAATATTCAACACCCACTGTGAGATTGAACCCGGACCATTAATCTCAGAAGTGAGCTCACTAACAACTACGTAACTGCAGCTCTCAGGTTCGAGGCTAGCTTGAGACAAAAATTCTCGATGTACACTCGGTACTCGGTTTCATTTACAGGAAACCCGAATCTTTTACTCGGAAATCTAAATGACAAGTACATCTGAAGTCGTAGTAAGGCTTGCCTGAATGGCGAGGGACACTGATGATAAGAAAAGCAAGTCTTCACAAAAATCAATCAGAAAAAAAATATTACGTGCCATAACTATGCCCGAATTCGAAGCGGACGAAAAAAACAGGAAAAAAGTAATGGCTACTAGATAATAATACATACATCTCTGATGACGGCGACGGCCCGCCTTCATGGCGAGGAACACCAGTCAAATTGTAAAGCAGGCTTTCACGCAAAAATTAATCAGAAGCGCCAAACCAGGCGTCATGGCTAATGTCAGAATTCACAGTGGACGAACGAAGAAGATAATACAATGTCAGTAGTTTTGCTTGTTGGAGTAGGTAGCGTTTGTTTGCAGATATGTCTCAAGTCTTGTTTGTACCAAATATGATATTCGTATTGTGTAATGGATACATCGATGTCAGGAAACACGACTTGGCCGAAGCTGTGGTTTGAACGGTAACATGACTGAACTAATAGCAGGTATAGACATACGAGTAGAAACGTACATGACATTCACTGTGATTACGTCACACATCGATATCAGAGTTTCTGGCAGAGAGCAACAGACAGCAGGTCAGATAGATAGAGATATACATTGGGAAATTCAGGGAGAAGTTGCGTTTATATCCTTTGTTAGAGAGTGGACAAGAAGTACACAATGTGTACAAGTAGAGAATGGAGTAGCACGTCATCACTGAGAGTGTAGGGGATAGACCTACCACTACATCTGTGCAAGTATAGCAATACTGAGTAGTTTCTATGTGGAGTGCTGAAGTATGTGCTCTTTTATAAGTGTTGAAGGGAGAATTGGGATTTTGTCCCATCTCTCTTTGTTCATTAGTTTTATCTTGCTGCCTGCTCTATGTGTGTTGATTAATTTTGTCCCCTCTCTGTTAATTAATTTGTCCCCTCTCTGCTTGTTAATTCACATTGTCCCATCTCTGTTTGTTAATTAATTTGTCCCCTCTCTGTTTGTTAATTAATTGTGTCCCCTATCTGTTTGTTAATTAATTGTGTCCCCTCTCTGTTTGTTAATTAATTGTGTCCCCTCTCTGTTTGTTAATTAATTGTGTCCCTCTCTTTTGTTAATTAATTGTGTCCCTCTATGTTTGTTAATTAATTGTGTCCCTCTATGTTTGTTAATTAATTGTGTCCCCTCTCTTTTGTTAATTAATTGTGTCCCCTCTCTGTTTGTTAATTAATTGTGTCCCCTCTATGTTTGTTAATTAATTGTGTCCCCTCTCTGTTTGTTAATTAATTGTGTCCCCTCTCTGTTTGTTAATTAATTGTGTCCCCTATCTGTTTGTTAATTAATTGTGTCCCCTCTATGTTTGTTAATTAATTGTGTCCCCTCTATGTTTGTTAATTAATTGTGTCCCTCTTGTTTGTTAATTAATTGTGTCCCTCTCTGTTTGTTAATTAATTGTGTCCCCTCTCTGTTTGTTAATTAATTGTGTCCCCTATCTGTTTGTTAATTAATTGTGTCCCTCATGTTTGTTAATTAATTGTGTCCCTCTCTGTTTGTTAATTAATTGTGTCCCTCTCTGTTTGTTAATTAATTGTGTCCCTCTCTGTTTGTTAATTAATTTGTCCCCTCTCTGTTTGTTAATTAATTTGTCCCCTCTATGTTTGTTAATTAATTGTGTTCCCTCTATGCTAATTAACTGTGTTGTCTGGTTGCTCCCTCTATGTTTGTTCATTAACGTTGCCTAGTTGTCCCCTATCTGTTCATTAGTTTTTGTCCTTACTTTGTTAGTTAATTAATGTTGTCCACTTTCTGTTTGTTCGTTAATTTTATTTATAATTGTATTATTCATTATATTTTTAGTTATCACAATTATATCAACAACTATGTTCATTATCTACATATTTATTGTACTATTTCTGGATATTTGTCCCGTAAGTTGACTTAGAACATATATTGATCTGTCCCGTAAGTTGACTTAGAACATATATTGATCTGTCCCGTGAGTTGACTTAGAACATATATTGATCTGTCCCTTGAGTTGACTTAGAACATATATTGATCTGTCCCGTGAGTTGACTTAGAGCATATATTGATCTGTCCCGTGAGTTGACTTAGAGCATATATCGATCTGTCCCGTGAGTTGACTTAGAGTATACATTGATCTGTCCCTTGAGTTGACTTAGAGCACATATTGATCTGTCCCGTGAGTTGACTTAGAACTATATTGATCTGTCCCGTGAGTTGACTTAGAACATATATTGATCTGTCCCGTGAGTTGACTTAGAGTATACATTGATCTGTCCCGTTAGTTGACTTAGAACATATATTGATCTGTCCCGTGAGTTGACTTAGAGTATACATTGATCTGTCCCTTGAGTTGACTTAGAACTATATTGATCTGTCCCGTGAGTTGACTTAGAGCATATATTGATCTGTCCACAGAAGCCTACCTAGCTTCCATGTCTGCAGCTGCAGCAGCCAACCATCACACAGCTCTGTACGGGATCAGCAACACTGCCATGTCTCCGTTCTTAGATCCGACTGCAGTTTCCTCACATGGCAGCACTTCTCTCAGTATGGTTAAACAAGAACCCAAAGAACAGACGTGTGTTGACAGGACGGCCAAACCAAACGAGAGTGGAGCTGTTAGTTTCAAGGTGGATGCCGACTTCCACAAAGGAAGCAGAGATGCTTCTTCCATGTCCACTTCGACGGGAAATTCACCCAATGTTCCTATGAAAGATCTTAAACTGTCGCCATCATCGTCCTTGGAAGTCTCAGGAAAATTGGACAGAAAGGGCGCTAACGGTAATGCATCGCGGGCAGGTAGTTATAATGTTGACAACGTCAAGAAATCATGGACAGATATCTGTGATTCTAGCTCCGTTCAGACAGTTCACACCGGAAGTAGACAGAATAGACACACAGAATATGCTACGTCATCAGTGCAGTCCTCTAGAAGCTTACGTGGCGTCAATCCAGTGCAACTTTCCTGTTCCAAGAAAAGTACATCACAATCTTTCAAGTCCTCGCCGTCGCTACAGACATCTGCTAACAGCAACACCAGTATGTCCTCATCATCTCCATTGTTGTCTGAATCTCCAGTTGTTAGTGTTCCCACTCAAGCCCCATCTCCAATCGCCTTGGCTACTATTCAGCATGACGGCGTGGTTCTCTCAGCCCTAGCATCTCCCTCATCAGCCGCTGCTTCGTCAATATCCACAAAATCAGTGGTTTTAAAACAACACCCAGATAAGTTGATACACACTTCAATTGGAAATCATGTCACAGTGGACACTGTGCGGTCTACATCAGAGACAAGTACTTCAAATGTACTGTCAGATCAGCTGATCAATAAGGCCCCAAACTGTGATCGCAACCCGTTAAATAAACATTCAAACCGTGACAGATGTAGGGATGTTAAGAATGGAACTGTCAGCAGTCATCATGTAGCAGACACATGCAATCATGTGAACAACTCCAAGCTACTCATTGATAACAATTCTGAAATCGTTGTTGACTCGACAGAATGTGAATCTACATCAACAAATGTTGTATCAACAGACTTGGCTAAACTAGAACACGATAGAGCTATCAATGAGACAATAGAGAAAGTAGCTTCCACTGTCGATTCAGACATGGACAGTGATCAAGATGATGAATCCACGTCCCAAAGTTGTTTCGAAATAGGTCGTTCAAACATAACATTACAATGTGTTACGCCACCACGGATAGAAAGTACATGTCCACCGCTTACATTACCTGCTGGTACATCAACTGGGACTCGTACTGTCTACGCAAAAACGCAGCCAGTACTTTCTGTGGCAGTTTCAGGTAAATACAATCTTCTTTCTCCCTCTCTCTCTCTCTCTCTATCTTTCTTGTGTGTGTGTGTGTGTGTCTGTCTGTCTATCTCTCTTCTCTCTATCTCTCTCTATCTCTCGTGTGTGTGTCTGTCTGTCTCTCTCTCTCGCGCGCTCTCTCACGCTCTGTCTCTCTCTATCGCACTTTCTATCGTTTTATCTCCTCTCTGTGTATCACTCTTTCTGTATCGCTCTCTCTCTCTCTAGTTCTCTCTGTCTCTCTGTATCGCTCTCTCTCTCTCTCTAGTTCTCTCTGTCTCCCTCTATCGCGCTCTCTCTCTATAGTTCTCTCTGTCTCTCTGTATCGCGCTTCTCTCTATAGTCTCTCTGTATCGCGCTCTCTCTCTATAGTTCTCTGTCTCTCTGTATCGCCTTCTCATAGCTCTCTCTCTGTATGCCTCTCTATCGCTCCCTCTCTCTCTATAGTTGTCTCTCTGTATCGCTCTCTCTCTCTAGTTCTCTCTCTGTCTCTCTGTATCGCGCTCTCTCTCTCTAGTTCTCTCTCTGTCTCTCTGTATCGCGCCTTCTCTTAGTCTCTCTGTATCGCCCTCTCTATCGCTCTCTCTCTATTGTCTCTCTGTATCGCTCTCTCTCTAGTTCTCTCTCTGTCTCTCTGTATCGCGCTCTCTCTCTATAGTTCTCTCTGATCGCTCTCTGTTCCTCTCTCATAGTTGTCTCTCTGATGTTCTCTCTCTGTCTCTCTGTATCGCGCTCTCTCTCTAGTTCTCTCTCTGTCTCTCTGTATCGCGTCTTCTCTCTCTAGTTCTCTCTGTCTCTCTGTATCGCCCTCTCTCTAGTCTCTCTGTCTCTCTGTATCGCGCTCTCTATCTATAGTGCTCTCTCTGTCTCTCTGTATCGCCCTCTCCTAGTCTCTCTCTGTCTCTCTGTACGCCTCTCTCTCTATCTCTCTCTGTCTTCTGTATCGCCCTCTCTCTAGTTCTCTCTCTGTCTCTCTGTATCGCGTTCTCTCTCTAGTTCTCTCTTTTCTCTGTATGCGCTCTCTCTCTCATAGTGCTCTGTCTCTCAGTATCGCGCCTCTTCTATAGTGCTCTCTGTCTCTCTGTATCGCGCTCTCTATCGTCCCTCTCTGTCTCTCTGTATCGCTCTCTCTCTATCGCTCTCCTCTATAGTTCTCTCCCTGTCTCTCTCTCTCTCTCTCTCTCTCTCTCTCTCTCTATATATATATATATATATATTTTATATAGTTTCTCGTATATCTCTCTAGTGCTCTCTCTCTATAGTTCTCTCTCTAGTCTCTCTCTCTCTATAGTTCTCTCTGTTTTCTATCGCTCTCTCTATAGTCTCTCTCTATCGCTCTCTCTCTCTATAGTTCTTTTGTATCGCTCTCTCTGTATCGCTCTCTCTATCACCCTCTGTCTCTCGTTCTCTCTGTTCTGTCTATTTCTCTCTACGACAGGCAGAGACAAAGATATGAGATATATGAAACTTGATCCATTGATTGTGTGGTATGAAAGACCAGAAGGACCGCCTGCCCAGCGTATTCGTAGCGCGTTGGACGACGGTGTGACAAGCCCTCTGTAACTGCGGGTTCAATTCCGCGGGCTGGCAGAAAAACCCACAGGTTCTCCAGATTTACGGTGTTTGTGGCACCGAACCGAAGGGTTACGATGTCCATGGCACCGAGCCGAAGAACTGAAAGCTCAAGTGCTTCTGAATCCGAAAAAAAGACCAGAAGTGACAAATACATCTATGACACGGTTCGGGTTAAGTAGCCGAATTGTCAACACACCTACATATGTGGAAAACCTGTATCGTCACCTTTACTACGGTTTCAGTGATTCATGAAGTGTGACCTGATTGGGCTGAAATGACTCAGGTAAACAGAAAGACAGGACAGTACATAAGGAAGACCGTGTATTCACTTCAAGCACTAGAAACATGACAATGGAGATTGCGGCTGTGTCTATGTTGCAATTTAAGAGCTAGCAGAACCACAAAAGCGACACATGTAATAATAGTAACAAACTAAAAGAGTAATGCTTGGAAGGTTCAATACATGTCAAACAAGTTTCAAACTAAATGGGTAAATAAATAGCATTCATTAACCACTGAAGTCGGAGAAGGCCCTGCTTGTATGGCGAGGAAAACCAATAAAACGGTAAGCAGGCTTTCAGCAAAATCAGTCATGAGTGCTACATTAGGCGCCATGGCTACGTCTTAATTCATAGCGGGCGAACATAGAAGAAGAAGAAGAAGCATTCGTTAGTTTAAAAGTTAATGCATATCCTTTACAGGACTGCGAATCAACCCTAGCTTTTTAACGCTGTTTGTGATTTTTCTAGGCATTATTACGTTCAGTAGTTTGCCATTGCTTTTGAACGGGTGGTGCCATCGTTCTTTTGTTAAAATCCACGCAAACAATTTGCATTCAAACTGTCCGCAGCGTGATTCGAACTCAGAACGTCGGGGTTAATAGACCGAGTCACTAATCCCTATGCCACAGACGCCACCATTCGTTCGTTAGTTTTACCATAAGAAAATTATGTGGTTTGCACCCCTGGGCATGTAGTATGGACACGTAGCCTGGGCACGTAGTCCGGACATGTAGTCTGGACATATAACCAGGACACGTAGCCTGGGCACGTAGCCCAGACACGTAACCCGGACATGTAGTCCGGATACGTATTCTATACATCTATTTTATACACGTAGCCTGAACACGTAGTCTGTACATGTAGTTGTGAAAGGAATTTAAAAAATAAAAATAAATAAGCTGGAACGGCATATGCGACGTTCCATGTGCGACGTTCCATGTCAGAGATCTGAATTGAATTGCAAAGCACATTTTATGTTGAGCACATCACTTAGGGGAGGGGGATTACACCTAATATCTGGAAGGAATTCGTTTAATTGATGGCTATCTCCTCTTTTATTAAAGACCAGGAAAGACAGATTACGAAATGAGGACATCAGAAGCAGAGTGGGCATAACTTCATGCACCGAATACATCGAAAGACAACAAATGCAGTAGTTTGGACATTTAATGAGAATGAAATACAACCAATCACCAATAACAGCATGCAATAAAAAGAAATCGGGTACTAGAGCTAAGGGAAGACCAAGAAAAAGATGGAAGACAATATCAAGACCACACTACATAAACACGGATACAACACAACAAGGGCGACTCATCTAGCCCTAGAACGCAAATTAAAGCTCCCATCCCTACGCTTAATGGCAAGAGTGGACAGCCAACTACATCTTCCACCTGGGAATAGACAATAGACAATATAAGGACACATTTCGCTATATATATATATATATATATATATATATATATAGTCATCTGTTGATTATCTTCATCAATATAGGCAACAACATCCCTGTAGGAATAGCAGTGGCTCAAATAAGACCTCATCACAATCAGTCACCCAAGGGTAGGTTACCAGTATTGTTGTTATTGTTGTTATTGTTGTTATTGTTTGGCTTCACTGAGTCATTTTTGTTGGTGGGGCCAGACATTTTTCCCGGATATATCATGGATTATGGTTGTTATATTTTAATTTATCAAATAATAAATACACGTTATACATTATTTTTGGTGGGCCCGCCCCACTGGCCCTTAATAACGAGCCGCCACTGGTAGGGTATATTATTGTGTTTTGTCTCTAATGTCTTTATTTTATATATGAGGATGACACCCCCTCACCAAGGCGAGTAAAGAATAGTAATACTGCGACCTACAAAGCATGTCGTAAAAGGCAACTGAGGTAGGGGGTCTAGTGAATCTACCCCAGTAAATAAAAAAAGCGTTGCAGAAATTGGATGTGCGGGCCTACTTGTAGGCGCATAACTGGCGCAAGGTACAATCGCTCTTAGGCTGAAATGACATACACATCACAAAGAGTGGTTTAACAAAGTGCACAAAGAGTGGTTTAACAAAGTGCACAAAGAGTGGTTTAACAAAGTGCACAAAGAGTGGTTTAACAAAGTGGTCGATATGTAGCGTTTGAAGAAGACAAAGAATTACGTATGAAAATGGCCTAGAAGAACAAATGTCTGAGAGATCACCCAGGGCATGAAAAGGATGATGCTTACCACCAACTAAGTAGAGAGGAACAGGTTGTCATTTTCCGTCTACGAACAGGGCATAATAGACTGAGGTACCATCTGTTTAACAAGTATAAAATAGGCCCATCTGACATATGGCACCCGCAAGGTGACAGAGACACACATACTGCAAGAATGTCCAACATACACGGAACAGAGAGAAAACACATGGCCAATCCCCATATCAGTCCAAGACAAGCTATACAGAGATGTACATAGACTCCAGTTGACCACTAACTACTTAAAAAGTATACAAATCGATGTCTGTCCAAGACAAGCTATACGAAGATGTACATAGACTCCAGTTGACCACTAACTACTTTAAAAGTATACAAATCGATGTCAGTCCAAGACAAGCTATACAGAGATGTACATGGACTCCGGTTGACCACTAACTACTTTAAAAGTATACAAATCGATGTCAGTCCAAGACAAGCTATATGGAGATGTACATAGACTCGAGTTGACCACTAACTACTTTAAAAGTATACAAATCGATGTCAGTCCAAGACAAGCTATATGGAGATGTACATAGACCCCCAGTTGACCACTAACTACTTAAAAAGTATACAATCGATGTCTGTCCAAGACAAGCTTAGAAGATTACATAGACTCCAGTTGACCACTAACTACTTTAAAGTATACAATCGATGTCAGTCCAAGACAAGCTATACAGAGATGTACATGGACTCTGACCACTAACTACTTTAAAAGTATACAAATCGATGTCAGTCCAAGACAAGCTATATGGAGATGTACATAGACTGGTTGACCACTAACTACTTTAAAAGTATACAAATCGATGTCTGAAAACGTTGGAAGAAAAGAAGAAGCGAAGAAGATGTATGGAAGAATGACCTGCAACAGTTACTTAACATATCTTGACTAATGTGAAGTATTAAGTCAATCAACAGAAGACAACTGATGACTAATGTGAAGTATTAAGTCAATCAACAGAAGACAACTGATGACTAATGTGAAGTATTAAGTCAATCAACAGAAGACAACTGATGACTAATGTGAAGTATTAAGTCAATCAACAGAAGACAACTGATGACTAATGTGAAGTATTAAGTCAATCAACAGAAGACAACTGATGACTAATGTGAAGTATTAAGTCAATCAACAGAAAACAACTGATGACTAATGTGAAGTATTAAGTCAATCAACAGAAGACAACTGATGACTAATGTGAAGTATTAAGTCAAGTAACAGAAGACAACTGATGACTAATGTGAAGTATTAAGTCAATCAACAGAAGACAACTGATGACTAATGTGAAGTATTAAGTCAATCAACAGAAGACAACTGATGACTAATGTGAAGTATTAAGTCAATCAACAGAAGACAACTGATGACTAATGTGAAGTATTAAGTCAATCAACAGAAGACAACTGATGACTAATGTGAAGTATTAAGTCAATCAACAGAAGACAACTGATGACTAATGTGAAGTATTAAGTCAATAAACAGAAGACAACTGATGACTAATGTGAAGTATTAAGTCAATCAACAGAAGACAACTGATGACTAATGTGAAGTATTAAGTCAATCAACAGAAGACAACTGATGACTAATGTGAAGTATTAAGTCAAGTAACAGAAGACAACTGATGACTAATGTGAAGTATTAAGTCAATCAACAGAAGACAACTGATGACTAATGTGAAGTATTAAGTCAATCAACAGAAGACAACTGATGACTAATGTGAAGTATTAAGTCAAGTAACAGAAGACAACTGATGACTAATGTGAAGTATTAAGTCAATCAACAGAAGACAACTGATGACTAATGTGAAGTATTAAGTCAATCAACAGAAGACAACTGATGACTAATGTGAAGTATTAAGTCAAGTAACAGAAGACAACTGATGACTAATGTGAAGTATTAAGTCAAGTAACAGAAGACAACTGATGACTAATGTGAAGTATTAAGTCAATCAACAGAAGACAACTGATGACTAATGTGAAGTATTAAGTCAAGCAACAGAAGACAACTGATGACTAATGTGAAGTATTAAGTCAATCAACAGAAGACAACTGATGACTAATGTGAAGTATTAAGTCAAGTAACAGAAGACAACTGATGACTAATGTGAAGTATTAAGTCAAGTAACAGAAGACAACTGATGACTAATGTGAAGTACTAAGTCAATCAACAGAAGACAACTGATGACTAATGTGAAGTATTAAGTCAATCAACAGAAGACAACTGATGACTAATGTGAAGTATTAAGTCAAGTAACAGAAGACAACTGATGACTAATGTGAAGTATTAAGTCAAGTAACAGAAGACAACTGATGACTAATGTGAAGTATTAAGTCAAGTAACAGAAGACAACTGATGACTAATGTGAAGTATTAAGTCAATCAACAGAAGACAACTGATGACTAATGTGAAGTATTAAGTCAAGCAACAGAAGACAACTGATGACTAATGTGAAGTATTAAGTCAATCAACAGAAGACAACTGATGACTAATGTGAAGTATTAAGTCAAGTAACAGAAGACAACTGATGACTAATGTGAAGTATTAAGTCAAGTAACAGAAGACAACTGATGACTAATGTGAAGTATTAAGTCAATCAACAGAAGACAACTGATGACTAATGTGAAGTATTAAGTCAATCAACAGAAGACAACTGATGACTAATGTGAAGTATTAAGTCAATCAACAGAAGACAACTGATGACTAATGTGAAGTATTAAGTCAAGCAACAGAAGACAACTGATGACTAATGTGAAGTATTAAGTCAATCAACAGAAGTCAACTGATGACTAATGTGAAGTATTAAGTCAATCAACAGAAGTCAACTGATGACTGAATATGACTAATGTGAATGCAACAAGTCATTGTCAATTGAGATCAGAATGTGAGTTATACAGTGCTACATAGAACCAATACTGACATACGAGGCGAGTTATACAGTGCTACATAGAACCAATACTGACATACGGATGTGAGTTATACAGTGCTACATAGAACCAATACTGACATACGGAGGCGAGTCATGGACAATAAACAAACAGATCGAAAAATCTCTGAGGGCCACAGAAATGTGGTTTTACAGAAGAACGATGAGAATCCCATGGACTGCTAAAATGACTAATGTTGAGGTGTTGAATGGGTTCAAGACACAGAGATGTGGTTTTATTGAAGAATGATGAGAATCCCATGGACTGCTAAAATGACTAATGTTAAGGTGTTGAATGAGATCAAGACACAGAGAAGGCTTATCATCAATATAAGAAAGGGGCATTCATCATTTTTCGGGCATGTGATGAGGAGGGAGGTTTAGAACACATTGTAACAACCGGTAAAATCGAGGGTAGACGAGACAGAGGAAGACAGAGAGAGAAATTTTGGATAGCCTGACTTCATGGCACAGTAGAGCGTCAACATCTGAGATGATAGCAAACACTACGCCCGAGTGGTTACCGGTGCCCAAATTTGGGGTGTAAAGAATAGAACCACTATTACCTGCCACGCATGTCGCAAGAAGCGACTAAGGAGGTTTGGCTGAAATCGGATGCACATGTCCTAAACGTGTAGAAGTCTATGCGTTTAGGGGCCTACCAAACCAATGTGCAACGTATACACGTTCTTGGCAAAGATCAAACATATCACAAAGAGGGATTAAAATTGGTCGTAAAGAGCGAACGTGAAGAAGAAGAAGCAAACACCAAAGACAGAGATTTGTGGAGATCCATGATCGCCTACGCCAGCCGACACGGCACCTGATGATGATAAGATTGTTGTGTCGAGGAAACGACTAGAGATAGGAACATATCAACAAGATACACCGGGATCTCTTTATGCCGTTTCTTATGTGGCGGAAACGTTTTTCTTGCATAGTGTGATTCTTGTTGCAAGTCTTGAGTGCCAGTTTTACAAATACACACATATTTAATAAGACCCAGTTGTAATGATGTTATTACTGTTGTTGTTGTCTTACGCTTAATACTTTCAAATGTGACGGTACTATTGTAACAAATGTAGTTTGGATTCATTCTGATTTAAATATATATATATATGTCTGTCTGTACCTGCTTTCTCTCTCTCGATTCTTAATCGATGTTTGAATCGTGATTTCTCGTATTTTATGTCTGTACCTGCTTCTCTGCTCTTCTGTCGCTCTCTGTCGCTCTCTCTTTCTCAAAACACGTAATTACAAAGTACTGTAGTTTTACAAATTACAAAAACAATGACAAAATACAGCAACGTTTCGACCAACAAGGCCTTTATCAAGCAAACGAACAAACAGGAGTGACAAATTAAAATGAAACACAAATGGACGACCAAATACAAACGTATCTAAGGAAAATCTGGAATAAAAACGAATAACGAAATAAATGTAACACAAAAACACACATAAAAACTAGAAATAGAAAGGAAAAGAAACAATGAAACATCTAGTAAATATATAACTTGAATACATGCAACATATACCCATATAGATTACAAAGCAGGGGAAGAGAAAGTACTAAGAAGCATAAGAATGGAATATAACATGAATACATGCAACATATACCCATATAGATTACAAAGCATGGGAAGAGAAAGTACTAAGAAGCATAAGAATGTAATACGTTGAGCCGCGTGGTCGCAAGGTACCATACAAAGAAATCAACCGATTCTCCAGAGCAAATCGACTGCGATCATCCGAGGAACATGATCGGATGGCTGTGACCTGGACATCGTGAGCACCTAAATGGCCAGTATCATTGAAATGGGTGGCTACAGGGTCACAGAGCATTGGCGTATGTCGCGTAAGTGTTGGGCGAATCGGTCACTGAGCCTCTTGCCTGTCTCGCCGATATAAGCCTTATTACACCGCTTACAGATAATGGCATAGATAAGATTACGGGACTCGCATGTGAACCCATCGTCAATAAGAAACGTGTCTAAAGGAAAAGATACAGTACGCGTCTGTATCACATAAGCACACGTGTTGCAACGCCGACGACCACACTGGACAGTGCCAAAATGAGTCTGGATATTGGACTTAAGGCGACTGTGTACCAACATATCCTTAAGACTTCTGTCCCGTCTGTAAGACACCAAAGGATAGTTGGGAAGACAGAACGGGTCTCAGGATCTGATCTAAGGAGAGACAGATGACGGAATAAAACATTTTTCACCAGGGAACTATGGGGGTGGTAAGTTAAGATAAGTTTTACTCTGTCAGAGTTAGTAGTCCTATGCTGACTGGTAAGGGCCTGCTGGCGAGTGATTTTCTGAACTCGATGCATAGCCGAGACAAGCACCTCTCCGGGTATATGCGCCTACGAAAGAAATCAAGCATCTCGCGAGCTCTCTCAAGAAAATCATCGTCCTCACTACAAAGGCGACGAAGGCTCTCTTTCTCTCGATATTTAAGCCCGTCCATAAATGTTCACATTTTAGTCGTTTTTGTGTCCAGTTCTGACGTATATTTGCAAAGTCTAGCGAGCCTGGACAAAAGACACACACAAGCAAATAGTTGAATATCTTACAGTTTATTGATAAATTGTTCACTTAATGTCATTTCATTTACGGCTGACATAAGATTTGATATCAACACATTTTTATGACATATAATAAAGAGCAAACACATATTTAACAAAAGGTTGAGAGCTGGTGATGGGTAGTATTTCCTGGCCTCATCATCGACCCAATTCAGTAAGATCAAAAGTTGCTTCTGTTAAGGAGGAAAACAATAGAGCACCTTCGACAGTCATGTCCATGTCGATATCTTTGATCAAGCGTCCTTAATCACTTCGACTTATACAGGTTGTTCAAGATAAAAGCGGCATATCAATGTAGCTTCTTCTTTTTCTTTTTTGCGTTCATTCTTTACGACCAATTTTAATCACTCTTTGTGATATGTTTGATCTTTGCCAAGAACGTGTATACGTTGCACATTGGTTTGGTAGGCCCCTAAACGCATAGACTAGCATAGTTTAGGACACGTGCATCCAATTTCAGCCAAACCTCCTTAGTCGCCTCTTACGACATGTGCGGCAGTTAACAGTGGTTCTATTCTTTACACCCCAAAATTTGGGTCCAGTAACCACTCGGGCGATTAATGGAGCTAATCTGGTATATATGTATGAAAATGAGAAGGTTCAGTTATGACGTGGTATAGGTCAAGGTTGTGTGACGGTGTGTAATTGTAGTGCGGGAAGGGGCGATGAACAAATGTGACGTATGACGAGCTAGTCATAACCGGTTTAAATAGTAAATAAACACACTGCAATAGGTAACTGGCAACTTTCGATTTGTCAATGGGGCCACTTTTATCTTGTACACCCTGTACAATCCTTCACCACCCCCTCCCCTCTCTCCTAGCGTACACTTAGAAATTGAAACAAGATGCTATAATAAAGACGGAGACCTTGAACCGCTACCGTGTCCTAATATTTACAAGGAATTATACTGGTCTCAATTAAAAGGCCCCTAGATTATAAAAAGCTTTAGACCGCTCTAAAACATAAATTATACATCTTTTCTAAAAAAGCTTGTGTAATATTTTAGATAGATATGTACAGAATCATCATGCAAAATTTGTAGTGACTATCTATTCTCTGAGCTGAGCCTTAGCGATTTGAATGTTAGTCATTTTAGTAACAAATGACTACAAATTTCCGACTCTTATCCCCCCTTAAGTATACAGAACCTTCAACTCTGTGACCTTGTTTTGAAACTTGAGTATCCAAAAAATCCCATCACATCAAGTGACATCATTTGACTATAAAGGCTGCATCCTCAGGAAACAATTACATGAATATATACACACACACACACTTTTTTGTCAAAGGAATAATTATATATGTTGTTTCCAGCTTTCTTGACTACACATGGTTCATATACATCTGTCTTCTTGTTGACTATATGTCATTCACATACATCTTACCATCTTGTTGACTATATGTGCTTGGTTCACACACACATATCTCTTCTTGTACTGAAATCATTATTTGTCCACTTTTCTTACAGATTCTCAAACAACAGTAGGTCTCACCAGAGATAACAGGTAATTCTTTTCTGTAGTCCAGACTATGTGTGTGCTTTTGTTTGTTTGTTTTCATGTTGTTTCTTAATTATATTGACTTTTATAGCACCCCTTCTTCTGATTTTCTCTATTCTGAACTCTTTCACTACATAATTTAAAAAAAAATATATCTTCAGATGTATTTATCTCTCTCTCTCGATCACCGCCCAGACCGATGTACCACATCTCCCCATAAATTCTATTCATGTGGAAAACTGATTCATGCAGCCTTAGCATTGCTGTGTTTTACGTCACATCTTCAGCACCATTTGGAGCTCTGATGCTTATCCTTCTGCGATGTGTCCAGTTTCAGCCAGCGTTTACTCGGTTCGCTCTCCATTCTGTAGCCAGCCATCTAGTGTTTTTTTACCGTTTGGGGTAGCTAGCTCACATCCAACCTCCTTAATCGTCTCTTACTACATGCATGGCAGGTAACAGTGGTTCTATTCTTTACACCCCACTTTGGGCTCTGGTAACCACTCGGACGAGCATTTATCTTACAATGCATACTGATTTTTGCGTTTTGCGAGTATACTGTCTTTGCATCATGTTATAAAATACTGTAATCCAATATATCGGCTCTAAAGGATGAATGGGTTAATACAATACGTATTCTTCTTAAGAATCTCATTTTTGTTGTTCTTCTTCTTCAGCGATCTCTGGTCATGCGCTTAATTTACTGTGGACCACAAACTGGGCAGACAGCTTCAGGTCTGTCAGGTTTCCCCAAAGCTTAGTATTTAGGTCGACTGGGTGTGGCCACATGTTGCTTCTCAGCTCACCCAGGAGAGGACAGTCTTGCAAGATATGCTCTGGTGTCTGTTCTGCCTGCTGACACTGGCAGAGAGCTGTTTGACTTATTCCTAGTCTATATAAGTGTTTGTTGAGTCTGCAGTGTCTGGTACGTAGTCGAAATATAATGACCTGGTCTGTTCTGCTTAGGTCTTTGAGGAAGTCTTTTCCATAATCATATCCAGTGTTTGTCTTCCAGTCTACTGCAGATTTTCTCTGTATGAGGGTTTTAACCTCTTGAAAAGACAAGGGTTGGTAAATTGAGTTGTTCGTATGTGTCGATTCCTCCCGCCAATAATGGCTGACACATTCCGTTTCTGAGGACATCTTTTTTTTGAGGTTGTTCTCTAGACAGTTGAGGTCCCATGCTGACGTTCTGTTGTTCTAATTGTTGTCTTGTCATTTGCTGTCATCGTCCATGCCTGACATTGGTAACACATGGTTGGACTTTCATGGTTGAACTCCAGGTCATTTTGGGTCTTCTACATTTTAGTTTATCCTCTGGTGTCCAGCTCAGTGCAGTTTTCGTGACAGAGTTAGTCTCCATGCACATCACATTTCCGATCCCCGATCCATCTCCATCATCTCTTTTTGCATGATGATGTTCATATTCTCTTGTTGACACTGTGCAAGCAGTTCTGTGTTAAAGATAGTATTTGGTCAAAACACACGTAAGATCTTTCACAGAGAAGCTGTATGGAAGCTGGACATATCTTGTTCTGTCATACTGATCTGTATAGTAAAGTTGATAGCACACAGCTGCAGTGTATATTAATCTTGGGTTCTGATGCTGTTTTGTGCTGATTTTCAGACTGTCTGAAGGGTCATGAATGCTCTTTGTACCGTACTCAGTCTGCTTTGAATGTCAGATTCAGCTCCTCCTTCGTCCTCATCTATACATCCTCATGGGCTCAACGCTCTACATTCCTATGCTTCTTAGTACTTTCTCTTCTCATGCTCTATATTTTATATATGTATATGTTAAATGTATATGAGTCATACATTTACTTGATTTTTTTATTGTTTCTCTTCTTTTTCCACTTCTAGTTTTTCTGTATTTATTTCGTTATTCATTTTAGTCACATATTTTCATTCATTTTTATCCGTTGTAATATATTTGTCAAAGTCTATATGTAGTGTTTTGTGACATTCGTCACTTTTGTTGTATCGTTTGCTTGATAAAGGCCTTTTTGGTTGAAACGTTGCTGTGTATTGTCATTGTGTTTGTATTTTGTAAAACTACAGTAATTTGTTATTACGTTTTTCGCCTTGTCTAGCTACAACACCACATTTGACTTGGAATTCTTACAGTCTGGTTAGTGTTGTAGATTCACCACTATTTCTTGAATATTTTATCATGTAACTGTCACTAACATCGTTTGTTTGAACTATTTCAGAAACATTCATACCTCTACCAGCACCAAGACTAAGACAGTAGCTACTTCCTCCCTGACTGCACCAGCAACAGCATTAGCACCAAGTTTGGTAGTAACTGGTAAGCTTTACAAGTGGTTACCCTGTTGTCCTCACATTTGTTATAATAATTTATAAATTATTAATTAATCGCAGTAGTACTACTCTTTGCTTCACTTACAGGCCCTGGCACTCACTCACACAGCGATGTATGTTTAGTTCTGACAGAAAAGTCAAACAGAACTGAGTGTGACCATTGGTCTGAGTCCTACATCCCGCCCGAGTGGTTACAGGGGCCCAAATTTTGGGATTGAAAGAATAGAACCACTGTTACCTGCCACGCATGTCGTAAGAGGCGACTAAGGAGGTTTGGCTGAAATCGGATGCATGTGACCTAAATGTGTAGAAGTCTATGCGTTTAGGGGCCTACCAAACCAATGTGCAATGTATACATGTTCTTGGCAAAGATCAAACATATCACAAAGAGTGATTAAAATTGGTCGTAAAGAGCAAATGCAAAGAAGAAGAAGAAGTCCTACATCTCAAGGGAAGTGGGACAATGTTGGCACAAGTGGTCATCTGAAAGAGTGTGCCCTGTCTGTGGGTACAGACAGACATCAGTGTGTCCTTTGTGTATGCACAGACAAACATCAGTGTGTCATGTGTATATGCACAGACAAACATCAGTGTGTCATGTGTATATGCACAGACAAACATCAGTGTGCCATGTGTGTATGCACAGACAAACATCAGTGTGCCATGTGTGTATGCACAGACAAACATCAGTGTGTCATGTGTATATGCACAGACAAACATCAGTGTGCCATGTGTGTATGCACAGACAAACATCAGTGTGCCATGTGTGTATGCACAGACAAACATCAGTATGTCCTGTGTGTATGCACAGACAGACATAAGTATGTCCTGTGTGTATGCACAGACAGACCTAAGTGCGTCCTGTGTGTATGCACAGACAGACCTAAGTGCATCCTGTGTGTATGCACAGACAGACCTAAGTGTGTCCTGTGTGTATGCACAGACAGACCTAAGTGCATCCTGTGTGTATGCACAGACAGACCTAAGTGCATCATGTGTGTATGCACAGACAGACCTAAGTGCGTCCTGTGTGTATGCACAGACAGACCTAAGTGCGTCCTGTGTGTATGCACAGACAGACCTAAGTGCATCCTGTGTGTATGCACAGACAGGCTAGTGCGTCCTGTGTGTATGCACAGACAGACCTAAGTGCGTCCTGTGTGTATGCACAGACAGACCTAAGTGCATCCTGTGTGTATGCACAGACAGACCTAAGTGCGTCCTGTGTGTATGCACAGACAGACCTAAGTGCATCCTGTGTGTATGCACAGACAGACATAAGTATGTCCTGTGTGTATGCACAGACAGACTAAGTGCTCCTGTATGTATGCACAGACAGAGAGAAAGTCTGCCTTTATCTAAGACTAATTTTTCTTTCATTCAGGTCCTGCTGTCAACCAATCACCATGGTTACAACAAATGCCATTCCCCCTTCATCAAACAATGAACTCGTCTGGAACAACCTTTGACCCAAGCTTTCCAATTACAGCCCCCAGTGGGTTTAAGTTTGCTCAGGATTCACTTACTGGACAGTTTTTTCTGATTCCAAATGGAGGTAAAGCAGATTTTTGTCTACAACTGTTTGTTGTCTGAACATGGAAGGGTTTGAGGTGAAAATAAGATATGACATTGATTATTTATTGGTTACTATATATATATATATAATATATCTATCTATCTATCTATTCTCTAATCCTGTTTGCCTTTCAGCGTCAGGTCGAAAAAGGAGACATCTGGAGCGAGTCTCTCTATGTACTTTGTCTTTCTTTCTCTTATCCAATCCTGATTTGCCTCACAGTTTCAGTGTGATTGTGTGTTGAACAATGCTCTATTTGTGTTCATGGTGACCTGTTTGCATTTTAAAATTGGCGCTATTTGTCCTAGTGTTTCTTCTCGCGATCGTTCTTAAGCCGTTTTTATCATTCTATTGTGATATATAAACAGCCAAACATCAGAACGGGATGTACGTGCACAAGCCTTCAGTACCAATTGGAGCTCAAGTGCTTATCCTTCGGTGATGTGTTCGATTTCAACCAGGGTTTGTGTACGGTTCGCTCTCCGCTAGCCTTTTGCTGTCCCCAGCCAAAACCCACAAGACAGCAGGTTGCCATTTTCTTTTAGGGCAGCGACCCTTAGACGGCCTGCCCTCCCGGATTTATGAGCGCCATCTGCACAGCAAAGCCTGCAGTTTTAATGGACACCTTGGTTCTCCTAGCGTTTGATTTGCTTTGTTGCATCTATGTTGGATTTTGTTAGTTATTCTTCATTTTGCTGAAAAGATGCTCCCTAGGGATGTAAAGTCTTTGACCTGTTTTAATGGGCGTTTGTCGATGAAGATATTGGTGGTGTTTTCTTCTTTAGCGAATGTCTTTACTTCTGTTTTGTCAATGTTTATTCTCATGTTGTATTCGTTGCATGCTAACTGGAGTCTGTTAATGTGTTGCTGTAGCTATTCTTTTTATTGGTTACTGAACTAATATTTATGGAGAGAACAAGACAGATCCCAGTGAACCAAGAGGTTAAAAAAAACCGCTGGATACAGCACACTTTGAGAAAACCAGAGGGGAATATAACAAGTAGCATCCTTTTCTGGAACCCACCGGGATAGCGAAAGAAAGAGAGACCTAGAAATACATGGAGACGAGATTTGGAGGCAGAGATCAACAATATAAAGAAGAGCTTGAGGGAGCTGCAGGAGATATAGATATAATTTTATGTTAATTTACAGAAATATATATGTATGTATGTATGTATGTAATGTGTAGTGTAATGTATGTATGTATGCGCACAATTTACAGATATATAAATATATAGACATATACACACATGTGCGAACATTATGGTATAAATGATACGTTAGTTACTGATAAGATATATGTATATCTTTTTCTACAGATTTTGTGAAACAAGGAGGGGTTTGGTCATCATCGCCAAACTTTTCCCAGCCCACAGATACAGGAAGTACACATTTCCAGACCACACTTAACCTGGCTACTGTGACGGTTAACGGAACAGAGAAGAGAGAAGGAAGACGTGCTATAGAGGTGTGCAGACTTGATGTTTGTATACCTGTCACACCTTACTGTATGATGTTTGTATACCTGTCACACCTTACTGTATGATGTTTGTATACCTGTCACACCTTACTGATGATTTTGATACGTGTTTGTATACCTGTCACAACTTACTATATGATGTTTGTATACCTGTCACACCTTACTGTATGATGTTTGTATACCTGTCACACCTTACTGTATGATGTTTGTATACCTGTCACACCTTACTATATGATGTTTGTATACCTGTCACACCTTACTGTATTATGTTTGTATACCTGTCAGACCTTACTATATGATGTTTGTATACCTGTCACACCTTACTGTATGATGTTTGTATACCTGTCACACTGTACAGTATGTGACTAATTAGTCTTCTTCTTCGCCTGAGTAGTTACCGGGACCCAAATTTGGAGTGTAAAGAATAGAACCACTGTTACCTGCCACGCATGTCGTAAGAGGCAACTAAGGAGGTTTGGCTGAAATCGGATGCATGTGTCCTAAACATGTAGAAGTCTATGCGTTTAAAGGCCTACCAAACCAATGTGCAACGTATACACGTTCTTGGCAAAGATCAAACATATCACAAAGAGTGATTTAAATTGATTGTCGTAAAGAACGAATGCAAAGAAGAAGAAGAAGATTTCTTCTTCTTTTCTTTCTGCACTTTATTTTTGCTTCAGGTCAGGATATGAAGAGATTTCAAATTATTTTTTTTTTAAAAGTTTGCAGAAAACAGGAAAAGAGAGAGAAAGTCCCGTGTGGTGCCATGGTCCACATGGGAAGCAAAGAATAGTACCACTGCGACCTACAAGGCATGTCGTAAGAGGCAACTGATGTAGGCCCTAGGGATGCTAACCTAGTAAATAAAAAGCGGCGCAGAAATCGGATGTACTGGCCTACTTGTAGGCACATAACTGGCACAATGTATAATCACTCTTAGACTCAGATCACATACAAATCACACAGAGTGGTTGACAAGGGGTCGATATGGAGCGTTCGAAGAAGAAAGAAGAAGCAGAAGAGAGAGAAAAAATAGAAATGACTCGTAAAAATCCAGATGTCATAGTTAACATTAGCACAAAATCGAATTGAATGTAAATTTTTGTATCCACCATGCCTTATATGTCGTTGAGTATGATTAGAACTGATAATAATAATGATATCACAACACTATTTTATCTTCTTCTTCTTCTGCGAACGCTCAATATCGATCACTTATTAAATCACTCTTTGTGATTTGTATGTCATCTGAGCCTAAGAGCGACTGTGTTGTGCCAAGTTATGCACCTATGGTGACTAGGCCAGCACATTTGATTTCTTGCCAGCATTTTATTTATTAGGGTTGCATTGCCTAAACTATGGGGCCGATGGGTTTGCCACTTGGACATCATCTTACTAGAGTAGGAAGATCGGGTCCAAAAGTATCACCCTTCACCAATGTTTGGGCTTGTGCCGTCAACCCTCTGCATTATCGGCATTACTTTTCTATCCACTGCGAGTTTATTCCTGAATAGAAGTATTCTCAGCTGTTTTGGGTCGTGTGTCAGCACTTGGTAATTTGCAATGTCTACTCTGCATTTTCACTGTCCCCGGAAAACACTGGACTGGGGCTGTGCACATATATTTTAGAGAGTTGATTCATTCAGAGCTAGCCACGCAACTGAAATTTTGCGCTCATCAACATCACCCACCCCAGTTCTTTCAGGGATGTTAGTTGTTAATGCAACAGTACCTCGTCCGGTTGTCCCAGGGAGGCAGTTTCGTTAGGCACTAAAACGCAACTTTAGAATTTGCCCTCTGCCAACCTTACCCAATAAACGTATCTGCACTAGGCCTTTGATATGGAGTTTCCTGCAATCTTCCCATGTGTCATCATGATATATTACTGTGTTTTCAAAGACACTTGCATTGATTCGTTATGCATCGTTCTCATTGATTCTTGCCCCACAGCTGGCAATTATAGTGCAGCCATTTACTCCGAAGGAGTTCATATTTGTTCTCGGACGAGATTAAAGCAACTTTTCATCGGACAACAACCTGGAGATGCATGCACTTTTTCCAGGGTTTTGAACCTGTATTACGTTTCTGTACTTGCACTACTACCACTATCTGTAGCTCTTCGTCGATCCCTACCCACTTGGCCAGACAAGATCCGTTGTCTGTTTCCAGACTCACCACATGGAGGTGGGGTAGGATCTTGATTAGTGTCAGCTCACTAATCCTGGTGCAACGTTGTCCCCACTATTTTACCAACAGATGTGATTTCTTTATCTGTTTTATTTGTATAACAGCCTCACTTATAACTTTGTGTCACTAATTGTTACCACTAAAGGCATTTGAAATGCATGTGTCACACACATCCATATTTAGATATACTCCCCTCTCTCTCTCTCTCTCGCTCTCACTCTCACTCTCTCACACACACACACACATATTTAGACATTCTCCCTCCCTCTCTCTCTCTCACTCTCTGTCTCTCTAACTTGCTACTTTGTGGTATACAAACTCTTTCTTTTTCCCAGTTGAACAAAGATATCTTTATTTTATAATGCTTGAGTATCTCTGTCTGCAGGAGAATAGTGACATGGGTAAATCTGCAGCGAACACACCAGGAAAGATCATTCTAGTCTCACAGAACATTTCCAAAGAGAGACCTGGCCTGGCAATAGGTAATAAAACAAAGAATGTATGCTCGACTTATATGTCTCTGTTTATATTTGTTTTCTATGAATGCTACTTGCTTATTGGTTATTGGTTACTAAATTGACGTCATTGCACTCCGGGCAGACCCATAGGTGCTCAGTCTCCCCAACAGATATCGAAGAGTATGCATACTGATTAAACATACTTGCTTAAACACAGGTCTCTAACTTAATCAAGTGCCATGCCTACCGGCATGAGCGATCATGTCTCTCCACAACTCTCTATGCTTGGTGCTTGTAATCAGTTCCGACGTCGATATTTTGTTAAACCATGATGTCAGGCCATCCAACATTTTCTCTCTCTGTCTTCCACGATCTCCCCTTCCGTCTTCCACGATATCTCCTTCCTGAATTTTACCTGTAGTCACCAAATGTTCTAAACCTTCTCTTCGCATTATATGCCCGAAGAACCTTGATTGTCTGATTCTTATTCTTTTGATAAGGTTTCTTTGTGTGCAGGCCTGATTTAAACGTCATTTTTTCTTCGCTAGTGTCAATTTGCGACAAATAACTGGTCCATTGAGTAGACACAGTTCAAAAGGTGAAGAATTTCATAGAAACAATGGACCATGCGAAGGAAATCTACCCGGGTCAAACTCCGTTAAAAAAAAAAATAGCCAGTCACTTACATTTTAAACCTGAGTATGCAGGAGGTAGGAAGGCCAATTCCTTTCATTACATGTGGGATATCAAGTGTGGGAATGAACCCACAACCCTATTGTGTCTCATTCAACAAGTGAATGCTCTATGCATCACGCTAATCTGCTCCACTAAACTGTAAACTCTATGAAAAATATAGAAGGAGAACAATATATTTGCTACATTAAGGACAGACGGCACCCCTAAACAGAAATATTGATCATTGAGGTTGCGTTTATGATTCTAAATGATCAACTTGATGTTAAAACTCGGAAAAAAATTTCAAAAGATCCAAGCATGTATATTCTATGAAAAAAATTTAATATAGAGTGAGTGGATTTTAAGGGGAAAATGCCCAAAAAGTGACCTTGCAAAATACAGGATGATTTATGTTCTATTCAGGTTAGCACTATAGAACTTTCAGATGTTATTGTAAATCAGCATATCTTGAACTGGTAGCAAAATATTTATAAAGTATAATAAAATGAGTTTTTCTGAATTTTTTAATGCAAATCCAGATTTTTGACTAAAAAATATGGGGTAGGAGATATTCTTTTGCACGAGACACAAAAACTGTTCAATGAATTCTTATTAAAGTGGTAGGGGATGATCAAATATGCATAAGAAAGAAGTATGCAAATTTATACAGCAATCCTTTGAGTAGTTTTTGAAAAACGTGTATTTAGTGACATACATTTATGGAAAATAACAATTTTGAGAAAAAGCCAAAAAACTAACATATTTTCAATTATTGACCAAATTAATTTACTTTAAGATCCCCAGGAGCATACAAACTTGCCTCAGCCCATGCTTTAGATGCTAATGCTAATTGTTTTACATCTTTCTATCTTTTTGTGCCTAAATTCTGTATTAGTAAGGAAGATATGTGGTTTTATAGATGACAGCAAAATACTGAAAATAATGTTTTCCAAAGGAAAAGTTGAACTAAAACAAAAGTTTCATATCGGCACAATTTCATATTATTAACTACAATATTGGCGTCATTGACAGTTATTTTTAAGCTCCTCCTCAAAGTAAATGAGATCTTAGGACACCAAGTCCATATAAGATTATGGAAAGATTCATTAGCATTGTGAGAACCACCATGAATATATTTTGTCAACGAAGTCACAAGATAGCTTGGCAAATACTTGCATTATGTTGCCAACAATAAAATTAGGCAGTGTGTTTTTAATCAACTAAAACTTTATCTTTAGGGCACAAGCTACTCAGCCTATAGCAGTTCTCATGGTTATCTTTGTGATGTTTAAATATGGCTCAAATACTATTTATCCAACCAATGGGCTCTAGTTTCCCAGAATTTTTCATACAAGCTCATCATAATCACGCTCCATAAGTTTAATGATGCTATTAGTTAATCTATCTGCACTACCATATTACTATAAACACTTTGCTACCATCTGTTGAAGCAAAGTTATGATATTTCCTATATAATTAGCTAAAAAACATATACATGCCTAGTTAAACAATGTAATTAAAATACAAAACTACATTTTTTTTTCAAACTAAAGATAGATTCTTGTTCGGAATTGGATGTATTACCTAAAATATAAAAAAACTCAAATTTCATTTTTTAAGAAAAATCATTAAATATAAAGTGTCGGTCTGTCCTTAATGCAACTAAATAGTTAACTTACCATCAATAACGCAACTAACCATAACTCTAACCATCATAGAACTGATGTATTTAGTTGCATACGCTGAGATATACTGAGAAGGTGATCGTAGCACTTATGGACTGATTAGTTCGATGTGCAGTCATGATGATCCAACGACTAAACTAAACTGAGAGACATAATGAGGAGGCGATCGTAGATGGACTGATTAGTTCGATGTGCAGTCGTGATGATCCAACGACTAAACTAAACTGAGAGACATAATGAGGAGGCGATCGTAGATGGACTGATTAGTTCGATGTGCAGTCGTGATGATCCAACGACTAAACTAAACTGAGAGACATAATGAGGAGGCGATCGTAGATGGACTGATTAGTTCGATGTGCAGTGATGATTATCCAATAACTAAACTAAACTGAGAGACATAATGAGAAGGCGATCGTAGATGGACTGATTAGTTCGATGTGCAGTCATGATGATCCAACGACTAAACTAAACTGAGAGACATAATGAGAAGGCGATCGTAGATGGACTGATTAGTTCGATGTGCAGTCATGATGATCCAACGACTAAACTAAACTGAGAGATATAATGAGAAGGCGATCGTAGATGGACTGATTAGTTCGATGTGCAGTCGTGATGATCCAACGACTAAACTAAACTGAGAGACATAATGAAGAGACGATCGTAGATGGACTGATTAGTTCGATGTGCAGTCATGATGATCCAACGACTAAACTAAACTGAGAGATATAATGAGAAGGCGATCGTAGATGGACTGATTAGTTCGATGTGCAGTCGTGATGATCCAACGACTAAACTAAACTGAGAGACATAATGAAGAGACGATCGTAGATGGACTGATTAGTTCGATGTGCAGTCATGATGATCCAACGACTAAACTAAACTGAGAGACATAATGAGGAGGTGATCGTAGATGGACTGATTAGTTCGATGTGCAGTCATGATGATCCAACGACTAAACTAAACTGAGAGACATAATGAGAAGGCGATCGTAGATGGACTGATTAGTTCGATGTGCAGTGATGATGATCCCATGACTAAATTAAACTAGCTACAAATAATCAATCAAAGTTATTTATCAAAATATACATTCAAGAAGAAGAAGGAGGAAACAGTTGACCAAATTGTGCAAAACTGAACAACAAATTATTACCAGTGTGTTGCCGGGACTTGCAAGGGGAGCCAAACATAGTAACACTGCGACATATACTGCGTGTAGTAAGAGGCGACTGCGGTAGAGGCCTAGGGAAGCTACCATAGTAAATAAAAAATGTCGCCCGGGTGGTTACCGGGGCCCAATTGGGGGTGTAAAGAATAGAACCACTGTTACCTGCCATGCATGTCGTAAGGCGACTAAGGAGGTTTGGCTGAAATTGGATGCATGTGTCCTAAATATGTAGAAGTCTATGCGTTTAGAGGCCTACCAAACCAATGTTCAACGTATACACGTTCTTGGCAAAGATTAAACATATCACAAAGAGTGATTAAAATTGGTCGTAAAGACAGCAAAGAAGAAGAAGAATAAAAAACGTTGCAGAAATAGGATGTGCTGGCCTACTTGTAGGCACATAACTGACACAATGTGCAATTGCTCTTAGGCTCAGATCAGATAGAGGGGCTTAACAAGTAGTTGATATGGAGCGTAAGAAGAAGAAGAAAACAAATTGTGACATCTAAATAAATATGTTAACTTGTCAACATTGCTGAAGTTGATCCAGATAAATATATGTTAACTTGTCAACATTGTTGAAGTTGATCCAGATAAATATATGTTAACTTGTCAACATTGTTGAAGTTGATCCAGATAAATATATGTTAACTTGTCAACATTGCTGAAGTTGATCCAGATAAATATATGTTAACTTGTCAACATTGTTGAAGTTGATCCAGATAAATATATGTTAACTTGTCAACATTGCTGAAGTTGATCCAGAGAAATATATATTAACTTGTCAACATTGCTGAAGTTGATCCAGATAAATATATGTTAACTTGTCAACATTGCTGAAGTTGATCCAGAGAAATATATGTTAACTTGTCAACATTGTTGAAGTTGATCCAGATAAATATATGTTAACTTGTCAACATTGTTGAAGTTGATCCTGAGAAATATATGTTAACTTGTCAACATTGTTGAAGTTGATCCAGATAAATATATGTTAACTTGTCAACATTGTTGAAGTTGATCCAGAGAAATATATGTTAACTTGTCAACATTGTTGAAGTTGATCCAGATAAATATATGTTAACTTGTCAACATTGTTGAAGTTGATCCAGAGAAATATATGTTAACTTGTCAACATTGTTGAAGTTGATCCAGATAAATATATGTTAACTTGTCAACATTGTTGAAGTTGATCCAGATAAATATATGTTAACTTGTCAACATTGCTGAAGTTGATCCAGATAAATATATGTTAACTTGTCAACATTGCTGAAGTTGATCCAGATAAATATATGTTAACTTGTCAACATTGTTGAAGTTGATCCAGATAAATATATGTTAACTTGTCAACATTGCTGAAGTTGATCTAGAGAAATATATGTTAACTTGTCAACATTGCTGAAGTTGATCCATATAAATATATGTTAACTTGTCAACATTGCTGAAGTTGATCCAGATAAATATATGTTAACTTGTCAACATTGTTGAAGTTGATCCAGATAAATATATGTTAACTTGTCAACATTGTTGAAGTTGATCCAGATAAATATATGTTAACTTGTCAACATTGTTGAAGTTGATCCAGATAAATATATGTTAACTTGTCAACATTGTTGAAGTTGATCCTGAGAAATATATGTTAACTTGTCAACATTGTTGAAGTTGATCCAGAGAAATATATGTTAACTTGTCAACATTGTTGAAGTTGATCCAGAGAAATATATGTTAACTTGTCAACATTGCTGAAGTTGATCCAGATAAATATATGTTAACTTGTCAACATTGCTGAAGTTGATCCAGATAAATATATGTTAACTTGTCAACATTGTTGAAGTTGATCCAGATAAATATATGTTAACTTGTCAACATTGCTGAAGTTGATCTAGAGAAATATATGTTAACTTGTCAACATTGCTGAAGTTGATCCAGATAAATATATGTTAACTTGTCAACATTGCTGAAGTTGATCCAGATAAATATATGTTAACTTGTCAACATTGCTGAAGTTGATCCAGATAAATATATGTTAACTTGTCAACATTGCTGAAGTTGATCCAGATAAATATATGTTAACTTGTCAACATTGCTGAAGTTGATCCAGATAAATATATGTTAACTTGTCAACATTGCTGAAGTTGATCCAGATAAATATATGTTAACTTGTCAACATTGCTGAAGTTGATTCAGATAAATATATGTTAACTTGTCAACATTGCTGAAGTTGATCCAGATAAATATATGTTAACTTGTCAACATTGTTGAAGTTGATCCAGATAAATATATGTTAACTTGTCAACATTGCTGAAGTTGATCTAGATAAATATATGTTAACTTATCAATATTGCTGAAGTTGATTCAGATAAATATATGTTAACTTGTCAACATTGCTGAAGTTGATCCAGATAAATATATGTTAACTTGTCAATACTGCTGAAGTTGATTCAGATAAATATATGTTAACTTGTCAATATTGCTGAAGTTGATCCAGATAAATATATGTTAACTTATCAATATTGCTGAAGTTGATTCAGATAAATATATGTTAACTTGTCAACATTGCTGAAGTTGATCCAGATAAATATATGTTAACTTGTGAACATTACTGAAGTTGATCCAGATAAATATATGTTAACTTGTCAACATTGCTGAAGTTGTTCAGGAAATATATGTTAACTTGTCAACATTGCTGAAGTTGATGCAGAGAAATGTTCTTAAGAAACGAAAATTATGTTTTAGTATCTGAAACTGTCAATATTATACATATCTCTTTCAGATGATGGCAAGTATCATGTTGTATCTCAGCCTCTACTTGGTAACAGTAAAGGCACTTCCTCTCAAGGATTGATAACAGCAACTACAGCAGCAACAGTCTTGGTCAATCCAGTGACTAGTGTTAGCTCTATCTCTCCATCTTCGTTAGTCAAAGTGGAACAGTCTACAGTGGAGTCAGGGGTGTTCACCTATAGTCTTTGAGGATATCTCTTCACCGTTATCCCTGTTGTCTACAGTTTCCTGTTTATCGCAGAGAGACCGAGAACATGTACAGTTGCCGTCCAGACTTGTGATAATTTAATGAGATCAAGCTACCAGCGGAAACTTCTGCTACATGACCAGGCTGTTCAAACAGTAACACCTGACTTTCAGGCATTTAACCCACTGTCTGTGCAATGTCCTGACTTGGATTCTCTTGACCATCTGACCCACTCACTTCAAAGAAAGGCTCATTCTGAGCGGACTTTATACAATCCATTTACAGACCCTCAGATCCTGCAAGCGGCAGATGGGCTGGAACTTCTAAGTACACTCGCAGAGAAAAGGCCCAAGTGTTCTTCTTTGGATGATCCAAAAAGAATATTTCCATCTCCCAGTGATTCCTTTAAATCAGACTCTGCAAGCATTGTTGCAATGGAAGACACACTGTCACCAGGAGATACAGAATTCAAGAGTGGACAGTGCACCCCAAGGAGGAGATGTTGAGATTTGTCACCAAAGTGGTCTCTTCCCAAAAAGATCCTCATGCATTGTCATTGTTTGCAGATTTCAAAACTCCATCAGGTAATACAACACAACATTTCAAAACTCCATCAGGTAATACAACACAACATTTCAAAACTCCATCAGGTAATACAACACAACATTTCAAAACTCCATCAGGTAATACAACACAACATTTCAAATCTCCTTCAGGTAATACAATACAACATTTCAAAACTCCATCAGGTAATATAACACAACATTTCAAAACTCCATCAGGTAATACAACACAACATTTCAAAACTCCATCAGGTAATATAACACAACATTTCAAATCTCCTTCAGGTAATACAACACAACATTTCAAAACTCCATCAGGTAATACAACACAACATTTCAAAACTCCATCAGGTAATACAACACAACATTTCAAATCTCCTTCAGGTAATACAACACAACATTTCAAATCTTCTTCAGGTAATACAACACAACATTTCAAATCTCCTTCAGGTAATACAACACAACATTGCAAATCTCCTTCAGGTAATACAACACAACATTTCAAAACTCCATCAGGTAATACAACACAACATTTCAAAACTCCATCAGGTAATACAACACAACATTTCAAATCTCCATCAGGTAATACAACACAACATTTCAAATCTTCTTCAGGTAATACAACACAACATTTCAAATCTCCTTCAGGTAATACAACACAACATTTCAAATCTCCTAATGGTAATACAACACAACATTTCAAAACTCCTACAGGTAATACAACACAACATTTCAAATCTCCTTCAGGTAATACAACACAACATTTCAAATCTCCTTCAGGTAATACAACACAACATTTCAAATCTCCTACAGGTAATACAACACAACATTTCAAAACTCCTACAGGTAATGTAACACAACATTTAAAATCTCCTTCAGGTAATGTTACACCAACGTGTTGTCACTATCAACTGTTACCATTTCTTTCTCTGAAAATATTATTTTGTTTTAATTGTCATTAAAAAAAATGTTATCTATTTTTATTTGTATTTATATATAAACAAGGGCGAAATAGGATGACAAGATAACCAACTCTGAAGTACTGCAACATGCAAATGTGCCTTCCATCATGGGCATGCTCAGCAGTAGACGACTAAGATGGTTGGGACGTGTGAGAAGAATGGAAACTTGTCGCATATCAAAACAAATGTTGTTCTGTGAACTTTCGAAGGAAAAGGCAACAGGGCAGACCACTGCTCAGATATAAAGATGTCTGCAAAGTCTGAATGAAAAACTTTTCTATAGGTCCCAGCACATTGGAAAGACTAGATGATGACAGAGTTGTGTGGAAAGCCAAATTTCAAAAGCGCAGAGTCTTTTGAAAAGAGACTTTATGTATGAGCTGATAGACAAGAGAAAAACGAAACTCAGATGTGGTCAAAGTAAACACTTACCAATTGACCGTCTGTAAAGAATAAAACACCATAGATATATATATACTTTCCAACAAGCATGATTGGAATTGTATGTGAATAGATTTAATACACATTAAATATCCAAGAAATGATTTTAATGGTGAAAAACCATGTGTATGAACGACAATCAAATACCTACTGTTTCTTTCTTTCTTTCTCCAATCCTGTATGCCTCACAGCGTCAGGTCAGGAAGAGATTTCTAAAGCGGGCCCTAGTATGCGTTTGAGATAGTCTCTTCGTCGCCTCTGTTATCTCTGAGGTCCATCTTTTGCGTGGTCGCCTTTGCTGTGTACCATTGTATCGGAGCAGCATTGCTCTTTGGGGTGCACTGTCTGATGGTAATCTGCTTACGTGGCCAAACCATTTAATTTGTTGTCTCTTGATGAAGTCTAGTACTGATGTTGTACCCACTTTTTCCTGATGTCTTCATTTCTCAACCGGTCTCTTCTTGTTAAACCCCGCATTCTCGTAGACACTTCACCTACTGCTATGTTCTTCTATTATCCGTCCTTGTTTTACTCAGTTATCTTAACGATAACAAAACAGTAAATATGCCAGCAAGAGTTGAAAAATGACTAAACATATAGAAAGCAAGTTGAATGCATTTGAAAATAGAATGAATATTTTTTCCCGATCCAGAAGCATTTGAGCTGAAAGCTCTTCGACTCGGTGTCATGGACATCGTAACCTTCGGCTCGGTGCCACGAACACCGTAAATCTGGGAAACTGTAGCTTTTCTGCTAGTCCGGAGTTGAACCTGCACCTACAGAGACTAGTCACCCGTAGTCCAACTCTACGAATACGCTGCAGGCGTATAAAATGGAAACGAATTCAGAGTGATGGAATTAGAGAAATGTCGGGTCAATCGCTAGTAATAACTGTTATAAGAAGGAGAAGATAGAGTTAGAGATATGTTGGACACACCTTAAGAAGAAATGATCAAAAATATCAAAAAAGGCGTTAAAGTGGGATTCAGAGGGTTGAAGAAAGAGAGGACGACCTAAGGAGACCCTGAAACGAAATTTGCTGAGAGAGGCAAGAAATATCGGTCTCAGTTCCATGGAAGAGATTGAACGAGTTGCTCAGGATAGAGCAGTATGGAGAAATTGCTTGCAGGCCCTATGTAAAGTATTATGGTACTAGAGGAATTATTATTAACTCTTACAATACGAAACGCCACCTGACAGACCATAAAGTTAGTTCCCATTTTACGAAAAGCCACTTCACGGACCATATGATTCTAACCACTTGTTTTAGAATTGTAAACCAACAAAGAACCGGTGTCGTTAGTCGCCACACGCTGATGGACAGACATACTGAGGGAGAGATCGGAGCACTTATGGACTAATTTGTTCGACGTGCAGTGATGGTGATCCGACGACTAACCTAACTAACCTAACCACTTGTTTTAACTTCCTAAATACATTTAATGCTTAATAAAGTGTATTTTTAAAATTAAAATACAGCAAGTGGGTGTTTGTAATAAGATCTTTCAATTGCGTACACTTTGGTGTATGCAGTTTGTATCTGCGGTTAAATACAAGAAAGTTATAACAAATTTTGTAAGGACACCTTCGCCTTAAAATTTGTTCCTCAAAAACAGTGCGTAAAATGCGGTTTTAGTACGCGTATTGTAAGAGTTAATATAAACAATGATTATAAAAGTATGAGAATCTAGCAGTCATCTTATCTTCCCTTACTTACTGTAGATAATCTTCTCAACAAGTTTTGTTTTTGTAATGTTTGTCTTGTAGAAATCGAGATTCCAGAAGATTCTGAGGTGCGGGTGAAGTTAGCCGAAGTACAGCGACAGTACAAAGAGAAGCAGAAAGGCTTGGCTAAATTACAAAGCAAGAAAGTTGAGTAAGTTTTTTTTACATATTGTAGTTATATGTTCATTTTAATTGTCTGTACATAGAAATGTGTACTACTTTAGTTTGGACATATAAATGTGTACTACATTAGTTGTTTGTAAACAGAAATGTGTACTACTTTAGTTGTCTGTACACAGAAATATGTACTACTTTAATTGTCTGTACTTGTACTACTTGACAATCTAAGAACAAGTATTATTTTGCTTATATCCGACGAGTGTGTTGATACAAAAATAGAAACGAATAAGAATTAATTCATTGTGGAGAATCCATTCAATTATTCAAAATAGACCCATGACTCTCAGCTAATGTACTACTACCCTTGTGTCATCATCATCACCTTTCAACTCCCATCGGAGTACAGGTCTTCAACAAACTTCTTCCATCTCTTCCTCTCTCTTGCCATTCCTTCCAATTCTTTCCATGTTTTGCCTATCCTCTTTATATCCGCATCCAGCTCTCTTCTCCAGGTCTGCCTAGGCCTTCCCCTACTCCTCTTTCCTGCGGGTTCCAAAACAATGCCTGTCTTGCGATGTTTCCGGTCGGTCTTCTCAATGTATGTCCTATCCATCGCCAGCGTCTCTTCCTGAGCTCTCTCTCCACTGGTATCTGCTTTGTTCTCTCCTGAGTTCCTCGTTTGTAATCTTATCATATCATCTCAATCCCTCTATCCTACGTAAACATCCATTTACGAAGGTCTGCAGTTTTCTGATAGTTTCCTTTGTGGTCTTCCATGTTTCCGAGCCATAGAACAGCACTGACTTCACATTTGACTGGAAAATTCTCAGTTTTATGTTTAACACTACCCTTGTGTACATCTATATAAAATACTCAAATACCGATACATGAACAGAGGAGTCAGCATCAAGATCGCCCATGTGCTGCCACCAGCTCTCAAGAGGAGCAAAGAATTGTAACACTGTGACTTACAAGGCAGGTCGTAAGAGGCGACTGAGGTAGGGACCTAGGAAAGCTACCTAGTAAATAAAAAGCGTCGCAGAAATCGGATGTGCTTCCCTACTTGTAGGTGCATAACTGGCACAATGTACAGTCACTCTTAGACTTAGATCACATACAAATCACAAAGAGTGGTTAACAAGTGGTCGATGTGGAGCGTTTGTAGAAGAAGAAGCATCAAGATACCCAAGAGGGCTCCTTAGGGATTGTAACAACTAGTGTGGAATAACCCTCCTTCCCGCCAAACCAAGACACACTTTTTCCACCTAACAACAAGTCATTTTTTTGCTGATATCAGAACATGTAGTCCACCACACATAACAAATTCAAATGTATTTTTTGCCTTGTATTTATTGTTTGCTGTAGAAACAGTTTTTTTTTTTTTTTTTTTTTTTTTTTTTTTGTTTTCGTCCGCTTTCAACTCAGACGAAGTTTCATCTCTGAAACTGATTTTTGCGTGAAAATCTGTTTTTCCAATTTCTTACAATGGCAGCAGCGTCCACATTGTAAATTACTTTACACTGGCAGCCGTGTGCTCAATGTACTGGTAATTAGTATTCCCTCACCATAAAGGCAGATTTTCTCCGACTTCAGAGGTACTCACGCTATCGTCCTGAGTAAGACCAGGGGACTCGAACAAATGCCGGACAGTAGGTTCGAACCCGAGCTATGAGGCGTCTCACAGCCAGCAGGCCGAGCTACTATCAACTACTCTAGGCAGTCCCCGCTGAGAAACAGTAATCTTGACAGCCATGTTTCTTTAACTGACAATGTTTATGTTTAGGGACAAAAACTTCTAAGAGAGGTCCAGGAAGACCTCCAAAAAGAAATCTTCTGGGAAAAATCGACGAGAGAGGTAAGTAATCATGAAATCTCTAGATAACATTAGATTTAGTGAATTTACAAATATTAAATTTCTATTGTTTTAATATATAAATTATTACAAGGTTAGGATATAGTGAGCATCTGTAGCTTAAGCAGTAGTGTTCTCGATCATAACCCAAACGTGCCTGGTTCAAACTCCACGACGAGTAAGGTTGGAAGCAAATTAGTTCCCTTGTATTTTGTACGACTGTAAAAAAGACCTCACAATTCAGAAAATGACAGCAAACTATTAAACGTATAAGTTGGGCCTAGAAAATCTACGACTTGTTTACTAACGTTGTTGATGGCTAAGTCCTGTAAGAAGGATATACCACGATTTTTGATTTTTTTCGAATTTAAAAAAAAACAAGTTATAAAACTTCTATGAATTTTTACTTATGTTTCTTACATGTGGGCAATTGTCAATAAATGTGACTTTAGTTACGTCCCCTGTTTGTTAATTTTTAACTGTGACTTT
Organism: Arion vulgaris; assembly: GCA_020796225.1. NCBI lineage: Eukaryota > Metazoa > Mollusca > Gastropoda > Stylommatophora > Arionidae > Arion > Arion vulgaris. The sequence goes on from CM036767.1 coordinate 8,004,844, forward strand.
AGTTACATCCCCTCTTTGTTAATCTCTAACTGTGACTTTAGTTACGTCCCTTCTTTGTTAATCTCTAACTATGACTTTAGTTATGTCCCCTCTTTGTTAATCTCTAACTGTGACTTCAGTTACATCCCCTCTTTGTTAATCTCTAACTGATTTTAGTTATGTCCCCTCTTTGTTAATCTCTAACTGATTTTAGTTATGTCCCCTCTTTGTTAATATCTAACCGTAACTTTAGTTACATCCCCTCTTTGTTAATTTCTAACTGTAACTTTAGTTATGTCCCCTCTTTGTTAATCTTTAACTGTAACTTTAGTTACATCCCCTCTTTGTTAACATTTATACAATATGTCTTTCCTTGTAGTCACATTTTCTTTCATTCTTCAAGTTCAAGCAGTTCCTCAAAGACTAAAGACAATCACCAACCACAAAAGAAGAAAAGACCTGCAGAAGAGCTTGTCGACAGAGTCTTTAGAAAGGTATACAACTTGATATCTGTGCACAAGGTTTAGTCACATCAGCTTCTAGAATTGACAACAGTGCATTCAAGAATCATTCCTCAATAGATTTGTTTAGACATGAGTCAGCTTAGTTTAGTGGTCGGATCATCATCACTGCAAGTCGAACCAATCAGTCCATAAGTGCTCTGATCTCCCACTCAGTATTTCTCTCAGCGTGTGGCGCTAATGACCCGGTTCTTTGTTGGTTTACTATTCGTCTTCTTTGGCTACCAGCATAGCGTTCTTGTCTAGCTACAGCCCACTTGACTTGGAGTTCTTGCAGTCTGGTTAGTGTTATAGATTCACCACCATTACATGAATCATGTACACTTTCTCTCTCCCTTAGGGAATGTATAATATCAGCCTGGTCCATTGCTCACCCGCTTTGTACAACAGACATACCTGCAAGTCCATCCGTATGCTCATTCCCCCTTACTCCTGCATGAGTCAAACCATTACAAAGAACTAACAGCTGTGTCAAGTTGATGTAGGCAATATCAAGTTTATGTTGCACACGAGTGGCTACCGGGGCCAAATTTGGGGTGTAAAGAATAGAACCACTGTTACCTGCCACGCATGTCATAAGAGGCAACTAAGGAGGTTTGGCTGAAATCGGATGCACACATCCTAAACATGTAGAAGTCTATGTGTTTAGGGGCCTACCATACCAATGTGCAACGTATACACGTTCTTGGCAAAGATCAAACATATCACAAAGAGTGATTAAGTTGGTCATAAGAACGAAGCACAGAAGAAGAAGAAGAAGTTTATGTGGACAATCAATCAGACCATTAGAAAAACTAGTTCTGTCAAGTTTGTGTAGATAAGAGTCTGAGAATTACAAAAATCTGAGTCTCTGTGTCATGTTTAAACAAATATGCACACGTCCTAAAAAAACGGAGTCTGTGTCATGTTTAAACAAATAAACCAAGACCAACTTCAAGATGAGAGCAGCAGTAGCGTAATTGTTAGCGAACTCGCTTTTTGGGTGCGTGGTACAGGTTCAATTCTACAGTGGGCGGGGAATATTTTTCCGACCATAACTGCTCTCAGGTCGACCCAGCCTCAATTGGTTACCATTAAAAGCACTGGGTAGTAAAGGCGACCGGTGTGATGTTGATCACATATCCCACCGTGTGCCGATGGTCAATGAAAAATACTGAACTAACACAGTATTACACAATATACCTGGAGGTATGAAAGTAGGTTACTTTTTAACTTCAAGATGACCTCATGATCTGACCCAGCAGATACTCTAGTGCAGCATTTCCCAAACTGTGGTCCACAAGGTACTCACAGGGGGTCCTCAAGCACTTGAAGCAACATGTGGCCACACCCAGTCGACTTGAAAACTAAGCTTTGGGAAACCTTGACAGACCTGAAGCTGACTGTCCAGTCTGTGGTCCACAGTAAATTAAGTGCATGACCAGAGATCGCTGAAGAAGAAGCACTTGAAGAAATATGACATTTCAAACAGAAAAATAAATGTTAAAAACATGTATAAAAATAATGGTAAACAAGTTCCGCTGCAGATTCCAGTGAACGAACAGGTTAAAAAAAGAAGCTGGCGCTGGATAGGACACACTTTGTGAAAACCGGAGGGAATATAACAAGAAGGGTCCTTGCCTGGAACCCGCAAGGGACAGCGAAAGAAGGGGGCCGAGAAATACATGGAGACGAGATTTGGAGGCGGAGATCAACAATATAAAGAAGAACTGGAGGGAGCTGCAGGAGATAGCTAGAGATAGGAAGAGTTGGTTGAGGGCCTATGCCCCAACCCGGGGTAAAAAGGCAAAGAGAGAGAGAGTTCCGCTGCAAAATCAAAGGACCCAGACAAGATCGGAATCTAAATTCCTGACAGAACAAAATGAAAGATCATTTGAAGTTTCCGAGTCTTAGAAATTAGAGCTAGCTTGACTGTTGGTGTGGTGTAATAATAACTCCAAGTTATTATTACAAGTTAAATCTTCTGCTAGAAGATTTTCATATATAGAAACTTTTGGGGGTCCGAGGCTGCAAAATGTATTTAACAGGGATCCATGGTAATGCAAAGTTTGGGAACCGTTGCTCTAGTTCATGCTTTCTATTATTTGCTCTGCAGCACACCATATCTGGTCTTGTAGTAATGCTGTCCTTATTTTTGTTATGTTTGATATGACATGTACACAGTTGTTGTATAACTTTCTTCAAATCTAGACATGCAACTGTTCTATAAGATCAATAGCACATCAGATGGTTGGTTTCCGCTACCCCATTGCTATTATCTGTGACATAAATACCACAATATAAACGGAGACTGCAGTAAAACAATGTAGAATGACGAAACACGTAATATCTCTGTCAAAGTCTAAACGTGGTGTTCTGTGACATTCATCACTTTTGTTGTATCGTTTGCTTGATAAAAGTCTTTTTGGTCGAAACATTGCTGTGTATTGTCATTGTTTTTGTATTTTGTAAAACTACAGTATTTTGTTATTACTTGTTTCGCCATAAATACTACCAGAAACTCAAGTCTACTTTTTGCTTGTTACAGTTATTATAGTCTGTCCATTAATTCGTGAGCACGTTTGAAATTGATTTTCTCAAAAACTACCTGTTGGATCTCAGTGATTTTTGCATGCAGCCTTAGAATATCCATGACGCTAAAATAAAGCTAACCAGTAGTCCATAGATGCTACGGATTTTGCACATCGGCGAATTCCTTTGATCTTTTATGACAATTGCAAATACGGGGCTCAAATTTTAGATTTTACAGTATCCCTAGAATTTGTCCATGTCAATTCTATTCATAGGTGTATCTCCATATTAACTTGATAGGTCAAGTAATTAATTGTGTTGCCCTTTATGTGCAATCGTGAACTTGGATACAATATGCAACAGTTAGTCCTCCTCTTCGGTCACCATTAGACCCCAGGGTGTCTTAACTTCACCACAAATTGTATGATGGTAGACGCATTTGGATATGGAAATGTATACGTTGCTATTTCTCAGTCTGTAATCAAAATATGATTTGTATCATCCCGAATCTGACGATTCCATGAGGTTGATAATTGTTACTGGCTGGACAAATTGTAATCCATCTCGGTGCCAGTACTCGTCTTCCTCTCGGAGCACATGTTCAACACACTTCTTCCAGAACTGCATGTCTATCGTTGAGAGGGACTCACGTGTCAGAACTTCAACATCACACATTTTAAACGTCCTGTTCTGTTCGGCAACTTGCCCTTTACTTTAGCCCAGACAAGCTCTATCGGATTGAGGTGAGCATGATATGGAGGTAGTCGCAAGACGTGTGGCCGTATTCCGCAATGATTTTGTCAATATGAAACACCTTTGTCTTATTTGTCATCCTCACCAGGTGCAACAACTCGGGTTTCAAATATCTATCATCGAAGCTGACATTTTCCTTAGCAAGCCAAGTCCTAATTTGATTTTTGTATTTGATGCAGTTGGTACTTTGTCTTCCGCTGATACTGCGTTGTGATAGGATGCATTATCCATTACCAAGCATGATGGTCTGTTTAGAATTGGAAGTAGATCTTTCTCCATCCAGTGCCTGAAAATATGTCCATTCATTTCTGTGTGGTAGTCCCTACCGTCGGTACTTTTGATTGGAAAATAAGTCCAGCGTCACGGACAAGACCTTCTTCACTGCTTCCTGCATGTGTTAGTATAATACGCTGGCCTTTGCTGCTTGGTATTTTTCTTTTCTGTTCACCGTCTACTGATTGCCATTCTTTAGCATTGGTGTGGTGAGCATTGACCCAGGATTCGTCCAAATATACAATATCATAGCCTTGCCTCCGCCGCTCACGGATCTGCCTCAGGTACTTACTTCGGGCAGCAATTAAATGTGGCTTTTCACAAATAATATTCCTGCCGCCTATAGTTTTCTGAAGGTGAAGCCGGCCTCTTACAATTTTCCATAGAGTACTTTTAGAAATGTCTATGCTGCAATCTGATTGCAGTTTTAATTTCAGTTTCTTGAGAGTAACAAGTTGATTTGTCGCAAACATTTTCAAGAGCTCCCGCCTTATGACATCTATGTCAAAGTCGTCAATTCTTCTTTTCCTTCCTTGCTTGACATTAGTGCACTTTGTGTCCTGTTTAATCCATCGGAAAAGGATTCTCTATTCAGACCAAGCGCCAGTTGCGTTCGTTTCTCAGGGTTATGAATATCGCAATATAGATGACCTCTCTTAGATTCCCTACGGAAGTGTTGGTATAGTAAAACTGTAACCTTCTGCATTGTTATAAATGTGCACTTCAGACTCATTATGAATGTGATATCAATGTCAGATTTGATAAGCCAACAAATATGATACAATAGCTTCATACAAATATCGAGATACACCTATAACTATACAACGGTATCCCAATTATAACATATGCTTTCCGCTTTCAAAGTCGACTGGGTTCGGTGCACGGAATTCCCGTGAAATTGTTGTTTACTCACGATATTTCAATGTTACCATAATGTATTTTTAGAACAACGCGTCTGTGTACCGTAGATCTGTTACTATTGTGTACAATCCGGTGAGGTTGATTTTAATATAAACTGAAGAAGAAATATTTCAAACTACATCAAATTTTCTTGGAAAAAATATTTCTCTAGCGTCATGGATATTCTAAGGCTGCATGCAAAAATCACTGAGATCCAACAGGTAGTTTTTGAGAAAATAAATTTCAAACGTGCTCACGAATTAATGGACAGACTATAGCAAGAAATTATTGTTACAGTTGGTTGAACAAGACATTATTGTTACAGTTGGTTGAAAACTAATTTATTGTTACAGTTGATTGAACAAGAAATTATTGTTACAGTTGGTTTCTACAAGAAATTATTGTTACAGTTGGTTGAACAAAAAATTATTGTTACAGTTGGTTTCTACAAGAAATTATTGTTACAGTTGGTTGAACAAGAAATTATTGTTACAGTTGGTTGGACCAGAAATTATTGTTACAGTTGGTTTCTACAAGAAATTATTGTTACAGTTGGTTTCTACAAGAAATTATTATTACAGTTGGTTGAACAAGAAATTATTGTTACAGTTGGTTGAACAAGAAATTATTGTTACAGTTGATTGAACAAGAAATTATTGTTATAGTTGGTTGAACAAGAAACTATTATTACAGTTGGTTGAACAAGAAATTATTATTACAGTTGGTTGAACAAGAAATTATTGTTACAGTTGATTGAACAAGAAATTATTGTTACAGTTGGTTGAACAAGAAATTATTGTTACAGTTGATTGAACAAGAAATGATTGTTACTTATACAACTCCATGTTTTTCTTACAGTTGCCGCCAGTTATTAAAGCCAGCAAAGCAAGTCGTTCGATTCATTATGTCAAGAGTAAAACAGGTCCATTCTTCAGAAGAAAATCAGCTTCCAGTTCTGTCAAACGAAATAAAGGTATTCTTATGTTTTCTCTTTATTTCTTGATGAAATATTACGCCAGTGTGGTACCGGGGCTTGCAAGGGAACAAAGAATAGTAACACTGCGACCTACAAGGCATGTTGTAAGAGGCAACTGAGGTAGGGGCCTAGGAAGCTACCCTAGTAAATAAAAAGTGTCACAGAAATTGGATGTGCTGGCCTACTTGTAGCTACATAATGTCATAAATGTTACAATGTACAATTGCTCATCAGCTCGGATCACATCCAGATCTGCCCGAGTGGTTACCGGGTCCCAAATTTGGGGTGTAAAGAATAGAATCACTGTTACCTGCCACACATATCATAAGAGGTGACTAAGGAGGTTTGGCTGAAATCGGATGCACATATCCTAAACTTGTAGAAGTCTATGCGTTTAGAGGCCTACCAAACCAATGTGCAACGTTATACGTTCTTGGCAAAGATCAAACATATCACAAAGAGTGATTTAAATTATTGTTACGCGACATACGCCAATGCTCTGTGACCCTGTAGCCACCCATTTCAATGATACTGGCCATTTAGGTGCTCACGATGTCCAGGTCACAGCCATCCGATCATGTTCCTCGGATGATCGCAGTCGATTTGCTCTGGAGAATCGGTTGATTTCTTTGTATGGTACCTTGCACCACGCTGGCTCAACGTATTACATTCTTATGCTTCTTAGTACTTTCTCTTCCCATGCTTTGTAATCTATATGGGTATATGTTGCATGTATTCATGTTATATTCCATTCTTATGCTTCTTAGTACTTTCTCTTCCCATCCTTTGTAATCTATATGGGTATATGTTGCATGTATTCAAGTTATATATTTACTAGATGTTTCATTGTTTCTTTTCCTTTCTATTTCTAGTTTTTATGTGTGTTTTTGTGTTACATTTATTTCGTTATTCGTTTTATTCCAGATTTTCCTTAGATACGTTTGTATTTGGTCGTCCATTTGTGTTTCATTTTAATTTGTCACTCCTGTTTGTTCGTTGCTTGATAAAGGCCTTGTTGGTCAAACGTTGCTGTATTTTGTCATTGTTTTTGTAATTTGTAAAACTACAGTACTTTGTAATTACGTGTTTTGCCAATCAAATAGTTTTACTGCAGTTCCATATATATATATACTGAATTCTTTACACCCCAAATTTGGGCCCCGGTAACCATTCGGCGAGTTAGATGTTGATTAATCAATCTCTTTGCATATTTAGTATGTTGTTCTTTTGGAGCTGCACCAATATTGACACCCATCTCTCTCAATCTGGTCAGCGAGTGGGATTCACAGCCATGAAACTCCTCTGTTCGGAAAGACTCTCAATGCGTGAAGAATGTCATTTCGGTCCATTGCAGCTCCCTCTGATATTGTAGCCAAGCAAGCCAATCTATCTATGATAATTTATACCTATGATAACATTTAGTATTTATCGTTTTTTTTTTTTTTTTTTTCTTTCTTTTTTCTTTCGTCCGCTTTCAACTCAGACGAGTTTCATCTCTGAAACTGATTTTTGCGTGAAAATCCGTTTTTCCAATTTCTTACAATGGCAGCAGCGTGCACATTGTAAATTACTTTACACTGGCAGCCGTGTGCTCAATGTACTCGTAATTAGTATTCCTCGCCATACAGGCAGATCTTCTCCGACTCCAGAGGTACTCACATTATCGTCCTGAGTAAGACCAGGGACTCGAACAAATGCCGGACAGTAGGTTCGAACCCGAGCTATGAGGCGTCTCACAGCTAGCAGGCCAAGCTACTATCAACTACTCTAGGCAGTCCCCCGTATCTATCTAGTGTTCTGTCACATAGTGTTGCGTATGTGTATAAGAAAAAGAGTTGGTATCTATCTCTGTCACATTGTCACATAGTGTTGCATATGTATCACATTGTCACATAGTGTTGCGTATGTATCACATTGTCACATAGTGTTGCATATGTATCACATTGTCACATAGTGTTGCATATGTATCACATTGTCACATAGTGTTGCGTATGTGTCACATTGTCACATATTGTTGCGTATGTGTATAAGAAAAAGAGTTGCTCTTGGTATCTAGTGTTCTGTCACATTGTCACATAGTGTTGCATATGTATCACATTGTCACATAGTGTTGCATATCTGAATAAGAATCTGATTAGAGTGACAGTATGGCATTCAAACAATCAAGTGTCATTCCTGCCGGCGTAAGCAATCATGTCTCTCCACAACTCTCTCTCTCTCCTTCATGCAGCTAATCAGCTCTGACACTGATCTTTTGTCAAACCATCCAACATCTTCTCCATCTGTCTTCCATGCTCTTTCTTTCCCTGAATTTTACATGTTGTCACCAAATATTTTGCATTTTGTATGGCATTGCATGAGATAAATGTGTAAAACAAAAGCCCAAGATTGATCAAAAAATAAATGTCTTATGACTGGTTATTTGATTCTCCCATATCACCATGATGGACTACCCTGATGACTGGTTACTTCATCCTCCCATATCACCATGATGGACTACCCTGATGACTGGTTATTTCATCCTCCCATATCACCATGATGGACTACCCTGGTACAGATCTGTTTGGTTTTGATGAAAGCAACTGGCCTAGTTTTTCTGAGAGGAAACATCAGGAGAAAGTTAGACAAACTGGTAGCACTGCAGGTAAGCGTACATGTTGCTGTAATCAAGAAGCTGAATATACACTGATTATTTGATTTTAGAACAGTAAGACACTGGCAGAGACTCTACCACTATTTCATCGTTTTTGGGGGTTTTTTTTCTCCGATCCAGAAGCACTTGAGCTTTCAGCTCTTTGGCTCGGTGCCATGGACATTGTAACCCTTTGGTTTGGTTCCACGAACACCGTGAATCTGAGGAACCTGTGACTTTTGTGTCAGCCCGCGGAATTGAGCCCGCACTCACAGAGGGCTAGTCACCCGCAGTTCAACGCGATACGAACACACTGGGCAGACGGGCTTCTTCATTGTTAATGATTAATAGTCCAGACTTCTTTGAATGCTCCATATTGACCACTTGTTAAACCACTCTTTGTGATTTATATGTGATCTGAGCCTAAAAGCGATTGTACGTTGTGCCAGTTATGTGCCTATAAGTACATCCGATTTCTGTGACACTTTTTATTTACTAGAGTAGCTTCCATAGGCCCCTACATCAGTCGCCTCTTACAACATGCCATGTAGATAGCAGTGTTACTATTCTTTGCTCCCATTGCAAGCTCTGGCAACACTCGGGTGTGCTCTATTGTCTAAACATGATAAAGTTCATACTGAGCAGTTATGGGAATGTTATTTATATCAACAAAAGTTGGTATATGTCTAGGAGAGAATGTCAAATTGTATGGTAAGTACATTTAAATATGTCAAAAATGATGGATATCCTGTTAGTCTCCACAGACAATGGATGTAGTAGTTATGTTATGTTATGCGATCGACGTCATGGCACTTTGGGCATTCCCATTCGTGCTCTGTCCTCCGCTTCAGCAGCCATCCCAAAGTCCATTTGGATATAGTAGTGCTCATGGTGGATTTTATTTCTGCTTACTCTGGTTTAGTTAAATTATTTTTTTTTACCCTTGTGGTTTCTGCGGTAGCGAAGAAGAGAACTATTGTCACCTCTCGCATGTTGTGAAAGGTGATTAAGAGGGCTTGATGTGGGGTGAGGGCGTATTGTTGGGTCAGTGACCCCACTTTATTTTCAGAATCAACACTCAGAATCCTTAGTTAAGGTGCAATGTAAGACAGTTTAGAATGGTTAAATAATAAACAAAATTAGTTTGAGTAAATAATAAACTAAACTTCTTGTCACAAACGAGATTCCATACTTGTCTCCTTATATAGGCAAGACTTCAAGCAGACATAGGTCAAGTTCCAGCCATAGTGAGGACAGTAAACACAGCCAAGGTCAGAGTTCATATCACTCTCTGTCGTCTTTCTCATTTCTTACTGTCTTGTTAAACGTATTCTGATCAAAGAACATAATAATAATAAAGTCCATAACCCGTTAACCCTTTAGCTGCTAAGGACGTGTATAGACGTTTCTTTCATTCACTGCTGAAGATGCATTAACACATCTGTTATTATCTCTCCTCTGTGGGCTAAAGACGTGTTAACACGTTATACATTTCCACTGTCACTGCTATAGGCGTACATTCACGTTTGTGACCTAGAAACAAAGAGTAGCTATTTTTAGCTCTGTCGTCAGAAAGTATGTAGCAGCGAAAGGGTTACGGTCGTAGGGGTGTCACTGTGGAGACATCAGCACAAAAGCACGCCATGAATCTCTGTCTCCAACTCATTGAGCGAGTGTGGAGAAACTGCCCCAACCAGCTCTTGATGTTGTCAAACCAGGATTTTCTCTACCCTCCTTTCTTCCTTCCACCCTCAACTGTTCCCTGTAGGAAAGTCTTAGAGAGTGATAGTCTGATCGTAGAGCATATAGTTTAATATACCTAGTTGCGCCCATGTGTTGCTGGGTTCACAGGGATAGCAAAGAATAGTAACACTGCAACCTACAAGGCATGTCGTAAGAGGCAACTGAGGTAAGATAGTAAACTTTTTTTTTTTTCCCGATCCAGAAGCACTTGAGCTGAAAGCTCTTCGGCTCGGTGTCATGGACATCGTAACCCTTCAGCTCGGTGCCATGAACACCATAAATCTGGGGAACCTGTAGCTTTTCTGCCAGTCCGCGGAGTTGAACCCTCACTTACAGAGGACTAGTCACCCGTAGTCCAACACGCTGGGCACGCGGGCAAGATAGTCAACTAAAACTCTTCAGTTTTATGATAGAACCGACAATGTATACATTATATTCGTTATCGCAGAAACAGTGTTTATTCAACATTAGATCAGAATGAAGTTGTTATTGTTATCGTTAGTTATTGATAAATCTGATAACACATAATAATCAACAAACTTTTCATTTCCAAGATAAAAATTTTATCAGGCAACTAAGACCATTTCTGGTTGTGTTTACAGATGCTGGCAATATTTTCTCAAACTTGGAGAACTATGGGACAGATCACGTAGAGAGGATACGTGAGTCACAAGATTATGTGGAGAGGATACATGGATCACAAGACTATGTGGAAACCAGAGGTCGACCACTAAAACGTCATTCACCTAAACATATCAAATCATTATCTGTTGCTTTGGACACTGTTGCCATTAAAAAAGGTGAGTAACCATTCAAAAATAATACCTTCAACTTGAATGAGAAGATTGATTGATCGATTGATTGATTAAGGGGGGATTCGGTGGTATGGGGATCATGAAGCTATTTTCGTTGTTTTCACATTAATGTTCAATTTGTATAACCATTTTTGAAAAATTATGACTTAGAATAGTATTAAAAAATGAGTTAAAAATATGTCAAAGCGTTGCCATGGAAACAATACAAAATGGCCGACAAAAACAAAATTTCAAATCCCTAAGGCTCTGAATCTAATGAATGTAAATAAATTCTTTTTCACTCTAAGGTGTGCAATTGTAATATCTAAAATATTACACATGATTTTAGGATATATTAAATATTTAATTTTTAATAAATTTTTTGGTAAAAATTCCCTCAATTCGTAAAAAAGCTGTTTTTGGGGTGTGTGTTTACCAAAAATTCATAAAAGATGTAATATTTAATATATCCTAAAAATCATGTGTATTTTTTAGATATTACAATTGCTCACCTTAGAGTGAAAACAGAATTCATTTATATTCATTAACTTCAGAGCCTTAGGAATTTGAAATTTTGTGTTTGGCTGCCATTTTTTATTGTTTCCATTGCAACGCGTTGACATTTTTTTTTTTACTAATTTTTTTCTACTATTCTAAGTCATAATCTTTCAAAATTGCTATATGCATTCTACATTAATACCAAAACAATGAAAAAAGTTTCAAGACCAGAATCCCCCCTTAATTGATAGGACCATCATCATTGCACTTTGGTGAGTAACCATGTGTGCTCCGATATCTTTTTTACACAGGAAGATCTCAGCTGCAGTGCATGAACTCTGTAGCATCGGCAAGGGTCCCCAATGTAATTATGAAGATGGTGAAGATATTTTTGTAGGAGTTTTATTTTTAATCTTTTCTAATGAATTTTGACTAGGCAGTGGCATTCCAGCCTGCTCCTCTATCTCTCCATAGTTTTACATGGTCTCAAAAGACAAGAGACTCCATTGGATCAGAAACCTGGATTAGTAAATACTTATTACAATAATATATCTTATGGACAGAGAAAAGAACAAATGCTTCTGTTCTGCAACAGCTTGATATTAAAGAGAGTTGGCTATTAAAGAACATAAAATCAAGGAAAATTAAATATTTCGGACACATCAAACGACATGAGTGCCTAGAGAAGATAATTTTAGAGGGAATAGTGCCTGGAAGAAGAATGAGAGGAAGAAGTAGAAGACGATGGGTGCAAGATGTCATTGACGATCTGAGAATGACTGCTGCTGATGCCGGTCAACACACCAGAACAGAGAGTTTTTCAGGACTGCTGTCATGGGAGCCGAGTTCCGGAAGGGACAAGCTACTTGATGATGAAGGAGAGCGGTATGAAGAAATTACTTGCAAGTCCTGTGTAACGCAGAACAGTACAAGAGGAATATAATAATAATAAATAAATACAACTAAATAATCCTAACATATGCTAGCGAGAGTTGGAAAATGACTAAAGATATAGAAAGCAAGTTGTATCAATCCTAACATATGCCAGCGAGAGTTGGAAAATGACTAAAGATATAGAAAGCAAGTTGTATGCATTTCTTCTTCTTCTTTCGTTCTGTCTATACGACCAATTATAATCACTCTTTGTGATATTTGATCTTTGCCAAGAACGTGTATACGTTGCACATTGGTTTGGTAGGCCCCTAAACGTATACATTTCTTCATGTTTAGGACATGTGCATCCGATTTCAGCCAAATTGAATGCATTTGAAAATAGATGTCTGCAAAAATAATGAATATAAAATGGAACGAATTCAGGAGAAGTGATGAAATCAGAGACATGTCTGGTCAACCACTAGTGACAACTGTTATAAGAAAGAGAAGATGGAGATATGTTGGGCACACCTTGAGGAGAAATGATCAACGAATATCAAAGCAGGCATTGAAGTGGGATGCAAAGGGTTCAAGAAAGAGAGGTCGACCTAAGAAGACCCTGAAACAAACTTTGCTGAGAGAGGCAGGAAATATCGGTCTCAGTTCCATGGAGGAGATTGAGCGAGTTGCCCAGGATAGAGCGGTATGGAGAAATTACTTGCAGGCCCTATGTAACGATAACGGTACGAGAGGAATTATTATTATTATTATTATTTAAATAAATACAAATATTTTCAGTGAGAGAGACTACAATAAAATGAGATATCAATAGCCAAATGATTCATGAGTATTTTTATTCTTGGTTTATTTTTCAAGAAACCTGTCCTACCTCATCCCATCAAGATTCTGGTCTAGTACTTTTGGCAAAGTTTGCACTTAATGCATCATCAGCACCAATGTCTACAATGGCAGCCTCAACCTTAATAACAGCACCAATGTCAACATTGGCAGCTTCAACCTTAATAACAGCACCAATGTCAACAATGGCAGCCTCAACCTTAATAACAACACCCGCAAGTGACAACTACATCTCAACATCAGCTGTGAATTCTTTTGGTGGCAGGACATTCAGTACTAACAGTATCAATATAGGTGGCAGTGGTATGAGTAGCAGCTGCAACACTATATACAACACTAACATCAGGAGTCAGACTCCAAGGATGACATTTGGTTCCAACAGCAGCTTCATACCTTCAGTCTCTTCTTGCAATATGATCAGCTTCAGTAATCCTAACTTGTTGGCTTCAACTCCTATCAACAGTTCTATAACCGCTTCCACACCGACCTCAATATTTTCTCCGCTAACATCATCAACTTCAACAATGCTGTCTCTGACTGTGTCACCAGTAACATCTAGGACAGCCTCAACTTCAGCATCGATGTCTCTGACAGTGTCACCACCAACACCTAGAACAGCATCAACTTCAGCAACATTGTCTCTTACTGTATCACCAGCAATATCTGCGGCAGCCTCAACTTCAGCATCAATGTCTCTGACTGTGTCACCACCAACACCTACAACAGCATCAACGTCAACAATGTTGCCCATGACTGTGTCACCAGCAATATCTGTGGCAGCATCAACGTCAATCACAGTACCGTCTCAAGTATGTCCTTCTCCAGACATATCTCATATGATAGTAGACGATTCAAGCAATGGTTTCAATAGTGGTACCACCAGCTACTATGAGCCTGCAAACAGTAATGCTATCAACAGTACAGAGAACTGTAGTGATACAATCAATAGTCTAGCCAACAGTAGCATGACAGATGCTAGAAGTGCAAGTCCAACTAAACGCAAACTTGATGAAGGTAAGCCATGACACTATTTGTGTGTATGTTAATGCTCACAGAAAGTTTGGGTTTTATTACTTATATACGCCCGTCTGCCCAGCGTGTTCGTAGCGCGTTGGACTACGGGTGACTATCCTCTGTGTGTGTGGGTTCAATTCCCCAGGATGGCAGAAAAGCCACAGACTCCCCAGATTTACGGTGTTGTGGCACCGAACCGAGGTTACAATGTCCATGGCACCGAGCGAAGAGCTGAAAAAGCTCAAGTGCTTCTGGATCGGAAAAAAAAAAAAAATTACTTATTTACATACTTGACATATGTTTAGTTTAGTCATCCGATAATCATCACTGTACATCGAACCAATTAGTCAATAAGTGCTCCAATCTCTCTGTGTGTCTCTCAGCATGTAGCAACTAAGAAAACCAGTTCTAGTTTAGTTTAGTCGACAGATCATCATCACTACACATCGAACTAATTAGTCAATAAGTGCTCCAATCTCTTTCTCTGTGTGTCTCTCAGCATGTCAACTAAGAAACCAGTTCTAGTTTAGTTTATATGTGCACAGATATCATCACTACACCACATTGATGTACTTTCAGTCTATAGTGTCAATCTCTTTCCTGTGTTGTCTCTCTAGCATTCAGAATATCAAAGTCCAGTTCTGTTAGTTTAGTTTTAGCATCTATACATATCATATTCACTACATATCGAAGCTACAAAGATCAACTAAGTTGTCCAACCTTTCTTTCCTCTGTAGTGTCTCAAGTTCATTTCTAGCAAAAGAAATAAATTCTAATTTATTATTTAGTCGCAGACATCTACTGCACATCGAACTAATTAGTCAATAAGTTCTCAATCTCTTCTCAGTGTGTCTCTCAGCATGTAGCAACTAAGAAAACCAGTTCTAGTTTAGTTTAGTTTAGTCGACAGATCATCATCACTGCACATCGAACTAATTAGTCAATAAGTTCTCCAATCTCTTTCTCAGTGTGTCTCTCAGCATGTAGCAACTAAGAAAACCAGTTCTAGTTTAGTTTAGTTTAGTCGACAGATCATCATCACTGCACATCGAACTAATTAGTCAATAAGTTCTCCAATCTCTTTCTCTGTGTGTCTCTCAGCATGTAGCAACTAAGAAAACCAGTTCTAGTTTAGTTTAGTTTAGTCGACAGATCATCATCACCGCACATCGAACCAATTAGTTCCATAAGTGTTCTGATTTCTTTCTCTGTATGTCTCTCAGCGTGTGACAACTAACGACACCTTTTCTATGTTTGGTTTACTATTCTTGTTTGGCTTCCAGTATAGTGCTAATGTCTAGCTACACCACATTTGATTTGGTATTCTTTCAGTCTTGTTAGTGTTGTAGGTTCAGCCCCTTTCCTGAATCGTTTACATGTCTTCTTCCTTAGGCAATTCAGAATATCAACCTAGTCCAATTCTTGTTTGTTTGATTTTCTATAGCATTCTATACATACTTGACATATGTATTTCAAGCTTACATATTCTGACAGCTGAAGACGACAAGAGAGAAAAGCAAAAACTCAGAAGTTGTCACAGTAAAACACTTGCCTATTGACCGTCTGTAAAGATGAAAAGGGCCATATATTCTGACAAGTTCATATTTGCTGCAAAAATGAAATATAATTTATAAATTTATTCACTTTGTGCTGCAGACATGTTTTGGATAATGAAATAAATAATATAACTAACCTTACTGTAACATTACCACACATTTTTCATAGAAACCTCATTTGAACCTCAATTTTGGTATTGGAATATGATAAAAAAAACAGATTATAAATGCAATCTTCATACCAACACTGTGCTACCAGTGCCAAACATGGACACTGACAAAAGAACAAGAAAGGAAAATTACCACATGTGAAATGAGATGCTTGAGGAAAGCAGTAAATAAAACAAGAAGAGACCATGTAAGAAATGAGGAAATTAGAAGAACAGTCGGAACAACACCTGCTATTAGATTTATTGAAAAACAGAGACTCAAATGGTTTGGCCACTTGGTCAGAATGAACCCGAATACACCAGTTGCAATAGCTTACAACCTGAAAATGGAATCATCAAGAGGAAGGTGCAGACCAAGAAAAAGATGGGTTTTTGTAGTTACAGACATCGTAAAACTCCACAATACCACAGCATATCAATCGACCGAGCGTGCATTATCTCAGAAACCGAGCATCAGTTAAACCTGCTACGCCTAGCGGCAAAAAAGCAGCAGAGAAGGACAAAAGAAAGAGAAAGAAAGCATATGATAAAGCAAGCAACAACTGAGGCGCCCCCTCCCCCATCCCACCCCACACCCACCCCAAAGTTCAATCTGGGCACTACATGGTACAAATTGAAAAAGTGACCTGTATTCCTCATTCAAAAATTGCCACAGTAATGACCTTCTTCTTCTTCTTCTTCTAACCAGAGCTGAGTTTCACTCTTGGGCAACCATTGTCAAGTTATAGAATCTGCATGTGTTCTGTAATTGTGGAAGACTAGTGTAAAGGGTATTATGAACAGATGGGTGTGGTGGGAGGAGTTCTTGTCTAGCTTTATGTGGCCCAGGACATTCAAGCAAGACATGCTGTACTGTCTCACATGAGTGACTGCACTTTTTACAGTGTGGTAGGTGAGCGGGGTTTATTCTGTGTAGGTGGTAATTCAGTCCAACATGTCCTGTTCTTAACTGAAAGATAGTGCTTTGATCTTTTCATTGTAGCAGATTTATATTGTCCTTGGGGTTTGGTCTATTCATCTCTGCATCATGTCCCGACCAGTCGTCCCCATAGCCCATCGGTTCAGCCAATCTTCTCTGGAGTTGTTTTTCAGAATCTGTTTTATACTTTGTATGCTAACAGCTTTGTCTATTTGTGGTTTTGATGATCCCTGTTTGGCCACATGGTCTGTCTTGTCATTTCCTGGGATATTTATGTGCCCAGGGATCCACTGTAGAATGACATTAATATCAAAGGAGGAAATCAGATTGTGGATGACTGATGCCAATGACTGGATCTCGCTTGACTGATTCTGCTGTTCTTCTAAAGCCTGTAGTGTGGACTGTGAGTCAGTGATATACTATCATGTCTTAGACAATATTCTCTCCAAGTTCAAACTGCTGGTAGACTAGTTCTACAGCGGTCTTTATGGCTATAATCTCTGCCTCATAGTTGGAACACATGTTACCACAAGATGCACAGTAATTATAGGTAGTTACATCTGAATATTTCAGTTATATTCCGCAGCTAGGTATTATAAAAATGGTTTCTTTACTTTTACTACAGTTTATTTATTGTGTATGCATGTTTTATTGTTTCCAACAGACTCAGACACAGATGCCAGTGACACAAGTCTCAATAAGAAGAGGAAGCCTGGTCGTCCACGCAAAATGAACCCAGAAAAATCATCTTGTGGAACAGGCATGAATATTTAATTTACCCCCAAAGAATTATGTTATTCATAATGTCAACATTGGATTTTTTTTTTAAATCTAAAGCTTGTCTTACTGTTAGTCTTTTAATTCCTGAGAAATAACAGGTCTCTTGTTCCCTGTTCCTCTATGGAAGCTACTCTAATAAATAAAAATCGTAGCAGAAATCGGTTGTTTTGGTCTACTTGTAGGCGCATAACTGGCACAACATACGATCGTTCTTAGGCTTGAATTACATACAGATCACAAAGAGTGGTTTAACAAGTGGTCGATATTGAGCGTTCAAGAATAAGAGGTTCACTGTTCCAGATAGTGGTGTTTTTACTTTCGACTTAAGGTTGGTGGATTTCCAGGCCATTCTTTCTAACTGAGAAGGTTTCCAAAATTTCAATTTTCAGATGATTGCTCTACTAGTGGGGAGATGGATTCAGAGCCACAAGCTTGACATTCTTCTTCTAAAAATCTATATCGATCACTTGTTAAAGTACTCTTTGTGATTTGTATGTCATCTGAGCCTGCCTAAGAGCGATTGTACGTTGTGTCCGTTATACGCCTGCAAGTAGGCCAGCAAGTCTGATTTCTGCAACGTTTTTATTTACTAGGTAACTTCCTAGGTCCCTACCTCAGTCGTCTCTTATTACATGCCTTGTAGGTCACAGTGTTACTGTTCTTTGCTCCATTGCAGACCCCGGTATAACTCTGGGGACACTTATATTCAAAAGCAGATATATGTTTTTCCACTGTCTTGTTAAATGTCCATGCTTTACACCCATACGTTGCCACTAGGAATATGCATGCTCTTAGTATTCTGATCTTTGTTTTCTTATCCTTCTGTCATTACTATTGATAATATATTATTTCAGTATTGTCTGTAGACATCATTACAGTTCACATTATTACCATCATCATTATTATGACATCATGATGATTATTTCTATTTCTAATGTGCACAGAAACAATATGGGCCAAGAAATCCTCCAATATAGGAATGCTTCAGGTGGCAGAAACAAGCTGCAATCAATCTCAAGATGATGAAGATGATGTGGAAAAAGTTAAAGGTTCCTGATTGTCTATCGGTTTCTGATTTCCGAAGAAAGTTCAAGCTGTCTTTTTTTCCTGTCCCAGGCATTACTGTTGTGCTTCATTTTCTTCTGAGTTCTTTTTCTGGCCATTCTTTGACTGGTTTGTTGGATATTCTGACTGATTTGTTGGATATTCTGACTGGTTTGTTGGCCATAACTTTATTTCTGACTGGTTAGTTGAACCTGGAGAAGCCAACAAGAACCATTACTAGTTGAGCTTGCTGAGGACATACCCAGGAGGAGATCTATTCTATATCCTCTTTGTGTCCCGATTAACACATAAGGCTTCCACAAGAGAATTCCACTGTTGCCGTTTGTGCCTTTCTATCAACCGTCTCCCACATCAGGCCACACTCCTTCAACTCTCTCTCCACCATTCTTCTCCATGTTTCCTTTGGACGTCCAGGCCTTCTCTTCCCATCCGCTGTCCATCTGAGAGCTGTCCTAGCCAATTCCCCTACTGGCATACAACATACATGTCCAAACCACTTCATCTTCGTCTCTTAATGATGGTCTCCAAGGATCTCAGGAGGAGGTCAGAGTGAACTAATTCATTCAATGTGAAGTGTTAATGATCCGACTACTAATCTAAACAGTACAGACAATCCATTAAGAAATAAATACCGTAACGGTGTGCAATCACATTACTTGGTATCAACATTTGGTCAGTAGGGGAACTGCCTAGAGTAGTTGATAGTAGCTCGGCCTGCTAGCTGTGAGACGCCTCATAGCTTGGGTTCGAACCTACTGTCCGGCATTTGTTCGAGTCCCTGGTCTTACTCAGGACGATAACGTGAGTACCTCTGAAGTTGGAGAAAATCTGCCTGTTTAGTCGTTAGTTTAGTCGCGATCACCATCACTGCACGTCGAACAAATTAAATCATCATATCTGTTAAGAAAATCTGCCTGTATGGTGAGGGAATACTAATTACGAGTACATTGAGCACACGGCTGCCAGTGCAAAGTAATTTACAATATGCATGCTGCTGCCATTGTAATAAATTGGAAAAACAGATTTTCACGCAAAAATCAGTTTCAGAGATGGAACTTCGTCTGAGTTGAAAGCGGACGGAAAAAAACAAAAAAACTTTTGGTCAGTTGTGTGCGTTTCCTGTTAACTTTCCTTCACTATTTTGTCTACTAATCTGGTAATGTATTTACAGCTGGTTCATCATGTAGTGTTTAACACAGTACCCATATTCCCCAGCCCCATTCGGTTGCACTGTCAGCAGCACTCTCTAAAACACCTGATACACAAAGACACTTTGGTCTGCAACCTTCATTTAAATCTAGTGCAGCTCCTCTCAATGTGACCAAAAAAAAAAAAAAAAGGTAACAGATAAAACAAGTATGACAAAAATATTTTTAAATCAATGGTGAGAAAATAGAAAATGTGAACAGTTTTGATTACCTCGGTTCACTGCTAACAAGAGATGAAATTTGGATGAAGGAAAAGAAGAATAAACATGGCCTTAGAAAAAAAAAACAATGAAAAACAGTATGGGATGTAACTGATAAGAAAAATGATAAGAATACTGAGAAGATGCATATTCCCTTAGCGAAATCAGCAATCGTTGCACAAAAGCTAACCAGGTACAGTCTGGGACAGTTAACACCACTGTTGTCACATAAAGAGATACTGCTAAAAACTAAAGCAAATCTCATAAGAACGATTTTCTGGCCAACACTAACGTTACCAGTGTCAAACATGGCCAATAACAGCAGCTAATGAGCGGAAAATCATAACGACAGAGTTGAGGTGTCTTAGAAGAGCTGCAGGTGTGACAATAAGAGACAAAATTAGAAATGAAGAAATCAGAACAAGACTGGATGTGAAACATGTCATGCAATTTATAAAAGAACAACAGATTAAATGGTTTGGACACCTGACCAGAATGCCCTGGTATCGCCTACCACAGAGAGCCACACAGAAAAAGTATAATGAGTACAAAGCAAGAGGAAGACCTCACAAAAGATGGAGCGACCGCATCAAGAGCAGCCTTACAAAAATGAATATCAGCTTACAAAGTGCCTTAAAACAAACACACACAAGATCACTACATCCCTCTCTCCCATCCCCATACTTCTATAAAGAAGTAAATGGTGGAAGAGAAGAAGAAGAGCATACATATTCCCAGTGACAACATATTGGTGTGAAGCATGGTCATTTAAGAATACAGTGAAAAAACATATATGTGCTTTTGATTATAAGTGTTACAGAAGAGCCCACCGTATATTATGGATACAGAACAGAACGAATATATCTATCCAGAAAGAACTCAAAATCAAAGAAAACTGGATGGTGCTCATACAAATAAGAATGAGAAAATTTAGTATTTTGAACATATACAAAGATATGTATGGTTGAAGAAAACTATTGTGGAAGGAGGCATTCCAGCAAAGAGAAGAAGAAGAAGACCATGGAGAAGATAGATTCATATTGTAACTGATGATTTGAACATAACAGCTGCCTGGCAGAACATCTGGCCTATGAGAGAGAAATTCCAAAAGACTGTTATGATGGTAAAGTTCTGCTCAGGACAAGCTATTTGATGAAAGCTGCTCCTCTTAGCTTCTTTATTCATGTCTCTTCATCATCATCATCATCAAATAGCTTGTCCTGAGCAGAACTTTGCCACCCTAACAGTCTTCGGAATTTCTATCTCTCGTAAGCCAGATTTCCCACCTTTGCAGCTGCCATGTTCAAACCATCAGTTACATCCTGAATCCATCTGCTCTGTGGTCTTCCTCTTTGCCTGTATGCCTCCTTCCACGATGGTCTTCCAAAGCCCTTCATGTCTTTTTCTATGTCCAAAATATCTCAATTTTTCTTATTTGTCTCTTCATATTGTCTCTGTATTACACAAGCAGATCCGTGTGTTATAAAACTATTGTTATTGTTCTCTTTCATATTGTCTCTGTATTAACAAGCAGATCCAGTGTTATAAAACTATTGTTTATTGTTCTCTCTTCATATTGTCTCTGTATTACACAAGCGGATCCGTGTGTTATAAAACTATTGTTCTCTCTTCATATTGTCTCTATAGTACACAAGCGGATACGTGTGTTATAAAACTACTGTTTATTGTTCTCTCTTCATATTGTCTCTGTATTTTACAGGTTGATCAGAGTGTTATGAAGCCACTATTTCTTGATGAGGAGTGGACACGCCGCCGCAGTGAGCGAATCTTCTTGAGTGAATCAAGTCCTCAACCTTCTCCTGCCCTCTCGCCTGCACCCAGGGGTGAGCCTGTATGGAAACTATCACATTTCATGCCTAAAAGTAAGAAGACATCTGAAGTCTCTTGTAAATCTGCCAAGGAAGGGGATAAGGACAGAGATAATAAAGATCTTTCAAGAGACCAGTCACCAACTTTGAATTTGGATCCTAACAAGCCTCTTCCATTTTCATCAGTGACGTCATCTTCAAGTGTAGCTGTCAAAACTGAAGGAAAAGAATCCATCTCTTGGACATGTTCTACTGCAACTGTTGAGATTTCCACACTCAAGCTGGAAGATATTCAGAAACTGGTCAAAGTTGAAGATCCAACACCAACTTTGTCATTACCACCATTATCAGATAAAGTCAAAACAAATTCCAAATCAGAGGTTCCAGAGAAGAAAAAAACAGCAGTCAAGAAACAGGTTCAGAAAAGTGAAGAACTACCAACAAGACCATCTCCACCAACTTTAGAAATGAAAGAAAGACGGGCTGAAGAGAATTCTAAGATCAAGCTACAGAAAGCTAAGAGCCTGCATGATCTCACCCAGCGAGTCAAGAAAAAGTTTTCTAAAGCTGGCATGAAAAAACAAGATGACTACCAGGTAAGAGATATTTTATTTCTAAATATTTAGTCTCCTCACTCCATTTCTAAATATTTAGTCTCCTTGCCCGCTCAAGTGGTTACAGGGGCCCAAATTTGGGATGTAAAGAATAGAACCACTGTTACCTGACACGCATGTCGTAAGAGACGGCTAAGGAGGTTTGGCTGAAATCGGATGCACATATCCTAAACGTGTAGAAGTCTATCCGTTTAGGGACCTACCAAACCAATGTGCAACGTATACACATTCCTGGCAAAGAACAAACATATCACAAAGAGTGATTGAAAATGGTCGTAAAGAACGAACGCAAAGAAGAAGAAGAAGAAGAGGCCTACCAAACCAATGTGCAACGTATATACACGTTCTTGGCAAAGGTTAAACATATCACAAAGAGTGATTGAAATTGGTTATAAAGAATGAACGCAAAGAAGAATTATCTATTGACTATCTATTGTATATGAGAGTTATCTAGTGCTACATAGAACCAATACTGACATATGGATGCAAGTCATGGACACACAGATCTAAATATCGCTGAGGGCCACAGAGATGTGGTTTTGCTGAAGAATGATGGGAATCCCATGGACTATCAAAATGACTTATGTGGAGGTGTTGAATGAGGTCAAGACACAGAGTAAGCGTATCAACAATATAAGAAAGAGGCAGCTGTCATTTGTCAGACCTGTGATGAGAAAGGGAGCCTTAGAACACATTGTAACAACCGGTAAAATCGAGGGTGAACGAGACAGAGGAAGACAGAGAGAGAAAATTGTGGATAGTCTGACTTCATCAGAAGAGCGTCAACATCTGAGATGATAGCAAACACCAGAGACAGAGAGTTGTGGAGATCCATGATCGTCTACGCCAGCCGGCACTGCACCTGATGATAATGATGACCTATTCTAATAACATAACTATTTAATTGATTTTCAATCTATAATGTAATGTATTGTAAAAACATGTGACTGATAGTTTTGTCATTTTATCTGTTGAATACATTCTCTATATTTTACTTTGCCTAGTTGAAGATGAGCTCTAAGATGGGACAGAAGCTAATAGTTTTGTCATTTTATCTGTTGAATACATTCTCTATATTTTACTTTGCATAGTTGAAGATGAGCTCTAAGATGGGACAGAAGAAACGAAGAATTAGCACAGACTCAAGTGACACTGACAATATTCCCCTGGTTTCATACAAAGTCAACCCACCTACTCCAGGTAAACAACTCTACCTGCTTCTTAATAATGCTTATTTAAGTATACTTGAAAGCTTTAAAAAATCAACAGGCAGTAGTTAGAGTTGCATACCAATGTTCTATCATGTAAGAGATGATAAACTTCTGTCTGATCTGTGTAAGACTTCTGTCTGATCTGTGTAAGACTTCTGTCTGATCTGTATAAAACTTCTGTCTGATCTGTGTAAGACTTCTGTCTGATCTGTGTAAGACTTCTGTCAGATCTGTGTAAGACTTCTGTCTGATCTGTGTAAGACTTCTGTCTGATCTGTAAGATTTCTGTCAGATCTGTGTAAGACTTCTGTCTGATCTGTGTAAGACTTATGTCTGATCTGTGTAAGACTTCTGTCTGATCTGTGTAAGACTTCTGTCTGATCTGTGTAAGATTTCTGTCTGATCTGTGTAAGACTTCTGTCTGATCTGTGTAAGATTTCTGTCAGATCTGTGTAAGACTTCTGTCTGATCTGTGTAAGACTTCTGTCTGATCTGTGTAAGACTTCTGTGCTGTGACACTGATAGAATGACAACTGAATATTTGTTACAGATACAGAGGTTTATCTATAATAATAAATAATAGTAATAATTCCTCTCGCATCCTATAATGCTACATAGGGCCTGCAAGTAATTTCTCCATACCGCTCTATCCTGGGCAACTCACTCAATCTCATCCATGGAACTGAGACAGATATTTCTTGCCTCTCTCAGCAAAGTCCGTTTCAGGTTTTGTTTATTTGGGTCTTGTTTATTTTTTGTTTGCTGACCCAGATTTGTTTCATCTTATTTACTGGATTTTAGGTTCCTCTTAAAATTATTTTGTTGAAGAAGTGATCAGACTTATGGTTGGCCTTATCTCTATATAGTTGACCTCTGTGAATGGCACTAATGATGGTCATGCATTTCATTTCTGGTCAATATAGAAAAACTTTTCTTTCTTGCAAGTTTCTGTAGCTCTTTCAAGAACCGAAGGAGACCCTGAAACGAACTTTGCTGAGAGAGGCAGGAAATATCGGTCTCAGTTCCATGGAGGAGATTGAGCAAGTTGCCCAGGATAGAGCGGTATGGAGAAATTACTTGCAGGCCCTATGTAACGTATAACGGTACGAGAGGAATTATTATTATTATTAAACAAAGAGGAGGAAGACGAAGAAATCAACTGAAATATTCCATTTGTATGTGTATACATTAAATTGCAAACATTCATCAACTGGTGTCTACGCAGAATAGAGGGACTGAGATGTTACGATAGGGTTACAAATTAGGAACGTATGGAGAGAAGAAGACAGATTCCAGTGAACCAAGAGGTTAAAAAAAAAGACACTTGCGCTGGCTAGGAAACACTTTAAGAAAACCAGAGATAATATAACAAGAAGGATCCTTTCCTGGAACCCACAGGAACAGGAAAGAAAGAGAGGCATAGAAATTTGTGATAAGATTTGGAGGCAGATATCAACAATATAAAGAAGAGCTGGAGGGAGCTGCAAGAGATAGCTAGAGATAGAGAGACTTTGCATGATTTGGTTGAGGGCATATGCCCCAATCCAGGTTAAAAAGGCAGAGAAAGAGAGAAATGTGTAAACATTACATTTTCAAAAAATGACACTAGAATTTCTATATTTATGTATTCATGCTATCTTTAGCCAGTTATTTCCTGTGCTACCAACAATTGATATGTAACACTGTATCTGTGCTCAGAGCCACGTGCATGCAGATTGCAGCAGTCAGATCTGAGGGAAGGACTGAAGGTTCTCTACCTAATTGATGGACTTTTCCACGAAGGCACAGTCAAGGCCCTGCAGCCACCAGATATGTAAGTCAAGTCTGTGATGTTGCCACTGAAATAATATATCTTTCCTAATATCTCCAATTTTCATATGCCAGTGAGAGGAGCAAATAGAGGGAATAAGATGGTATGATAGGGTCACAAATGAGGAACTTATGGAGAGAACAAGACAGATTCTAGTGAACAAACGGGTTAAAAAAAAGACGCTGGCGCTGGATAGGACACACTTTGCAAAACCGGAGGGAATATAACAAGAAGGGTCCTTGCCTGGAACCCGCAGGTACAGCGAAAGAAGGGGAGGCCAAGAAATACATGGAGACGAGATTTGGAGGCGAAGATCAACAATATAAAGAAGAGCTGGAGGGAGCTGCAGGAGATAGGAAGACTTGGCATGAGTTGGTTGATGGCCTATGCCCTAAACCGGTAAAAGGCAAAGAGAGAGTGAGAGAAACATACAAGTTTTATTGTATGTGGTCGTCCAAGTGGTTACCGGGCCCAAATTTGGGGTGTAAAGAATAGAACTACTGTTACCTGCCATGCATGTCGTAAGAGGTGACTAAGGAGGTTTGGCTGAAATCGGATGCATGTGTCTCTAAAGCGTGTTTAGGGGCCTACCAAACCAATGTGCAACATACACATGTTCTTGGCAAAGATCAAACATATCACAAAGAGTGATTAAAATTGGTCGTAAAGAACAAACGCAAAGAAGAATTGTATGTGGTACAGAAATATGAACTGTTGATAAATTCATTGAAAAACAGGAACCCAAATGGTTTTTCCACTTGGTGAGAATGAACCAGAGTACACCAGTTGCAAGAGCATACAATCTGAAAATTGAATGATCAAGAGGAAGGGACAGACCAAGAAAATGATAGACTGTTGGAGTTACAGACATCTTAAAACTCCACAATACCACAGCATATCATCAGTTACACATGTGACACCTCACCTAACAGCAGAAAGCAGAGAAGGACAAAGGAAATCTCAGAAACCGATCATCAGTTAAACATGTAGCACTACCTAACAGCAGAAAGTAGAGAAGGACAAAGGAAATTCAGAAACCGATCATCAGTTAAACTTGTGCACCTAACAGCAGAAAGCAGAGAAGGACAAAGGAAATCTCAGAAACTAATCATCAGTTAAACCTGTGACACCTCACCTAACAGAAGAAAGCAGAGAAGGACAAAGAAATTTCAGAAACCGATCATCAGTTAAACCTGTGACACCTAACAGCAGAAAGCAGAGAAGGACAAAGGAAATCTCAGAAACCGATCATCAGTTAAACCTGTGACACCTAACAGCAGAAAGCAGAGAAGGACAAAGGAAATCTCAGAAACCGATCATCAGTTAAACATGTGACACCTAACAGCAGAAAGCAGAGGACAAGAAAGAAATCAGAAATATGGATAGAATACAGTTAAAACCAAATTGAAATCATCAACCTTTAATGTAGAAAATGATATATTAATTTGGTATTTGTCAAAGATAAATCTCAGAACCATATCAACTTTAACCTAGTGATTTGATACTGAGCCTAAGCAGAAATAAGCAGCGTATGGCAAAGAAGACCAGAACTCGATTTCTGTGATGCTTTATTTGTTAGGACAGTAACTTCCTAGGTCCCTACCTCAGTCGCCTTTACGACATGCCTTGTAGGTCACAGTAGTACTATTCTTTGCTTCAATGGTGGGCCCCAGCACCACACGCCAATAAATTGAAACTGAATTTAGGGAAAATATTCAACCAAGTTAATGTCATATTTGAGTTTATATCTAGTGTGAAGATTTATTTTTTGAAGTAACTAATTTCGTCAATTTTACTCTCCAATCTCCCATAGTTTTTAATATCCAGACAATTTCTATTGTCAGCAGAGTAAATGTTTTTTCATTATGTGACATAAGTATTTATGTTATTTCTTGTACTAGTGTTGACATTCATCAATAGATGCCTACGCAGGATACTCCATCTGAGATGGTACAACAGGACCACAAACAGAGAACTGTGGGATAGGGCAGGACAATGGCAGGTGGAACAAGAGATAATGAGCAGAAGGTGGAGATGGATAGGACACACACTGAGGAAACCCTTGACAGCATCGTGAGACAGGCTCTCCGATGGAACTCCCAGGGCAATAGAAGTAAGGGAAGACCCAGAAACACCTGGAGACGGGAGTTAGAGATGGAATGCAAGAGGACGGGGAGAGAGTGGCAAGATCTGGAAAGGATGGCCTTGGATAGGCGGGCTTGGAAGGCCTTGGTTATGGACCATGCTTCCCCAGGAGCGAAGGGTGAAGAAGAAGAAGAAGTGTAAGAAGAAGGGAAGAAGAAGTGTTGACAGGAATTTTCCCATCTATTGGGATCCATTCTTCCCCTTTTTGTAGAGTCACAACTGTGGTCACCTGGCTTATTGTTCTTTCAGCCTGTGCCATCCACAACATGTCATGGTTGATTCTCAGGCTCTTAACATCATTAGTATTTTTGTGCAGTGGATGTTTCTGATCAACAGTAACCCATACAAATACTTTGGTTTGAATGATAGCGTGTCGGGAGTGTATTGACAAAAGGCCAAGCATATATCTCATACTCACAATTAGGGAATGCTTACCCAAAACAAATGCTTGCAAAAAACAGATGCACCAGGCCATAAGGCGCATAACATGGTGCAACGACCTCACAATGAGGAATGGGATAACGGATTCTACGGTCGCCAATCTGCCTCGAGATTTAGCCACACAGTAAGAATGCCAGACCTACCATCATGATGGTGGCCAAAACTTACTGCGGGAAGAGGTCAGCACAAACATGGTAGCAGAAATCATAGGAATTATATCCTACAGAACTGCCCCCAGTATGTAGACTTGCAGAGAAGAAAGAGGTGGCCCACTTACACTAGCGTCCAAGAAAAACTGTATGGCATAGCTGATAATCTGAGGCAGACGGCTGCCTTTATTAGAGAAACCGAAATCCCAATCTAGTCAGAACGCAGAAGAAAGAAGAAGATACTCACAATGAGAGTATCTCTAATGCAGTCAAGAACTATATGCATCCCTTTATTCGGAATATGTTTGAGTCATTCACATGACTACCACACTCTTGACAGACAAGAACAGACTATCATCTTCCGACTCAGGATAGGTCATAACAGACTGAACAAACACCTACACAGGCTACGATTGTCCCCATCCCCTCTGTACCCCTGTGGCACCACTGATCAAACCACAGAACATGTCCTGCAAGACTGTCCCCTGTATGTCCTCCCTAGAAAGGAATGCTAGCCCTACAACATTACATTTAAAACTACATGGCACCAGAGATGAGCTCCGGACAAGTCGACTTCATCATAAGAACGCGTCTAACGGTATAATCATCAAAATAGCGATCGCAAAGAAATCATTCACATTGGTATCGTTAGGATGCAGAGTCTGTAATCTACTACAGACAGGGGCGTCGTATTAAGGGCCAGTGGGGCATGGTCCCACCAAAATCGAAAGGGGAATAACTTCCCAGAATAGACAAATAATAGTAAATACTCCAAAAACCATGATTGTTCCGAAAATTTGTATCTGGCTCCACCGAGAAAAATAAACACGAGCCGCCATAGACTACAGATATAACTATATTGTAAAAACTAACATGTAGCAATCGATCTATAATGACAGCAGATATAATGACCTTAGTTTGACTTTCTCTCATGAATGTTTTCTTTCTTATTCCAGTTATGGTGTACTAACAGCTGGACAGAGAGGAAACAGACCACACATTTTATGTCTGGAAGAAATCCTCAAGTGGGCAGTAAGTGCTTGATTTCTTGTTCTTATTGACTTCATATTGAACTGAATGTTTTGAATAATGCCCGCCTGCCCAGCATGTTCATAGCGCGTTGGACGAAGCATGACAAGCTCTATGTGAGTGCGGTTTACTTCCGTGGGCTGGCAGAAAAGCCACAGGTTCTCCAGATTTGCAGTGTTCGTGACACCAAACCGAAGGGCTACGATGTCCATGGCACTGAGCCGAAGAGCTGAAAGCTCAAGTGCTTCTGGATCGGAAAAATTTTAAAAACAAATAATGTATCAGTTATACGAGGACCATCATCATAAATAGCACTACATGATGCAACAATCTCAGACGTACTGTTGCACCTCTGGTGTGCGGAGGTGACTGATCAATCAGAACAGAATCCCACAGGTGGGCATACATCATCAGACATGCGTGTTGTGTCTGTCTTTGCTGTTTTCTGTGACTCAACAACATGATTCTCAGCTATTCGGTTCCTTGTTGTTACAGCGCCACATTTGGCGATCTTGCAAGGATTCATCATCATGACTACAGACATGTCCATAGTTGCTCCGATCTCACCTCAACAATCCAGCAGCCCAACATGCCAGTTCAATATTGATTAATCAATCTCTTTGCATATATGGTATGTCGTTCTTATTGGGCTGCACCTTCTTATTCGAACGCTCCACATCGGCCACTTATTAACTATTCTTTGGGGTTTGTATGTGATCTGAGCGCAAGAGCGATTGTACTTTGCGCCAGTTATACACCTACAAGTAAGCCAGCACATCCGATTTCTGCTATGCTTTTTATTTACTAGGTAACTTCCTAGGCCCTACCTCAGTCGCCTTTTGCGACATGCCTTGTAGGTCGCAGTGTTACAATTCTTTGCTTCCCTTGAGGACCCGGCAGCACATGGTCGTCGGACTGTACCAATATCGACACTCAATCTGGTCAGCAAGTTGGATTCACAACCCTGAAACTCCTCCATTTGGAAAGACTCTTTCAGTGCATTGAATAATGTGACAATTACTAGGAAAGCCCAGGTGAAGGTTCTCATGGTACTCTCATGACAATCAGTTTTATTTCACGAGAAATTATTTAACAATGTCTGAAGTTTAGTACTTACTTCTGTTTCTGAAACTGAAACAGACAACAAAGAAGAAATATTAAACTTGTGTGTGTATATATATAGTGATTGTCTGGGGACTGCTAGAGTAGTTGATAGTAGCTCCTGCTAGCTGTGAGACGCCATAGCTCAGGTTTGAGCTACTGTCCGGCATTTGTTCGAGTCCTCTGGTCTTACTCAGACGATACGTGAGTACCTCTGAAGTCGGAGACAAATCTGCCTCATCTGGCGAGGGATTACATAACTACTCCTTTTGGAAACGCTGCCAGTGTAAAGTGACAATTACAGGAAAGCCCAGGCTGCCAGTTCTCTGGAAATTCAGAAACAGTTTTACACAAAATCATTTCAGGAGAATACTTCGTTCTGAATGAAACAGACAACAAAGAAGAAATAAAAATATAAGTGATTGTCTGCTGTAGCTCAAGCAGTAGTGAGCTCAATTACAAACCCAAGCGTATCTGGTTCAAACCTCACGGTGGGCAAGTTTGGAAGCAAATCATTTCCGTTGAATTTTTACAAAAGGTTAAAATGGACCTCACCGCTCAGAAAGCAATGGCAAACTACTGAACGTATAAATGGTGCCTAGAAAATCAATGACTCGTTTACTGTGGTTGATGGCTACGTCCTTAAAGGATATGCCACATTTTCATTTTTCATATATGTATTTAGAGAAAATATTGTTTTAGGTGATTATAAAATTATGATTATTTTGTTGTTTCATATACATAGAAATGAGATAAACAGACATCACAAATATTCATCATGTAATCATCAAGACATTTGATGTCACCAAATTATACTCATGTATATTCATCATTATGTGTGAATTCACTACCAATGACACTGTTGAAACGAGTACTCCAATGCTTTATTGAGCCAATACTTATGTATGGTAGTGTATCATGGACAATGAACAAACAATCAATAAGATCACTGGAAGCCACAGAGATGTGGTTTTACAGAAGAATGCTGAAAATTCCTTGGATAGCAAAGAAAACAAATGATGTCTTAAAACCGTCCTGCACACAAAGAAACCTTACCAAAAGAATAAGAATCCGACAATCAAGGTTCTTCGGGCATATAATACAAAGAAGAGGTTTAGAACATTTGGTGACAACAGGTAAAATTCAAGGTAGGAGAGATCGTGGAAGAAATAAGGAGAAGATATTGGATGGTCTGATATAGTGGTCTGACAAAAGATCAACGTCAGAATTGATTACCTGCACCAAGAAGAGAGAGTTGTGGAGAGACATGATCGCTCTACGCCAGCAAACATGGCACTTGATTGATTGATATTCATGATTGTTTTGCTAACATGAGATGTTGATAGATACTAACAAATGATAATTGTTTATCTTAGGTTCTAGACATGAAGCCTGGCAGTCTACGTTATCTCACTGAAGGCACACGGATTTGTGCATTTTGGAGTCAACAGTTTTCTTGTCTCTATCCAGGAACAGTTGCCAAATGTATGTTTACAATATTGATTTCTGGTCTTGTTCTTCGAACACTTCATATATCGACCACTTGTTAACCACTCTTTGTTATTTGTGTGTGATTTGAGCCTAAGAGCGATTGTACATTATGTCAGTTATGCACCTATAAATAGGCCAGCACACCTGCTTTTATTTCCTAGAGTAGCTTCCTTAGACCACTACCTCTGTCTTCTCTTACTATATGCCTTGTAGGCCACAGTGGTACTATTCTTTGTTCTCTTGCGGCCACTGCAACACACAGGCGGATTTCTGGTCAAATTGATATATAAATCCGCCCGAGTGGTTACCGGGCCCAAATTTGGGGTGTAAAGAATAGAACCACTGTTACCTGCCATGCATGTCGTAAGAGACGACTAAGGAGGTTTGGCTGAAATCGGATGCACGTGTCCTAAACATGTAGAAGTCTATATGTTTAGGGACCTCCCAAACCAATGTGCAACGTATACACGTTCTTGGCAAAGATCAAACATATCACAAAGAGTGATTAAAATTGGTAGTAAAGAACAACGCAAAGAAGAAGAATTTCTGTAATGGGGAGGCCTGTTGTAAAAATATTTTGGTACAAGGCCGGTAGCGTAGGATGTTCTCAACTTTGATATTGATTACCCCATTGCCTTACTAGTATCCTTGGTAGTAAGTCTTCACAATAAACATCAAGCTCAATGGTTTAAAAACCCAGACTTTCGTACTGCCTGTAGTACCGCTTTTGGGCGGTGTGGGACTAGGGCATGAGAAATTTAATGGCTGCATGGCTAGTACAGTCACCACGAAGCTGTTCAGGTTAGGATTTTTCATATATGTCTACAACAGAAAAAAATCCTTGACCCTACCATGAATTGAACATGGGTCTCCCACATGGTAGCCAAGCTCTCATCCATTCGGCCATGACGCTCCTCAACTTTTAGAAACTTTCATCAATCAGTTTTCCCCCAATCTGATATTATTTTATGACTGACTTCCCTTTGTATGAAGCACACACAAAATATCTCTCTCTCTCTCTTTCTTTGAATGTTTACGGTAATGAGGAGCGGCAGGCTTGCATCAACAGTATTGATTGTTGGGGAGTTGAAGATGGATAAGGGGATGTTCTTCGGTCTCTTCGCGAGTATCTGTTGGATGAGGACATTAAAATCGATGTTGAATCGATCAAGCGATTTAGGCAGTTTGAGTTACCCGTTGTACAAGTCGAACTGGATGCCTGAAAGGCAGAGTGAGAGGTGTGTTTAATCAGCGAGCCATGGCAACCATCAGTATGCATACTTTCATATCTGTTGGGGGAGACTGAACACCTATGAGTCTGCCTGGAGAGCAATGATGTCAGTTTAGTAACCAATAACCATATATTACATAGGACCTGCAATTAATTCTCCATACCGCTCTGTCATGGGAACTTGCTCAATCTATTCCATTGAATTGAATATAATTTTGTTTGCCTCCCTCAGCAAAGTTTGTTTCAGGGTTTCCTTAGCACATCCTTCCTTTCTTGAACCCTCTGCCACCCACTTTAATGCCTGCTTAGGTATTCTTTGATCATTTCTGGTCAAAGAAACCATTGACCTTCATAACTTTCTATTTCTAGTGTTCCTGTTAATCAGTTCTGTTATTGACTTTCTAATATACTTTGAGGTCAAACTGTCCGTCCATCTCTCTGTGTTATCCTCTTTCTATTTTGCCATTAGTATTGCCAGTTGTCAGGATGTATCTCTCTCCCGATCGCTCTTAGACCGCTTTATCATTCTATTGTGATATATAAGCAGCCAAACATCAAGAACGGATGTATATGCACAACCTTCAGTACCTATTGGAGCTCAGGTGCTTATCCTTCGGCGGTGTGTTCGATTTCAACCAGCATTTACTGGGTTCACTCTCCATTAGCCTTTTGCTGTCCCTAGCCAAAAGCCACAAGGCAGCAGGTTGCTATTTTCTTTCAGGGCAGCGACCCGTAGACGACCTGCCCTCCCGGACTAATGAGCATCATCTGCCCAGAGGATGTATCTAAACTCTCTCTCTCTTTATACTGTATATCAGATATTTATGATATGATGTTTATCTTGTTATTGTTAGCTATTGTTATCTTTATATATACATAAATATAATATTATTGACAATTACCTCTATTTACAGCTAGCCCAATTAGCAACGGAAAGAAGGTTGTGATCTCTGTGGAGTTTGATGACGGAGATAATGGACGAATAGAACTTGATCACATACGACTTCTGCCGTCTGATTTTCCTATTGTTGGTAAATATCAGATCTCATAGATTTTTTGGGGGGAGGAGTCTTTATTGTTGTTAATATTATCAAGATTGGGACTTAGCAAGGATCATCATCATTGCAGTCCAGGCATGTCCGTAGGTGCTCAAATCTCCTTCTCAACATTTCCATCAGTGTACGGTGACTGTTAACTCCAGTTCTGTGTTGATTAATCAAACGTCTTATACCACTAGCCAAGTGTTTATGTCTTATCACATGCCTCGTAACCACCCGAACCTCCATTGTCAAACTTCTTGTGGTTGTTGCATAGGCCCCACTGGCCTCTCTTATTATTTTTCCTCCTGAGTGTGCTGAAAAAGCCCACGCACGGCGTTGTTGGCAAATGACTGAGCCATCGTTGTAAATAACCACATCTGTATCATTGATGATGTCATTCAAGAGGGCCTCAACCTCAGTGATGAATTATCTTGTTCGCAGTTTTTCTTAATGGATGTAATAACTGTGAAAGTAGTCTGAAATTGAGGTGGCATAGCAATCCATTCCTCTCCTGGATCAATTCCGGAAGGATCACATATTTTCATGAGTATCTTCCGCCTGACTCCAGCCATGATCTGCCTCTCTTGAGTCTACACCTTTTCTCCTTAATGAGTTCTTCATAGAGAGGATGTTCCTTGTTTGCGTTAATTTTTAGGTATGATCTTCCCTTATATCAATAATACTCTGGTACACTGAAGAGTTACTGCATTGCTTTGTTTTTCAATTCCTGCAAATCTGTTTACTTGTATATTGCTAACTGCCAGGACAGCCAATGTATATTTAATGTTAGAGAGGTTAGAGATATAGCTTAGGTCAGGAAGTCACCACTCCATTGAGTACCACTCTACTACTATGGTAAGTTGGCAAACACAAGCATTGGCTATGGAGTTCAGGGAAGTCATCTCTGATGAGTCTCTCCTAGCTATTTGGTGAAGTTTGGAAGACATGTGTGAACATAGTTTAGGTCAGGAAGTTACTCAAGTCCCCCTACTATGTATGCAACAACATAGCTTAGGTAAGTCACCGGCTCTACTATGAGTGCAGACAATAGCTTAGGTCAGGAAGTCACTCGAGTCCCTCTACTTTGGAAGTTGCAGATAACAGTGTAGGAATTAGATATCAAAATTGCTTTATGTTTGAGCTGATCACTTTTACAGACTTGTTGATTATGCTTTGTGTATGAACATATTTGTTGACTATGCTTTAAGAAAGTGTCAATGTATCAACAGAATATGAACCTGATCCATTAGAAACTTTGCCCAAGAGAAAACAGAGAACAATATCAGATGCTTCAGATAGAAGGAAATCAATAGACACATCTGTGTCTAAATCAAGTAAACATTCTAAGGATAAGGAGGAGG
Source organism: Arion vulgaris (assembly GCA_020796225.1). Taxonomy (NCBI): domain Eukaryota; kingdom Metazoa; phylum Mollusca; class Gastropoda; order Stylommatophora; family Arionidae; genus Arion; species Arion vulgaris. The sequence goes on from CM036767.1 coordinate 8,040,519, forward strand.
AAGTTGATGAAGATGATAATGATGACAAGAGTAATGAGGATGTGGACTCTGATAGTTCACACAAAACTGGTTGGTTTCTTGTTTCTCACTTATTTCTGTTTGTATTAATATATTGCTTTTTATGTAAGTAGAACTAGTATCATTCTGTAGACATAGTCAAAACACAACAGCTGAGATATATGTTCGAAGATTTAATATCAGCCACATTAAACATTACAATTACATCTTATAGTTAGTTTAGTTGGTTCCAAAGGCGGCACATAATAATAAATAATTCCTCTTGTACCATTATACGTTACATAGGGCCTGCAAGTAATTTCTCCATACCACTCTATCCTGGACAACTCGCTCAATCTCATCCTTGGGACTGAGACCGATATTTCTTGCCTCTCTCAGCAAAGTTCATTTCAGGGTCTCCTTATAGTTATCCTCTGATATTCATTGATCATTTATCCTCAATGAATGATCAAAGAATATCAAAGCAGGCATTGAAGTGGGATGCAAAGGGTTCAAGAAAGAGAGTCGACCTAAGGAGACCCTGAAGCGAACTTTGCTGAGAGAGGCAGGAAATATCGGTCTCAGTTCCATGGAGGAGATTGAGCGAGTTGCCCAGGATAGACGGTATGGAGAAATTACTTGCAGGCCCTATGTAACGTATAACGGTACTGGAGGAATTATTATTATTATTATTATTTATCCTCAAGGTGTGTCCAACATATCTCTATCTTCTCTTTCTTATAACAGTTGTCACTAGTGGTTGACCAGACATGTCTCTGATTTCATCACTTCTGAATTCGTTCCATTTTATATTCATTATTTTTCGAAGACACCTATTTTCAAATGCATTCAACTTGCTTTCTATATCTTTAGTCATTTTCCAACTCTCACTGGCATATGTTAGGATTGATGCAACATTTGAATTGAACATTCGTAATTGTGTGCTTTGAGGCGGCACATAGGACAGAGGTTTTAGATCTCCATGTGAGTGCGGTTCGTGCTAGTAGTTGGAGATCTTGTATGGTTTTACATCCCAATAGTTTACTTTCTTGTAGGATTGTTCTTCGAAGAGTGGTCTTAGGTCTTCCACGTTTTCTTTCCCAACTGGTGACCACATAAGGACTTGTTGATTTAGTCTCTTTCGTCTGATCTAAGAACATGACCTAAATATTTCCACCTTCGTTTCCTTATAATATTTGATACGGATATACCAGGGACACATCTTATACCAGGGACACATCTTATACCAGGGACATTAAACATTAGAAGGTCTCTATAGCGTATAGGTTAGGTTTTACAACTTGTCGTCTCCAGAGGTACTTGGATTTGCTCCTGTAGAGCCTTGATTGCAGTGATAGTGTTAAGCAATAAGCCAAGTATTACTATTGTGTTGATAGTTTAGCCTCTCTGACTTCAGGGGAGTAGATCCACTCATATCATTTGTAGGTAAAGGGGTCAGAAGAGAACTATTGTGTTAATAGTTTATGCCTATACTCATGTACCACTATATCATTCGTAGGTAAAGTGGTGAGAACAATTGTGTTGATAGTTTATGCCTATACTCATGCACCACTATTTCATTTGTAGGTAAAGTGGTAAGAGAGAACTTTTTGGAAGTGGGATGGAAAGCACCAAAAGACCAGGTCTAAAGGGCAAGGCCAAGAAAGTGTTTTACAAAGCTATTTCCCGTGGCAAAGAAACTGTCAAGGTTGGAGACTCTGCTATTTTTGTGTCCAAAGAACGTGTCAACTGTCCATATATTGGCCGCATTGAAAGTCTGTGGGAAGGCTGGAATGGTCAGATGATGGTCAGAGTTCAGTGGTACTATCATCCAGAGGAGACAGAATCAAACAAAAAATTAGCAGATCCCAGGGTAGGCATTATTATTAGCTATATCAAATTTATATCTCCTTGTTCATATTTCTTATTGTTTTTGTTATTGGTTTTTTTTTTCGATCCAGAAGCACTTGAGTTTCAACTCTTCGGCTCAGTGCCAAGGACATCATAACCCTTCGGTTCGGCACCACAAACACCGTAAATCTGGAGCACCTGTGGCTTTTCTGCCATCCCACAGAATTTAACTGCACTCACCGGGCTTGTCACCCGTCGTCCAACGCGCTACAGATACTATATATAAATCTACTACAACGAAAATTAAAAAAAAGTTAAAAATGATACTGGTGCTGGATAGGACACACTTTGTGAAAACCGGAGGGGAATATAACAAGAAGTGTCTTTTCCTGGAACCCACAGGAGCAGCGAAAGAAGGGGATGTCGAGAAATACATGGAGACGAGATTTGAAGGCAGAGATCAACAATATCAAGAAGAGCTGGAGGGAGCTGCAGGAGATAGCTAGAGATAGGAAGATTTGGCATGAGTTAGTTGAGGGCCTAGCCCAATCCGGGTAAAAGGCATAGAGAGAGAAAGAGAGAGAGTGTAAACAGATTGTCAACTTTAGGTCCTGTGTTCATGTTGAGCATGTAACTTTGGTTCTGTGTTCATGTTGAGCATGTAACTTTGGTTCTGTGTTCTATGTTGAGCAGTAACTTGGCCTGTGTTATAAATGATTTTGGTCCTGTGTTCATTTGGATGTAACCTGTGTTCATGTTGAGCATGTAACTTTGGTCCTGTATTCAGGGACATGAAGCATGTAAATCTGGTAGTGACACATTGTTGACAGCAATTTTGGTCCTACATTTTCATCATCTAGAAATGTATTTGGACTTCTGTGTTCATGCTTGCATTACCCTTTTCCAGTGTTCATTGTCTGTAATTTGGACCTGTCTTCATGTTGAGCCATGTTACTGAATCTTCTGTGTTCATGTTGGAGAAGTAATTTGGTCCTGTGTCATCAATGAGCACATACAACTGCCATGTAAAATCAATCAAGAGATAGTTGGACACAAATTGTTAACAGCAATTTTGTAATGCATTCCTACAAATTTCAATCTCCTAAAAATTATATTAGGGAACCTCATCAATGTTAATGTTCTGCCACTTTCACTGAATCTTCTTATCTAAGAATTAGATTGGAGCACATATTTATATTTGGGACACTGCGTCAATGCTACATGATTCATGCCATTGTTACTGAGATCTTCTTATCTAAGACATAGATTGGAGCACAGATATTTATTTGATAAAATGCAGTGATGGGGGTCTTAATCAATTATCAATCAGTCTTCATGTACATCATCATCATCAAATAGCTTGTCCTGAGCAGAACTTTGTCACCCCAACAGTCCTCTGGAACTTCTCTCGCTCTCATAGGCCAGATGTCCTGCCTCTGCAGCCTTCCTGTTCAACCCATCAGTTTCATCTTAAATCTATCTTCTCCGTGGTCTTCCTCTTCTTCTCTTTGCCGGTATGCCTCCTTCCATGATGGTCTTCTTCAGCCCTTCATTTCTTTTTATATGTCCAAAATATCTCAATTTTCTCTTTCGTATTTGTAGCATCAGCCAGTTTTCTTTGATTTTGAGTTCTTTCTGGATAGATCTATTTGTTCTCTTTTCTGTCCAAGATATACGAAGGACTTGTACCAGAAAAGTTGACTTTCTGGAGTAACCATTTCTTTTTGGGCTAACCAGTCTTTCCTGCCAAGTAAAGTTGCAAAAAAAAGGTCAATTTTTAGGGGAAGAGATTGTCCAGAAATGATTGTTAGTGTTCTGTTATTATGTCCACATTAATTTCAATCTGTTTTTTTTTTTTGGTTTATGTGTCGAAGATTTTTGCTAGGAAAATTGGATTTTCTCATACAAAGATAACTATTGTATAATCCACAGAATGCACTCTTTGAATCACAGCATGAAGATGAGAACGACATTCAAACAATTGCTCATAAGTGTCAGGTGTTGTCTTTTGCTCAGTACAAGAAGCGATTTGGTGGTGTTACCAAGAAGGGACAACATCTTAAACATAATGTGTTCTTTGAGAATATGATCCACCAGAATTCTCATCCGTGTCGACAATGAATACATTTTCACTTTATTCTGGCGACAGTTATGATAGTCTAATGTGACTAATGTATGGGATAGCATGTAATGTATGTCAGATATCTCATGACATGTCTGTTATCCAATGACTAATCATGTTTCATAGTTAAAGATATGATTACGTTAGTCTATGGACTAATGGTACAGATAGTCTATGTGACTAATATATGTACTCATGCCTAAATATGACTATTGGTATGTTACTGTTGTCTCAATGAATTAATGTATTTACTTAGTCTTTATGCTATTGGTATGTTACTGTTAGTCTCAATGTGACTATGTATGTTACTGATAGTCTCAATGTGACTAATGTCATTACTCATAGTCTTAATATGACTATTGGTATGTTACTGTTAGTCTCAATGTGACTAATGTATGTTACAGATAGTTCAATGTGACTATGTATGTATTAGTCTTAATATGACTATTGGTATGTTACTGTTAGTCTCAATGTGACTAATGTATGTTACTGATAGTCTTAATATGACTATTGTATGTTACTGTTAGTCTCAATGTGACTAATGTCTATTACTGATAAGAAACTATTACAGTAACTGTGACACATTTTGTCATTAATTTTGTCATCTTCGTGAGATGATACTTAAATAGTAGCCAATGATGAAACTATTACATCAGTTCTTGTCAGCTTGTTCAAATCTATTGATGAGGCAGATTTTTAATAATGTACAATTTAGCAAAGTTTTTACAGAAGAATTTTATTTATCAGGTACACACACTCTAACTCCAGAAAGTGGTCAGATAAACACACTAAAACCCAACCTAGACACATGTGGTCAGATAGACACACTAAAACCCAACCTAGACACATGTGGTCAGATAGACACACTAAAACCCAACCTAGACACATGTGGTCAAGCACAACTTAATAATCAGTCTAAAAATCTTGACTTTCCATCTGAGAGTATGCTGTTAAAACTTTTAGATATTTTTTTGTTTTTATACACAATTTTATATATTACGGCTATGTTTTCATCCTCATTAAATAATTTGTCCTGAGCAAAACTTTGCCACTCTAACAGTCCCTCAGAATTTTTCTCTCTCATTGGCCAGATGTCCCACGTCTGCAGTCGTCATGCTCAAATCATCAGTTACATCCTGAATCCATCTTCTCTGTCTTCTTCTTCTTCTTTCTTTGCATTCGTTCTTTACGACCAATTTTAATCACTCTTTGTGATATGTTTGATCTTTGCCAAAACGTGTATACATTGCACATTGGTTTGGTAGGCCCCTAAACGCATAAGACTTCTACACGTTTAGGACACATGCATCCAATTTCAGCCAAACCTCCTTAGTCGCCTCTTACGACATTGTGGCAGGTAACAGTGGTTCTATTCTTTACACCCCAAATTTGGGCCCGGTAACCACTCTGGCGATCTTCTCTGTGATATGGCTATGATTATTATTACTGTTGTACAAACAACGGAATAGGCAGAGTTTCATAGACAGAAAAACAGACAAATAAACAAGTTTTAGGAAAACTAGGCATGAAGAAACAATTATTAAGAGAAATAAAATTCAGACAAGTAAAGTATTTTGGTCACATAAAAGGACATGACACCTTGATAAAATCTTTACTAGAGGGAAAGTTGAGGGCAAGAGCAAGAGGAGAAGATAAGTAGGAGGGAAACTTTAAGAAGTGGACAGGTTACAGTCTGGCAGAGTGCAACACCAAGACAAAAGACAGAGGATGCTGGAAATTCATTGCAGCCAACCTTTGATGTGGAGACAGCACCTGATGATGACAAACAACAGATGCTGCAGAACATTCAATATTATCCAACAATATATCAGCTGTAATAATCCACTGCCACTATCCTTCTTGTTTATACTTCAGATCTGAGATCACATAATCTTCTACCCAGATCTGAGTTTAGTAAATATTGATAAATAAATACATGTTTAATCATCAGCTCACACATTTCCAAAAACCATTATTATATAACTTTGTCTATAATTCAAGTTATTTATTATTAATTATATTGCCAGCAAAGATAGCATCACACATCAGCACATTATTTACACAGTGTTTGATATTGATGCCATTTGTGTGAGTTTTTATTCTTCATTCTCAATTGAAAAGATTATTAAATGATGTTGATTGATTGATTGGACCATCATCATTGCACTTCAATGAGTACCCATGTGTGCTTCAATCTCTTTCTTACACAGGGAGGTCTCAGCGGCAGTGCCCAAACTCCATAGCACCAGCAAGGGTCCCAGATGTAATTTAGAAGATGGTGAAAATAATTTTTAGCAATTTAATTTAAAAAATTTTTTTTAATGAATTTTGCCAGGGCAGTGGTTTTTCAGTCTGCTCTTCTCGATTTTGAACTGCCAAGGGTTCTTTTACGTGCTCAACTTAAACACGGGACCTACGTTTTATTATCTATCTCCAATAGGACTAGGAGCTCGATCTTACCTACAGAGATCAGGAATCTCTGGATAAATTCCCAGATGGCTCCACGAGGGAGCGAACCAATTACCTTTGAAACAAGAGGCTATCACCTAATATCTATGCCACAGAGAGCTCTTATTAAAAGATGTCAACTTGTGAAGTAGAGACTATATTTTTATTGTTCTTGTTTTTCAGAATCAAGTTTAGTTTAGACAATAAAATGAGTACATATTTAATACACTATATTAGTTTCAATATTATCATTTGACTGTAGTACAGCCATTTATCATATTTCACTGTAGTACAGTTGTTTGTTATCACATTTGACTGCAGTACAGCTGTTTGTTATCACATTTGACTGTAGTACAGTCATTTGTTATCACATGTGACTGTAGTACAGCCATTTGTTATCACATTTCACTGTAGTACAGCCATTTGTTATCACATTTGCCTGCAGTACAGCCATTTGTTATCACATTTGACTGCAGTACAGCCATTTGTTATCACATTTGAACTGCTTTTGTTTGAACACCAGCATTAGGTTCAGGCTTATGATGACTTCAAGAGAACACAATGTACATGAGATGCGATCAGAAGACTTGACTACTGCACTTTGGACTTCACTAATCAGAATAAAGAGAGCGGTGAAAAAGAGCACAGAATAATTACAAATTATGAGGTATAATAAGACTTGACTACTGGACTTTGGACTTCACTGATCAGAATAAAGAGAGTGGGTGAGCAAAAATTACATGAGGTATAATAAGACTTGTCTACTGCACTTTGGACTTCACTAATCAGAATAAATAGAGTGGGTGAGCACAAATTACAAGATAAAACACTTGACACCAATACATTATTTGCTATAAGAATAGCTGAACCCTTCTTTAAAGAATAACTTTGCAAATAAAATAATGTTTTTGGAATTTTACTGTGTACAAAGCAAAAAGCCATGCAAAAGATGAACCTCATAGATAACAGAGGCGACAAAAGACACTATCTACGAAGCGCACACAAGGGCCCGTTTTAGAAATCTCTTCTTGACCTAACGCTGTGAGGCAAACAGGATTCAAGGAAAGAAATGACTGTTATGTCATGTTATGTTATGCGATCGACGTCACGGCACATTGGGCATTCCCATGCATGCTCTGTCCTCCGCTGCAGCAGCATCCTAAAGTCCATTTGCTCATCGTACCATGAGAAATGACTGTGTTCTTGTAGACAGATTTGAATAGCTTCTGTCAATCGTGATGATTTCTAAAACACCAAACTCTTGTTTGGCTTAATCCTACATGAAATTTTTTACATTATAGCTTTCACAGTTTGTTCAATGTTGCCTGTTCATGGTTATATTATCAATGGATACTGTTTATTGTGATTGACATCGCTTCGTACAATGTGTGCTGTGCGCACAGGTGACCCATATTATATCATTACAACACGAAATTGTATGTGCAATTTTTTCTCACGCCCATGTTATGGGCAATCAGAATATGGTTTGTTGTATAGATACTGATGCTGTTGTTGCTGCTTCTGGTTACGTAGAGCCATGTACGGTAAGAATATGTTAACATAGAATGTTTTCTGTCTGTGGATCGTTTTCTGTCTGTGGAACATAACATGCAAGATCTTCTTCGACCGCTCTAAATCGACAACTTGTTAACTATTCTTTGTGTTTTCTATGTGATTCTAGCTTAAGAGCGATTGTACATTGTGCTAGTTATGCACTTACAAGTAGGTCAGCACACCCGATTTTTGTTACGCTTTTTATTTGTTACGGTAGTTCCTAGGCCCCTACATCAGTTACCTCTTACATGCCTTGTATGTCGCAGTATTACTATTTTTGCTCCTGCTCCCTTGTGACCTCGCAGCACACTGGTTATTTGTTCTATCAATCTATCAAATTTTCGGGTGCCTTAACAATGGGGGCTAGCTGTTAGGTTACAGCAAAAAGCAAATGCTGTAACCTACCCGCTAGCCCCATTGTTAAGGCACCCAAAAATTTAACAGATAGCTAAGCAACAGATCTCAGTTCCATGGAGGAGATTGAGCGAGTTGCCCAGGATATAGCGGTATGGAGAAATTACTTGCAGGCCCTATGTAACGTATAACTACAAGAGGAATTATTATTATAAGCAACAGATGATCAACAGCATATTTATACCTACTTTGTGTTATCAGAGCCAAACATGGACAATTTAGCAAAGCGCAGTCACAAAAAATAACTACATGTGAAATGCGTTGCCTCTGAAAAGTTACCAACAACACAGAAAAGACAGAGTCACCAACATCAGCATAAGAAAGAAAGTTGGCCATGAACCTTGCTTGAATTACATTGAGAAACAAAGAGCGGAGTGGTTTGGCCACTTAATAAGAATGCATCAAGACTCCACAGTATACAGAGTCTTCTACAACAGAACATTGGGAAAGAAGGCAAGAGGAAGACCACAAAAAGATGGTTAGATGGCATAGCAGAATCCTGTCAAAGAGCAAAAATAGCAATCACACAAGCCACCAGAACAGCGCAAGACAAAAACAGAAAACACGACACTGGGCAACAACCCGGTAGCAGTGTGACGACAGAAGAAGAAGAAGACGAACAAGAATTCATCAAACAAGTCAGATCAGTCAGTGAATGATCAACCAGGGATGTCAAATTGTTGTTAGTGAATGATCTGTCACATTTCATCACAGATCTTGCTGCTGAAGTTTGTTCTTGTGGAAGAGTTTTCCTGTAGATTTCTTCATCAAGTAAGATCTTCAACATGTATTTGGTGGGTGATAAATGTCATGTTTTATTCACACACAGAAAATTGACCTGTACTATGGGGAACTGCCATTTATATCATGAAGGATAGAATACACAATTAGAAAAGATTGTCCTTGTCATGACAGATTCAAAGCTTGTTGGAATCATCCATTTTATTCAGGATGTATGTTTCTTCTTTGGACTCTCCATATCGACTACTTGTTAAACCACTCTTCGTGATTTTATGTGATCCGAGCCTTAGAGCGATTGTACTTTGTGCTAGTTATGCACCTACAAGTAGACCAGCACATCCTGCGAAGCTGTTTATTTACTAGAGTAGCTTCCTTAGATCCCTACCTTAGTCGCCTCGTATGATATGCCTTCTAGGTTTCAGTGTTACTATTCTTTGCTCCCCTTGTGAGTCCTGACAACACACAAGCAGGAAAGTGGCTTTTTTAACTGTGCAGTAAAACCATTTATTTTTTCATGTTCTTCTGACCATTTTTCAGAGTAATGTGGACTCTAATGTGGAGCTGTGGACTAATGAATTCTTTTTCTTGTTTTGTATATGTTTGATGTTAAATACCAGTTAATGCCAAGAATTGTCCAATATTTGAATGTCAAATGTTACATTTAGTCAACATGTGATCCAACAGTAGTCATGATGGTTTCATGGATATAAATTGATTGATTCATTCATTCATGCATATAAATTAATTGATTGATTGATTCGTGAATATAAAAAAAGTGTTAATGTATAGACACATAAGTTCATGTACGATTTATCAAGTGTTATTGTACATAATACAAGTTGATACGTCACATATGAAGTGTTATTGAATGTATGATGTGTTTATGCGTCATATATTAAATGTTATGTACATATTTTTGTACATACATTTGCTCTTTCATATTGTTACAATCTTTCACCATCTTTACTCCTGAACTCCATTTGCAGAATTATGATTGTTTTGTTTCACATTATTCTCAATGTTTGGTTATATATTTGATTGTTTACATTCACACAATATGCTGAATGTATTGATGCTTTGCCCAGGTGGTGGTATATACTAGCCTCATTGTTTATTGAATTGATTTGTTCGTATATCAGTGAATCAAATGTATTCTTTGACAAGAAAATGAAAGCTTAAAATATATCGCAAGAGAAACTCTGTTTGAATAACTTTGATAAGAATGAATGAAGGAATGAATGAACGAACTGATACCACATGTGTAATATTCACTCACTTCTAGTACACAATAATATAGATTGACAGAAAGATTTTTAAAAAGGGTGTTTTAAAGCCGAAGGATTGACTTCATTGCACCTGGGTTTACCCCATATGGCCCGATCCCTCTTAGCAGAAATAGCACGCCACCTGTCGAAAGTATTGAATAAAGCACGAACTCCGCAGCTCCTGCAACAATCCTAGGAATCTCTGGAAAAAATGCACTAGTGAACGATGCGGTCTGGATTCAAACCCATGCCCTTTTAACTTGCAAGGCCTTAACCATTTTGCCACAGAGGCCATCAGAACGTAATACGTTATATACAGGACTTGGTGACAGAAGAAGAATAGTAATACATTATATATCTTCTTCTTCTTCTTTGCAATCACCCTTAGACTGATGTACCAGATTTCCCCATAAATTTCATTCATGTGGAAATCTCTCTCGCTATCCCCATGTGAAAATCTGATTCATGCAGCCTTAGCATGGGTGAGTTTCTTCACATCTTCAGCACCATTTGAAGCTCTGGTGCTTATCCTTCAGTGATGTGTCTGGTTTTAGCCAGTGTTTACTGGGTTCACTCTCCGTCAGTCTTTGACTGTCCCCAGCCGACCTGCAAGGCAGCAGGTTGTATACATTATATATAGGACTTGGTGAGTAGTGGAGAAGACTTTGATAAATGTGACCTCAGTCTTGCAGGTTTACTGTGCACACTTTGAGAATCACTGGAAACAGCAGAAACAACACCTAACTAGCATGTGTGATATATTCTGCAAGATATCAATTCTGATAAGTTACATATATCAATTAATCAGTCAAGTGCCATGCCTGCCGGCGTAGGGGATCATGTCTCTCCACAACTCTCTCTGCTTGGTGCATGTAATCAGTTCTGATGTCGACCTTGTGTTTAACCATGATGTCAGGCCATCCAGCATCTTCTCCCTATGTCATCCGCGATCTCTCCTTCCCTGAATTTTACCTGTTACCAAATGTTCAGGTGGTGTCTGTGGCTTAGGGGATAGTGACTCGGTCTATTAACCCCGCGTTCTGAGTTTGAATCACGCATGGACAGTTTGGATGCAAATTGTTTCGTGGATTTTTACAAAAGGATGATACCGCCACCCGTTCAGAAAACAATGGCAAACTACTGAACATAATAATGCCTAGAAAAATCACAAACAGCGTTAAAATCTGGGGTTTGATTCGCAAAGTCCTGTAAAGGATATGCAATTAACTTTACCAAATGTTCTAAGCCTTCTCTTCGCATTATATGCCCGAAGAACCTTGATTGTCGGATTCTTATTCTTTTGATAAAGTTTCTTTGTGAGCAGGCCTGATTTAAAACCTCATTTGTTTTCTTCGCTCTCCATGAAATTTTCAGCATTCTTCTGTAAAACCACATCTCTGTGGCTTCCAATGATCGTATTGGTTGTTTATTCATTGTCCATGATTTGCTGCCATACAGAAGTATTGGATCAATATAGCACTGAAGTATTCGTTTTCATGTGTGTTTTTCATTTTCATAAAAGATGTTTTCGCTTGAGTTATACATATATACAAATAGATATAAAAACCAACCGACTATGAAAGGAACAAATAATGTTAAGACAGAATTGATGTTAGCATGCCACCAATGACAAGGTTCAATATTTCCTTAAGCTAAGATTTACATATTATCTACTTCTTCTTTGAGTTCTTTCTTTACGACCAATTTTAATCACTCTTTGTGATATGTTTGATCTTTGCCAAGAATGTGTATACGTTGCACATTGGTTTTTTTAGGCCCCTAAACTCTTAGACTTCTACACATTTAGGACACATGCATCCGATTTCAGCCAAACCTCTTTAACCGCCTCTTATGACATCTGTGGCAGGTAACAGTGGTTCTATTCTTTACACCCCAAATTTGGGCCCGGATACATGGGCCAAATATTATAAATTTATGTATTTTCTGTTTAGTAGATAACAATGTGTGGCATCTGTAGCGTAAGCAGTAGTGAGCTCGATCACAATCCAAGTGTACCTGGTTCAAACTCCATAGCAGGCAGTTTGGAAGAAAATTTGTTCTGTGGAATTTTGAGAACAGTAAACACAGACCTCGCTGTTCAGAAAGCAATGGAAAAACTACCAAACGATAAGTGGTGCCTAGAAAATTGGACTCGTTTACTGTTCTTGATGGCGGCGTCCTGTAAAGGATATGCCATGATTTTCATTTCAGATAACATTGTAGATACATGGGGGAGTCTTTGTGGCTAGTGGTTAAGCCCTTGCTTGCGTGCACAGGTCGGGGTTCGAATCCAGACTGCAACGTTCTGCTTTTAAGTGCATTTTCCCAGAGACCTCTAGAAGTGTTGTCGGAGCAACAGAGTTCATGCTTTGTGCAATGCTCCCAGTAGATGGCGTGTCATTTTTGCAGATAGGGACTTAAGCCATGGGGTAAAACCGTGCAGTGAAGTCAACCCCTTCAGCTTGAGTTCTTTAATGTAGATACATGATATTTCATTGAATGCTGAACTGATTAGCAAATATTTGTTTTTCAAGTTAATATAAGATATATCTATATTTGATTTATTTGATTTCATATGATGGTTTTGCCAGTGCAGGATACCCATCTGCGATGGTATGACAGGACTACAAACAGGGAACTCTGGGATAGAACAACGACAGGTGGAACAAGAGATAAGGAGCAGAAGGTGGCAATGGATAGAACACACACTGAGGAAACCCCCTAACAGCATCACAAGACAGGCTCGCCCGAGTGGTTACCGGGCCCAAATTTGGGGTGTAAAGAATAGAACCACTGTTACCTGCCACGATGTCGGAGAGGCGACTAAGAAGGTTTGGCTGAAATCGGATGCATGTGTCCTAAACGTGTAGAAGTCGGGCGTTAGGGGCCTACAAACAATGTGCAACGATACACGTTCTCAAAGATCAAACATATCACAAAGAATGATTAAATTGTAGTAAAGAACAACCAAAGAAAGAAGAAGAAGACAAGACAGGCTGTCCGATGGAACCCCCAGGGCAATAGAGGTAGGGACACCTGGAGATGGGAACAATGCAAGAAAATGGTGAGGGGAAAGATCTGGGAAGGATGGCCTTGGGTAAGCGGGCTTGAAGGCCTTGGTTGGACTCCATGCTTCCCTAGGGGCAAAGGGTAAAGAAGATATGATGGTTTAATCAGTGTTGTTGTTCAAGTCTCTGCTGAACACATTAAGTTACCATTTAGCCACTCATAGACGCATCCGAGAATTTTGCATGGAAAGTAAAGAATTACCAATATCTCCATTGTGGAGCATTTTATTTTGAAATGGAAGACTAATTAACGAAATCCAACAAAGATGCAATAGATTAGTTATAGGTTACTAAAATGGTGTAATTGCCAGACCCATAAGTGCTTAGTCTCCCCCAACAGATATCAAATGTGACTTGCTGGTTAAACACTTTCCCTCACTCTTCCCTCAGGCATCCAGTGCTACCCATACAACAGGTAACTCCAAACTGGTTAAATCGCTGGATTGATTCAACATCTATTCTAGTGTCTTCATACAACAGGCAGTGGCGGAGAGACCAAAGAACATCCCCCTTATCCATCTTCAACTCCGCAACAATCGATGCAAGTCTGGCCACCCTCCCATTGCCACAAACACCTGCATGCCGAGGACAGTAGATCCACGTAAGCCTCTGGATGTTAAAAACTTCCATTCAGATTGAATAAAGCAAATCGAGGAGTAATGATAGAAAAGAAAGTTGATGTAACTCACTACAGAAACAATTAATAAATTGAAATGTGTGGTTAGTTACAGTTGTTGCCTTATGTTATGCAGGGAATCAAAGAATGGATGGTGCAGGAAAGTGCCTTATGTAGTGTATACCATGGACTGTTGACTATGGTTGCTTGTATCATGAATGTTGTACAGAAAGCAATTATCAATTTGTTATCAATGACTGTATACACATATTGTTATTTGATTCATGAAGAAAATCATGAATTTGAAAGATTGGTTATATCATTGCTTCAGCATATCTCTCTCTCTCTCTCTCTCTCTCTCTCTTTTTACCCCGGATTGGGGCATAGGTCCTCAACCAACTCATGCCAAGTCTTCCTATCTCTAACTATCTCCTGCAGCTCGCTCCAGCTCTTCTTTATATTGTTGATCTCCGCCTCCAAATCTCGTCTCCATGTATTTCTCGGCCTGCCCTTCTTTCGCTGTCCCTGCGGATTCCAGACAAGGACCCTTCTTGTTATATTCTCCTCCGGTTTTCGCAAAGTGTGTCCTATCCAGCGTCAGCATCTTTTTGTAACCTGTTGCTTCACTGAATCTGTCTTGTTCCTCTCCATAAGTTCCTCATTTGTGACCCTATCATACCTCAGCATATATATATATATATATATATATATATATATATATATATATATATATATATATATATATACAGTATATATATATATAAAGCACAAGTTGTTCAAGAGATTTCTCAAAGGAAACTATACTTCTTTCTTCTTTCTTTTCTTTCTCGAATCCTGTATGCCTCACAGCGTCAGGTCAGGAAGAGATTTCAAAACGGGCCCTAGTATGCGCTTCGTAGATAGTCTCTTTCCTGCCTCTGTTATCTCTGAGGTCCACTCTTTGCGTGGCCGCCTTTTGCTTTGTACCCATTGTATGAGCAGCATTGCTCTTTGGGTGCACTGTCTGATGGTAATCTGCTTACGTGACCGAACCATTTAATTTGTTGTTTCTTGATGAAGTCTAGTACTGATGTTGTACCCACTTTTTCCTGATGTCTTCATTTCTCAACCGGTCTCTTCTTGTTACACCCAGCATTCTGCGAGACACTTCATCTCTGTTGTGACTAGTTCTTCTATCGCTTGTTGTCAGCGCCCAGGTTTGGCACTGGTAACATAATGTGGGAGAAAGATTGTGTTGAACATTGCTCTTTTGTGTTCATGGTGACGTGTTTGCATCTTAAAATTGGCGCCATTGCCCTATCATTTGATTTGCTTTGTTGCATCTGTGTTGAATTTCATTAGTTATTCTTCCATTTGCTGAAAAATGCTCCCCAGGTATGTGAAATCTTTTTCTTGATTTAGTAGATGATTATCGATGGAGATGTTGGTAGTGTTTTCCTCTCTGGCGAATGTCATTACTTCTGTTTTGTCGATGTTTATTCTCATGTTGTATTCAGATTATGCTAACTGAGTCTGTTGAAATTGTTGTTGTAGCTGTTTTCTGTTGTTGATATGATTGCCTGATCGTCTGCAAAAAAAATTCATTTAAGAGTTCTCGAGGTTGTTTCACAGTGGTGTTAGCTATTTTACAAATGTGGTCAGTATGTGATGAATAGCAGCGGGATAGTATGAACCTTGTCTTACTCCTGACCCTACGTGAAACTTTTCTGATAATCCTGTATTTGTTCTAATGCACATTGGCTGTCAGTATAAATGTTCTTGCAAAGGTTGATTAGGTGTTCATTAACCCCATAGGTTGTTAGTATTTTCCACAACTTGTGCCTATCTACGCGGTGAATGCTTTTTCCTGATCTACAAATGCAACGTGTAAATGTTTGTCGAATTCGATAGTCCTTTCTACTAACTGTCTGAGGGCGAATATTGCGCCTGTACAGCTTTTGTTCTTCCTGAATCCCATTTGGGAGTCATTAAGCTGTGGCTCGATGATGTGGCGGGGCCTTTTCTCAAGTATTTTGCAGAATATTTTCCCAGTGTGGCTCAGTAGGGCTATGCCTCTATACTTTGTACAGTCCCTCTTGCTACCTTCTTCTTCCAGATGGGAACAATTGTAGCATTCCTCCAATCTTCTGGTGTTTCTTTGTGATCCAGACTTGGTTGAATAGTCTATGGAGCCAGCTGATTCCTACCTCTTTAGTTGCTTTGATTAGGTCGGCGGGATATTGTCTGGGCCTGGTGTTTTATTAGGTGGGGCCATATTTACAGCATTTCTGATCTCTGATAGTGTTATGCTTGGTTCTACTTCTGAAGTTACATTTACTGTGTGTTCTTGAGTGTTCGGTTGGTCCTCTTGTTGTAGGTTGAGAAGTTCACTAAAGTATTGTCGCCATCTGTTCATTATCATTTTTGGATCATTAAGAGCTTGGCCGGTTTCATCGTTAATAATTTCAGTTGGGTCATATTGTTCTTGTCTTTCCCGCATAGCTTTAATTTTCTTGTAAAAATGTCTTGTTGAATTTTGTAGTCTGAATTTAATGTTTCGCCATAATCTTGCCATGCTTGTATTTTAGACTTCTTTATTATATCCTTGGCTTGTTTTCTAGCTGTTCTATACTCAGTGAGGTCGTTTTGATGTTTGTTTTTGCCCATAAGTTGTATCTGTGTTTTTTCTCCTTTACCGCTAGTTTTACTGTATTCCACCAAGTTGTGCTTTTGGTCGGGTACCTCTGTATTTTGCTGTTCCGATGTTTCTTTGGCTGCTTCTAATAAAGTTCTCTTAAATACTGTCCATTCTTCTTCTACTGACTTGCTTTCTTCAGTTAGTTTAACAAAATTATCTGTGACTCTTTGAAGATATGACTCTTGTGTGTTGACATCTGTTAATTTATTGATTTTGATTATTTCTTTTGTAGTCGTGTGTTGCCCTCTGGTACTCTTCTTGTGTGTTCTGATAGTCATAACTACCGCTTTGTGGTCCGTGTCTATGCATAAATTTGGTATAGCCTAGCGTCTACCACTGACCTTCTTTTTGATCTTTTGACTAGAATGAAATCTATTTGGCTCTTGCAGTCTAAGTTGTTCCATTTGTACCAAGTATAAATTGTGATTGCGTGTTGAAATTGTGTGTTGGTAATAATTAGGTCGTGCATACACAATTCCAGAAGTCTTATCGTTTCCATTTCTCTGACTAGTGTTGTCTCCGAAGTGTCCTAGATATGCCTCAACTCCTGTCCTATCAGAACCTAAATGTGCATTAAAATCACCCAATAGAAAGTAGTCTCCCTCTGATTTGATTCTATTTATAGTATCGCTAATGACGTCATAAAATTCATCGCATTCTTCTATATTGTCAGCACTATTACATTCTTCTATATTGTCAGAACTATACTTCTTTGAACGATAATGGAGAATTGATGCAGTCAAGTGGTTGAAACACTGGCATAACAAACAGAAGAGACAGGGGCTGCTTTCAGTCCAGCTGCTATAATAATTGGGCTATTTCTAGTACTGTGAAGTCTCTTAACACTTGACACCCATACATCATTAGATGTTAACTTGAATTATGACAGTGGAGATATCTTGTATGATGCCATGTTCAGTTTTGTTGTTTGATATTTAACCAACATGTTGTTGTTGTTTTGTTGATTGAAATGATAATGTTTACTATCCAGACAGTGACAAACATAGCAAGACTTAATTTGGTGGGACTTAAATGATGGGACTTATATGACAAGACTGAATTATATAGACTTTGTTATGTGATCTGAAATTAATCTCAATCTATTTGTAGTAGAGTAATAGATAGACTTGGATGAGGTTAAACTGAAGTAAAATAATAGATAGACTTGGCTGATGTTAAACTGAAGTAAAGTAATAGATAGACTTGGCTGATGTTAAACTGAAGTAAAGTAATAGATAGACTTGGCTGAGGTTAAACTGAAGTAATAGATAGACTTGGCTGAGGTTAAACTGAAGTAAAGTAATAGATAGATTTGGCTGAGGTTAAACTGAAGTAAAGTAATAGATTTGGCCTGGTTAAACTGAAGTAAAGTAATAGATAGACTTGGCTGATATTAAACTGAAGTAAAGTAATAGATAGACTTGGCTGATGTTAAACTGAAGTAAAGTAATAGATAGACTTGGCTAAGGTTAAACTGAAGTAAAGTAATAAGATAGACTTGGCTAAGGTTAAACTGAAGTAAAGTAATAGATAGACTTGGCTGAGGTTAAACTGAAGTAAAGTAATAGATAGACTTGGCTGATGTTAAACTGAAGTAAAGTAATAGATAGACTTAGCTGAGGTTAAACTGAAGTAAAGTAATAAGATAGACTCGGCTGATGTTAAACTGAAGTAAAGTAATAGATAGATTTGGCCAAGGTTAAACTGAAATAAAGTAATAGATAGACTTGACAGAGGTTAAACTGAAGTAAAGTAATAGATAGACTTGGCTGAGGTTAAACTGAAGTAAAGTAATAGATAGACTTAGCTGAGGTTAAACTGAAGTAAAGTAATAAGATAGACTTGTGATGTTAAACTGGTAAAGTAATAGATAGATTTGGCTAAGGTTAAACTGAAGTAAAATAATAGATAGATTTGGCTGAGGTTAAACTGAAGTAAAGTAATAGATCAGGAATCAGGAATGGTGAGACGCAACTGGGTGGAGGTACTGGTACAGACAATGATCAGAGAAATCACCTTCATTTTGTTCCTGAGCACACAGGAGTTAGGTGTAATGAACGAGCTGATAGATTGGCTGGCTTGGCTACAATATCAGAGGCAGCTGCCATGGATCGAAATGACATTCTTCACGCATTGAGAGAGTCTTTCCGAAACAGAGGAGTTTCAGGGCTGTGAATCCCACTCGCTGACCAGATTGAAAGAGATGGGTGTCAATATTGGTGAAGCCCAAAAAAACGACATACTAAATATGCAAAGAGATTGATTAATCAACATCAAAATGGCGTGTTGGATCGTTGGACGCTGCTGGATTTGCTGAGGCGGAGATCGGAGCACCTATGGACATGTCCGAGTGCTATGATGATAGTCCTCATATAACTGAACTGAAAGTAATAGATAGACGTGGCTGAGGCTAAAGAAAGGCGAAACATGTAAAGAAGATGTAATATAGTTTGATCAAGTACAAAAACAAGATAAATCTGAAGGTAAACATATGATTGATAACCTGCTGCCTTGTAGGTTGGCTTGGGGACAGCCAAAGGTTAACGGAGAGCGAACCCAGTATACGCTGGTTGAAATTGAATACCTCGCCGAAGGACAAGCACTAGGGCTCCAAATGATACTGAAGATTGTGACGTAAAACTATGTTCTTGGCAAAAGCTGTTTATATATCACAATAAGAATGATAAAAATGGCTGAAAAAGATATGATTGATGAATGAACAAACACAATCTATTTCCAGCACAGTAATAGATAGACTTGATGGAAGTTCAACATATGATTTATATATGAGTATTTTCAATGTAAAATATGGTTATATGAAGAACAATCACATCTCTTCCTGTAAGCTCATTACTCAGTCAGTGTTTCACAGTCAACCAGTAAACCGATAGGTGCGGCAAGATGGGAAAACCATGAGAGAAAACCCAGGAAATGCATCAATCAACACAGAACGGGAGTTGTTAGCCTAAACACACTGAGATACATGCTTGGGAGGAGATCAGAGCCAGTTATGGACATGTACGATGAAGATAATCCTTAAATGAACAATAAACAACCAGTAAATAATACTGATTGGCTGATAAACGACATACTATACAGGAAACATTAGATACTTTGGTCACATTAAGCGTCATGATGGCCTGGAAAGAACAATATTAGAGGCAGGGTCCCAGGACGCAGAGACAGACCAAGAAGAAGATGGCTACAAGATATTAAAGAAACCATGAATATGACCATCGACGAAGTGGGTGAACTGGCTAGAGACAGAGTGAATTTGAGATGTGCTGCAAAGAGAGCAACGTCCTATAAAGGATACGCACCTTGATGATGAAATAATACTATTGTTATAGGACAATGTCACATTCCAAAATAACAATAACTGACAGATGCAGTGTTGCCACCACATGACCTTGACATTTCAATCCACATTCATTGAAATGAAAAAAACCACACAGAAGACTGCAACATTCAACTAAATGTATAATTTTGCGTTTTATAATGTTACATTTTTAAGTTGTCCAGATTACTGAAGTCAGATTTTGTCTATACTTTTCATGTGCATTTTTTTTTAGTGATATCAACTAAATCTGAGATTGAGATCTTGACATTTGGCCTGAACTTGGAACTTGTACAAATTATAAATACTGCCTTGTTTGTTGTCTGAGCTATATTGTGCCAGTTCCCACATTGGATTATTATATCTGCTATCAAATATAGAATCGTTTCATTCTTTCTCATTTTGTTTTTGTGATTCTAGTTCAAATGTTTGTTTCCACTAGGTTTTAATATTGTCTGTTCTTTTGTTGTTGTTTTAGTTCAAATATCATTGATTCACTAATCTCTTGTTGTTTTAGTTCATCTCCTCCTTCTTCTTCTTTGCGTTGTTCATTATGACCAATTTTAATCACTCTTTGTGATATGTTTATGTTTGATCTTTACCAAGAACGTATATATGTTGCACATTAGGTTTGGTACCCCTAAACACATAGACTTCTACACATTTAGGACATGTGCATCAGATTTCAGCCAAACCTCCTTAGTCGCCTCTTACGACATGAGCGGCAGGTACCAGTGGTTCTATTCTTTACACCCCAAATTTGGACCCAGGTAACCACTCGAGCAAAGTTTTAGTTCAAATATCATTGATCCACTAAGTTTTAATATAGCATGTTCTTCTCTTGTTTTAGTTCAATCATTTATATGTGGACTATCATTATAGCACTCCGGATATGTCCATAGATTCTCCGCCTCAACAAATTCAGCAGCGTCCAGCAGCCCAACACGCTAGTTTGATGTTGATTAATCAATATTCCTGCATATTTGGTATGTCATTCTTTTCAGGCTGTACCAATATCGACATCCATCTTAATCTTTCACTGAGATTGACAACACCTGTCTTCGCAAAAACTCTCTCAATGCGTTGAGAAAGTCCTTTTGGTCCATTGTAGCTCCTTATGATATTTTAATTCAAGTATAAGTGATCAAGTAGAAGTACAAATAAGAAAGAGAAAGTTGAGGTATTTTGGACATATAAAAAGACATGAAGGGCTGGAGAAGACCATCATGGAAGGAGGCATACCGGCAAAGAGAAGAAGAGGAAGACCACGGAGAAGATGGATTCAGGATGTATCTGATGGTTTGAACATGACCGCTGCAGAGGCAGGACATCTGGCCTATGAGAGATAGAAATTCGGAGGACTGTTGGGGTTGCAAAGTTCCGCTCTCTGGACAAGCTATTTGATGAGAAGTGATCTATTAGGTTTTAATATTTTTGTTGTTTCTCTTCTTTTGTTGTTTTAACTCAATTAGAAGTGACCTGCTAAGTTTTAATGAAGTCTATGGAATAGCTATATTAGAAGTGGTTCACTAAGTTTGAATTGTGACAAGTTTCAGACTAAGCAAGGATATACGATCAGTTATGCCTATCATGTTATTGTATATATAAGGCTACTAATAAACCATCAAGAGAAGTTTCAATCTATGATTATTGTGCAATCTCTTGAAGTTGTTGGTCTCTTGTCAGTATTACAATATAACAGATGAATAACTCTCTTTGGTTTACTTGTGCATACATTTGAGTTTTTCCTTGGTTCATGTGATACATTATTGTATTTTGTTGTGATAATTTTTGGCATAGACTGCAATTACTTTGCTTTTCATTTTCTGTCAATATTTCTTTTCCGTACTATTTTATTATCATTTTGATTTGTCTAAAAAAAATTTTCTGTACGATTTAATTATCATTTTGCTTAATTCCATATTTCTTACTTATCTCATGTTTATTTTTAGTAGGATGTCATTATTTTGCTTTATATAATTTCATAATTTTTGGTTACTTTCATTTGATTTCTTTGCATCAATTTATACCAGCTAAATGTGTTATGCTTTGTTATAACTATTGTTTTCCTATTTTGTGCTTGTTTCTTTTAGTTTCTAAAGTACACATGGACTACAGAACATCTATTGTTGTTTATTTTATTGATCAGAAGTTATGTGTCTCATCTGTTTGAAAGCAAGTTGTTATTTGTTATTTCATTGTAGCTGTTACCTTTGTTCTGATATTCCAGAATCTAGTTTGAATTTATCTTAACGAGCCAAGTATTGAATTAGTCACTCCGAGTGGTTACGGGACCAAATTTGGGGTGTAAAGAATAGAACCACTGTTACCTGCCACGCATGTCGTAAGAGGCGAATAAGGAGGTTTGGCTGAAATCGGATGCATGTGTCCGCTAGGAATGCTAACCCGAAATAAATGCTTGCAGAAAACGGATGCACCAGGCCGTCAGGCGCATAACATGGTGCAACGACCCTTCACAATGAGGAATAGGATAACGAATTCCACGGTTGCCAATCTGCCTCGGAGATTTAGTCACGCAGTAAGAATCTCAGACCTACCATCATGAAGGTAGCCAAAACTTACTGCGGGAAGAGGTGCACAAGCGGGAAACAGAAATCATAGGAATTATATCCTACAGAACTGTCCCCAGTATGCAGACTTGAGAAGAAAGAGGTGGCCCACTTACACTATCGTCCAAGACAAACTGTATGGCATGGCTGATAATCTGAGGCAGACGGCTGCCTTTATTAGAGAATCCGAAATCCCAATCTAGTGAGAGCAGAAGAAGAAGAATTAGTCAGGATGTTGACTTCCACAAAGCAGCTTTCACCAGTCTTTCTTCTTCTTCATCCTTCGCCCTAGGAGAGCATGGTCGCAATCAAGGCCTTCCAAGCCCGCCTATCCAAGGCCATCTTTTCCAGATCTCTCCACTCTCTCCCCAATCTCTTGCATTCCGTCTCCAGGTGTTCCTGGGTCTTCCCTTACCTCTATTGCCCTGGGGTTTTATCAGAAAGCCTGTCTCATGATGATCTGAGCCTAAGAATGAAAGTCTATTCAAGAAGTTATGATGGCCGTACAAAAGCATAAATCTAAACAGTCTCTGATGGCTGGCTTATATTGCATTCTTAGAATGGAAAGGCATTACAAACTGACTAGAAAAGAAGAAAGCTCGTCTGAGAATGTATTTAGATCAGCAGATCAAGAAGACATGAATGAACGACTTAAGATGGAGACGGTAATTCATGATATTCACAAAACAGATGAGACTGCAGTAAAACTATTTGATTGGCAAAACATGTAATCACAAAGTACTGTAGTTTTACAAATTACAAAAACAATGACAAAATACAGCAACGTTTCGACCAACAAGGCCTTTATCAAACAAACGAACAACAGGAGTGACAAATTAAAAAAAAAAAAATGGACGACCAAAAATAAACGTTTCTAATGAAAATCTGAAATAAACAAAATCTGGGAATAAAAACGAATAACGAAATAAATGTAACACAAAAACACACATAAAAACTAGAAATAGAACGGAAGAGAAACAATGAAAAATCTAGTTAATATATTTAGTTTAGTTTAGTCGTCGGATCACCATCACTGCACGTCGAACAAATTAGTCCATAAGTGCTCCGATCTCTCCCTCAGTATGTCCATCAGCGTGTGGCGACTAACGACACCGGTTCTTTGTTGGTTTACAATTCTTCTTTGTCTGCCAGCATAGCGTTCTTGTCGAGCTACACCACCTTAACTGTGAGTTCTTGCAGTCTGGTTAGTGTTGTGGATTCACGCATTACGTGAATCATGTACACGCCCTCTCTCCCATAAGGAATTTATAATATCAGCCTGGTCCATTGCTCGTCCGCTTTGGACAGCAGCCATACCTGCAAACCTATCCGCACGTTCATTCCCCTTACACCTGCATGCTCTGGCACAAAAATAAAACTGATCTTTGTCAGCTTAGACCTCCCCAGCGATTCTATCAATGTCTCCTAGCCCATCCTGTTTCAATCTTCCTGAGCATACTCATTGAGTCACTGAGAAAACATGCATGGATAAAAGTCTGTGATTCTAGCCAAATCATCGCTTTGGTAACCACCATGATTTCCATAGTGAGACTGCTTGTAGTCACGGCAAAACCACCACTGTCTTCCTTCACAACATCACCTCCGACCTGAGCAGTGAAAGCCCACGAGCTCCGCACATGTCGAATCACCGAACCATCCGTATAAATGATTACATCATGCCCAGATGCATTCTCAGAAATTAATGCCTGAACCTCTGCCTCCACAACAAGTGGGTTGTGTTGCCTGCATTCTTTAGCAAGTTCGATGCATACAGAAAAGGATGTAGCGATTCCTCTTGGCACTGGTATCCATTCTTCACCGGGATCAATGTCTTCAAGTGTACACACCTGTTCAATACAGTCCTCGGCCTGACCCATCCAAGATTTTCCTATTTTTAACCTATTTCCTTTTGTCTCTTTATTTCCAAGTGCAGAGGATGTTGTGTGTCAGCATTGACTCGAAGGTATGTTCGTGCACGGCTCATCAGTATTCTATACTCCATAGTAGGATAGTCAAAGAGATAGCGCATCGCCCTGCACGACGTGTCTTTAGTGCAACCAAGTATAATGCGCATCGCCTCGTTCTGTATTCTTTCCAGTCGTTCTATCTGACTATGACTGAGAGTCAGGATCGCCAGCGCATACTCAAGCACAGAAAGGACCAGACCCTGGTATAAAAGACAAAGATGGCGCTGTTCACAATCCGCCGCAGCCATTACCCTCATCGCCAGCAAACCTTTCCTCGCCTTCATTATCACATGAGCTATGTGTTCCGTAAAAGCTAGACTACGATCAAAACGCAACCCCAGGTATTTCATAGACTGAGATCGCTCCACCACCTCTGAACACAAAACCACAGGTGGTGTTGGAGTGTTGACGATGTGGTTGTTTAAAGAGAACCATGTCACCGCTGCTTTTGTGGGGTTGACCAATGCTCCTGCTTCAACGCACCATCTACCTATGCGGTCGAGTTCTAACTGAAGTTCCTCCACAAGCTGTTCTCTATCCTTGCCCTGACGATACACCAACACATCATCTGCATATGACATTGTCCTTCCTCTACCTGTGATCTGCTCTTTTGTGATGCACCAGGCCGTCAGGCGCATAACATGGTATAACGACCCCTCACAATGAGGAATAGGATAACGAATTCTACGGTTGCCAATCTGCCTCGGAGATTTAGTCACGCAGTAAGAATCTCAGACATACCATCATGAAGGTAGCCAAAACTTCACCAGAGAAGGCTCAACGATGCGCCTAGTAAACATTAAAGACCTAAAACAGATAGCAACGAACCGCGAGACATGGAGAACTATGACCTCTGCCCTATGCGCCGCCCACAGGCCCAAGAGGAAAGACTAACTAACTAACAGTATAGGCATTGAACAACACCGGAGATAATGGTGACCCCTGTGGTAAGCCAGGGTGGATTGTTGTTGGTGATGACGCCCAACTGCAACATTTAAACACTATCTTTCGCTGGAAGAGGGCCGCAAAGATCAAATTGAGGAGGAATGGGCTGATATTGAGTTCAGTCAGCTGAACCATTAAAAAATGCAACGGCACTCTATTATAGGCATCTTCAAGGTCAATTGCAGCAGCACATGTCTCAATGCCAGGTGAAAACCCTCATAGACATCGTAGGCGAACACCGCTGCGTTACGCCATGTCTCTCTATATGGACGGTACCCTCCAAGGGTGGGTGGAAGGAGACGTAACCTCTCTAGTTGACAGGATATTTTCCTGGCAATTATTTTCTCCAGCAACTTGCCTATTGTATTCTGCATGGTGATTACCCGATAGCCCTGAATTTTTGTGTGGTCTTTGCCAGGCTTCGGCAGAGGTACCAGGTAGCTGTGCAACCATTCTTCGTTGATTATTGCAGTCGTAATGCTTTTGTTGTAGATGCCAGCCAGTTCTTCCACTCCCCATCAGACAACCCGCCAATGTCACCATATCGTATGCCATCTGGACCAGGTGCACTGTTTTTGCTCTCCGTACAGCATCCTTGATTTCCTCCACCATCACCAAATCATCTACATCTAATTCCTGGTTCTTACATTTAGCTGCAATGGATTGTCTTGCAGTGTTTCGCCCTACAATGTCTTTCTGGTCACTCTGCTCTAAATAGTGCAAACAGAGCCTACCCTTGTTTTCATCTGTTCTCTGCCATATAAGATCCAAGCTCTGGAAGTCAATAACACACCGATTCTTTACTGTACCATTCATACTTCTGTGCAATACTCAGAACAGATTCAACGATTTGTATATATATATAGTAAATATATAGTGACGGGAAGTTATATACACCACACATGATATAACTACTAGTTTTTATGTGTGTTTTTTGTGTTACATTTATTTCCCAGATTTTCGTTAGAAACGTTTGTTTTTGGTCGTCCATTTTTTTTTTTTAATTTGTCACTCCTGTTCTTATTGTTCTTATTGTATATATTGCGTTGTTTGTTCCCCTGCGTTCAACAAAGCCACATTGTTCTTCCTTAACTTCTGGTCTTATTTTGTTTCTTAACCCTTCTCATAATAATGCTGAAAAGTGGTTTTGTTACATGACTCATGAGGCTGATTGTGCGGTGTTCTTCACATTCTATCGTTCCTGCTTTATTTGGTAGTGCTATAAAAATGGATTGTCGTAAATCTTTGGGTACATATCCGGTGTTGTAGATGTCATTGAATAGTTTTGTTAAAACACCTACGCCCAATTCGACTGTTGCTTCTATTTCTTCTGTTGTTATATTGTCTGGTCCTGGGGTTTTGCCTTTTTCGTGTGTCTTATGGCGTTGATAACTTCTGATGGAAGTATTTGTGGTCCTTCATGGTTGTAATTGATGTTTATTTCTTGTCTGTTATCACTGTATAAGTCCTTAATGTATTCTGTCCATCTTTCTATTTTCTTGTCTGTTTCCATCAGGATATCTCCCTGTTTTGATTTTAAACATCCAGTAGTTGTGCGTTTACGTCTGCCAAGTAAGTCGTCTACGTTTTCGTATATTGATTTGGGGTCTTCTTTGTGTTCTGTTTCACTCTGTTTGCATTTTTCATTTAGCCATTCTTCTTATGCTGATTTACATTTTTGTCTTATCTCTTTATTGATTCGATCATATTCTGCTTTATTCTGATTGTTTTTCCTTCTATTTTCCATTAATTCCAGAATGTCTTCCGTCATCCATTTATTTTTGATCTGTTGACCGCCCGAGTGGTTACTGGGGCCCAAATTTGGGGTGTAAAGAATAGAACCACTGTTACCTGCCACGCATGTCGTAAGAGGTGACTAAGGAGGTTTGGATGAAATCGGATGCACATGTCTTAAACGTGTAGAAATATATGCGTTTAGGGGCCTACCAAACCAATGTGCAACGTATACACGTTCTTGGCAAAGATCAAACATATCACAAGAGTGATTAAAATTGGTCGTAAAGAACGAACGCGAAGAAGAAGATCCGTTGACATGTTGTGTGGGTTAGTTCCTTTGATGTTTGTTGGATTGATTCTTTAAGCATCTGCCATTGTTCTTCTATTGTTTCTATTTTTTCCATAGCGTTATATCTGTTTTGTATAATGCGTTTAAATGAATCTTTCACTTTTGTGTCAGTCTTGAGTGTTGAGGAGTTCGATATGATGTTTCTTGCTCCCCTCTTTATCTTCTTCAGTTTTATTCTTACTTTTCCTATCAGTAGTGCATGGTCACTGTCGCAATCTGCGCCTGGTCTTGTTTTTATATTTAGCAGTCCATTTCGAAATCGTTTATTTATCATAATATAGTCAATTTAATTGTGTGTGTTGTTATCTGGACTTCTCCATGTCCATAGTCTTCTCGGATGGTGTTTAAACCAAGTGTTGTTAATTATCATGTTGTTTATTGTTGCCCATTCTATAAGTGTGTTCCCCTATATTTTCTCTCCTAGGCCACATCCTCCAGTTGTCTCGTCTACCTTTTCAGAGCCTACCTTAGCATTGAAGTCACCCATTACAATTGTTACTTCGCCCGAGTGGTTACAGGGCCCAAATTTGGGGTGTAAAGAATAGAACCACTGTTACCTGCCACGCATGTCGTAAGAGGCGACTAAGGAGGTTTGGTTGAAATCGGATGCAAGTGTCCTAAACGTGTAGAATTATATGCGTTTAGGGGCCTACCAAACCAATGTGCAACGTATGTACGTTCTTGGCAAAGATCAAACATATCACAAAGAGTGATTAAAATTGGTCGTAAAGAACGAACGCAGAGAAGAAGAAAGAATTGTTACTTCATGAGCCTTGCACTGTTTCATAGCTATTTGTAACTGGTTGTAGAAATCATCTAGTTCTTCTTCTGTACTATCTGTTGTTGGTGCGTATATCTGTATGATGTTAGTATCTACTGGTGTACCCTGTAGTGTCAATAGAATTACTCACTCTGATATTGTCCAGAATCCTTTCACCATTTTTGCTTACGTGACTGCTAGAACAATAAGTGAAACATGGAATGATGTAGCATACTCGATGTGTACTTCTAGAAGGATCGATCCAGGCCAGCTGCGCACTGAATGGTTCTCCTTCTTCTTTGCGTTCGTTCTTTACGACTAATTTTAATCACTCTTTGTGATATGTTTGATCTTTGCCAAGAACGTGTATACGTTGCACAACTGAATGGTTAGGCATCATTCTGAAGTGGTGTCTCAAGTGCGGCCTTAGCTTTACATGCGTGTACATTCTGAACGTAAGGACAACTGTTAACTAAGTTAAGACCATATGCTCCTCAATGAGAAGAAAAAAATAACTCAACACAACTCATATTTGCGAGGTGAACATCAAGAGGTAGATATCACCAGGACAGGGAATAGAATTTGATTGGAAATTCATTGAAACCCACATTTCATATGAGAAGGACTCAAGAAGTTGGTAAAATGATCAGTAACGAATACTTTTTTATAAGAACTCGTTACTTTTGGTGCATGAAAGTAATCGGTATTCTAGTGTTTACTATTCGCACATCACTAGCAGTCACGTAGTCAACTATGGTCTATAGATAAGAGAATAATTATACATGTATATATATATAAATATGTATGCTGGACTACACGCTCAACTTGATATAACAACAAATAGACTCATTCTCAAGTTAAAAGTTACGTGCCTCGGCTTTAATTTTTATTTCCGTACATAACAAGCATCATAGTTAAGTAATGTATTGTACAAACAAACTCGCTGAACTTTGAACGTCAACGTCTGCTACTCGTAACTCAGGCACACAAGCAATGACATATGACGATACTTCATCCATAGGTTAACTTGACTTCAAGTTGAAGTATCTGTCAGTGTCACAGGAAGACGTTACACGTGGAGCATAGCTCGAATGACGATACAGGTGCATGCAAGAAGGCACGTTTGAAGCGGTCAGGATATTCATACCAATTTGAATTTGTCACACTCACAGAGCTAGACTCGGAGAATACACATGACTACGGTTTCTAACCCAATCATCTTCATCTCCAGTGCATGACCCTCCGTTTTATTCTGGATCAGCTGCTGACAACTAACACTGGTTGAACTTGGCGACTTCAATTAATTGCTTACAATTGTTCACCTACTAAATTTACTTCTTTTAACTAGTAAGTTACAGCAGGCCCTTGGTGTGTGAATGAAGATATCTTACTTACTTACTATCACTATCGTATCATTCATTAAATTTTAGATTCAACTCATAACTACTATTAACTTGTGCATCTGAATGCGTAAGTATTTCATTCTGCTTCTGAAAACAGAAATATCATTGTTTTTGAAAGTACATTATAATTGTAGCCAAGCTTGAATATAAATAATATTTATACGTTTAGAGCTTCTTCCACTTCCTCTTTGTCACAGAATAGGAGGAAGTCAAATTCGTGTTCTTCACAATGGAAAACGTTGCAGATAAAGCTGGTGGATTAATGAATCTGTTCTCTTATTCCAATCTTGTACATGCAGTATCAGGAGCTGCCGTGAGTATTCTTCAAGGACTGTGTAATAACACTGACAAAAATACAATTCAATTGACATCTACAAAACAACAGTTCAGTCCTAAAACTTTCAATAGTTGTAGTAACAATAATACATAAAACAATCAATACAAATATACTGTAATAATAATAATAGTAAAAATAACAGTTCATGAGTTTACTATGATGTGCCAAATTAAATTTTTGTTCACTTTTTCACACTTCAGGTGTACACGAATGTTACATACTATATATACTATATATACTACAGTGTACAAATTAAGGTTTTACTTAATTGCTAACAGGTTTAATGATGGATTTCTCTCTCATGCCTCTTTAACCTCAACTGAGGCATAGGCCCTCACCTGACTCATGCCAAGTCTTCAAATCTCTAGCTATCTTCTGCAGCTCTTCTTTATATTGTTGATCTTTGCCTCCAAATATCATCTCCGTGTATTTCTAGGCCTCCTTTCTTTGCTGTCCCTGTGGGTTCCAGGAAGGACCCTTCTTGTTATATATTCCCTCTGGTAATCTCAAATTGCACCTATCCAGCGCCAGCATTTTTAAACCTCTTGGTTCACTGGAATCTGTCTTGTGCTCTCCATAAGTTTCTCATTTGTAACCCTGTCATACCATCTCAGTCCTTCTATTCTGTGCAGACACCAGTTGATGAATGTTTTCACTTTATGCGTTACTATTTTAGTAGTTCTTCATGTTTCTGACCCATACAGCAGAACTGCTTTAACATTAGAGTTAAATATCCTAATTTTGTTCTAGATTTTATTTCTTTAGACTTTCATAACTTTTCCAATAGTTCATAGTTCATAAGTGCGGTTCCAACTTCACTGCAACGGGTCACCCCATGATGAAAGCTCCTCTTGCCTTCTGTATTCGTATTTTGACATCTGCATCCATGTAAAAAAAATTATACATAAATAGTACAGGGTGTTCAAGATAAAAGCAGCCCCATTGACAAATCGAAGCGTTGAGTTACCTATTGCACCGTGTCTATTTACTATTTAAACCGGTTCTGACTAGCTCGTCCTACATCACATTTGTTCATCGCCCCTTCCTGCACTACAATTACATACCGTCACACAACCTTGACCTATACTACGTCATAACTGAACCTTCTCATTTCCATAAATATATGCCAGATTAGCTCCATTGACCGCTTCAGTGGTTACCAGGGCCCAAATTTGGGGTGTAAAGAATAGAAGCACTGTTACCTGCCACGCATGTCGTAAGAGGCGACTAAGGAGGTTTGGCTGAAATTGATTGCACATGTCCTAAACGTGTAGAAGTCTATGCGTTTAGGAGCCTACAAACCAATGTGCAACGTATACACGTTCTTGGCAAAGATCAAACATATCACAAAGAGTGATTAAAATTTATCGTAAAGAACGAATGCAAAGAAGAAGAAGCTCCATTGATAGGCTGCTTCTATCTTGAACACTCTGTATATTAGATGATTTATATGAATGTGATACCTATTGCAAAAACACAAAAGTGTTGTGAATCAATTGTGGTCAGAACTCAGTAACAAGATTCATGGTATGGAAAGAGTTACGTTGGAACGTCTGAATCATCATTTTATTCAAAATGTTGAGATGGAGCTTAGTAAAGTTCCTTTCCCAATATAACATGACCCGTGATGATATATTTGAAGAAAACAACATTTATGAATTATTGGAAATTAAAGTAAGAGAAAATACATGCAACTTTAAGCAGACATTGCTTCGTTTGTTGAAAGGTTTTTTGCCTGTGTGGTGCCAGGGCCGCAAGAGAAGCAAAGAATAGTACCACTGCAACCTACAATGCATATCGTAAGAGGCGACTAATGTAAGCCTTAGGGATTCTACCCTAGTAAATAAAATGCAGCGCATAAATTGGATGTGCTGGCCTACTTGTAGGCGCATAACTGGCACAATGTACAATTGCTCTTAGGCTCAGATCACATAGAAATCACACAGAGTGGTTAACAAGTGGTCGATATGGAACGTTTGAAGAAGAAGAAAGTTTTTTTCAGATTTTAACTGATATTTTAATTGATTGTTTGTTGCAACTGTTGTCTTTACAGTAATAGTTTACAAATATAATTTATGTTGAGACGAGAAAATTTGGATAGTCTGACTTCATGGCATGGTAGAGTGTCAACATCTGAGTTGATAGCAAACACCACTGACAGAGATTTATGGAGATCCATGATCGCCACGCACCACACGGCACCTGATGATGATGAGAATTGATGTTGAATTTTATCAAATGTCATTTCCACACACAAACAATTTTAAAAAAAATAGTATTCTTATTTGATCAGTTGATTTAAAATGTGTGATTTGTTTCAGGGAAGTGTTATTGCTATATCAGTCTTTTATCCATTAGATACAGTGAGGACAAGATTGCAAGGTATTAGATAAATATGTGAGATGATCAGTTTGTTTTAGTTATATGTTTCTTCTTCTTGAGCCCATATCGACCACTTGTTAACCACTCTGTGTGATTTTATGTAATCTGAGCCTAAGAGAGATGGATGATCAAATTTCTGTAAAATATTAAATTTGATGTCGGCAAGTGTAATGTAAAAGTAGGTAGATGCAGTAACAACCAGTAATGTTAGAAGATGAAACACTGGAAAGGGTTGAGCAGTTTACATATCTTGGTAGCGTCTGACACTAAATGGTGGCACAGAGGAAGATATAAAATCACGTCTGAGTAAGGCCAGAACCGCTTGTGCCAGAATGAAACCAGTATGGAAGTCCAAAATCTACAATAGGACCACAAAGCTTAAACTCTATAAAAGCATTGTTTTGCCAGTTTTGCTTTACGGATCGGAGTGTTGGAGGATGACCAAAGGAGATACTAGCAGGCTGTCAGTTTCCACCACTCTTGTCTTAGAGAATCTTGGGAATCTTTTGGCCAGTAAAATATCCAAAACCAACTACTCCAAGACACAAGACAAGAGCCAATGAATGACATACTCAAAAGAGAAGATGGAAATGGCTCGGACATGTTATGAGAATGAGACAAGAAATGTCTGAAGGATAGCCCTCACTTGGACACCAGAGGAAAGAGAAAGAAAGGCAGACCACGGACAACATGGAGCGCATGATGGAAGAGGAACTGGACACCGCATCTCTGACGTGGGGCTCTGGCTGAAGGTTGCAGGACAGGAGGCATGGAAAGTCCTTTCTGAAGCCCCATGTGTCACTAGGCATGCGGGATTAGTAAGTAAGTAAGGTAGATGCAGTGTTAGTTAACTCTTTCCACGCTTTAAGCAGCACACTGCGCCACGGTGGAAGTCCATTGCACGCTATTAGCCGCACACTGTGCCATAGAGTTGCTTCCCTTATAAGAAGTCTTTCTTGTTTTACTTCTACTGTTTTACTTATACTACTTTTCAACCTTGTTATTCTATTGGGTTGTCCAGTTTTCTTCAATTTAGTATATAATAAGATATATATGTTTATTTATTGACGAGTAGTTGTGATCGTTTTTTTTTTTATAACCTTCCTTGAATTAACTGCTTAAAAATTGAGGAAATAACTCCGTGTGGAAAGAGTTAATAAATTGTTTCTTAACCCTTTAGCTGCTAAGGACATATATATACGTTTTTCCCATTCTAAGCTAAAGTCGCATTAACACGTCTGTTATTATCTCTCCTCTGTGGGTTAAATACTTGTTAACACATTATACATTGCTACTGTCACTGCTCGAGGTGTACATTCATGTTTGTGACCTAGAAACAAAGAGTAGCTATTTTAGCTCAGCCTTTCTAAAGTATGTAGCAGCAAAGGGTTAACAAAATTGTTTTCATTAATTAATTGCGATCATAAAGCATTTTTGTTGTTTTATTCCAGTGGATGACCATCGACGGGCAAAGCATACATTTGAAGTTTTGAAGGATATTATTAAAGAGGAAGGCATGTAAGTTGTAATTGTAAGAACAACGTTTAAGAGCTTAGTTCATCTACAGCAGCTTAGAATATGTTACATATGGAATCTTCTTTGTTGAGTTGTTGGTGTAAAGTAGTTGATATCAAGTAGTTGGTGTACTGCCGGCTGCAAGGGGAGGAAAGAATAGTAGTATTGCGACCTACAAGGCATGTTGTTAGAGGTAACTGAGGTAGGGGCCTAGGAAAACTACCCTAGTAAATAAAAAGTGTTGCAGAAATAGGATGTGCCGGCCTACTTGTAGATGCAGAACTGGCACAACGTACAATCGCTCTTAGGGTCAGATCATATACAAATCACAACGAGTGGTCGATATGGAGCATTCGAAGAAAAAGAAGAATCTTCTTTGTTGAGTGGTTGGTGTAAAGTAGTTGAGTGGTTGGTGTAAAGTAGTTGAGTTGCTGTTGTAAAGTAGTTGAGTGGTTGGTGTTGAGTGGTTGGTGTAAAGTAGTTGAGGGGTTGGTGTAAAGTAGTTAATAGTTAATACCAAGTCATTCAAGGTTTGACTTTGTAATTGATATATGCCAGAACTGCTTCTTAGTTCAAACTCTCTACACTTAAGCCAGTTGTTAATGGATGTCTGGTTCTCAGAATTAAAGAAAGAAATGTTAGCGAGGAAAAGGAATTGATCACCTTATCTCCACACGCTGCAGTCTAGTATGTATTCTTCTTTCTTCTTCTCCGATCAACTTTGCATGCGACTACTCCGGTATGTGTCATAAACAGGGTGTGCGCTTGAGGTCTTCTCGACCAACTTCTGCTATCGACTACTCGGTATGTGTCATAAACAGGGCGTGCGCTTGAGGTCTTCACCGGTTTCCCATAGTTTGTCTTGTAGTGTTGTTTTTGTTGGCCAGATCTCCAATCTCTCACTACTCAGACTAGGACAGTCTTGCAGAATGTGCTCTGGGGACTGCTTTGGTGCTCCACAGGTGCAGGCTGCCGAGTCCCTGAGACCCATTCTGTGGAGGTGTGCTCTGAGACTACATTGTCCCGTTCTAAGTCTGAAGACTTCTAGTATGTAAATGAAGGTTGAGGTTGTTAGTCCAGCCCTAAAAATGGGTCTCTTTAGCTCAATTTATTGTGCAATTATCTTGTCCGACTCTAGGTCAATGCCTGGGAAAGTCCAAAATGGTTGGTGTTGGTAGGAGTGGATGTCATGTATTGGTGCTTTTTCAATTTGCAGGGTCTCACTTGGATTTACTTTTCTAGACAATTAGCTATTAAGAGTAAGGAGATTGGTTATTGTTTACTGAACTGACATAACAGCACTTTGGGCAGACCCATAGGTGCTCAGTATCCCCCAACATATGTCGAAGGGTATGTATACTGATAGTTCCTGTGGCTCACTGGTTACACTCCTTTCTCTGCACCTCAAACATCCATCGCTACTTGTATAAAATGTAATTCCAAACTCCTTAAATCGCTGTATTGATTCTTCAACATCAATTTTGCCCGAGTGGTTACCCGGCCCAAATTTGGGGTGTAAAGAATAGAACCACTGTTACCTGCCATGCATGTCGTAAGAGGCGACTAAGGAGGTTTGGATGAAATCGGATGCATGTGTCCTAAATGTGTAGTCTATGCGTTTAGGGGCCTACAAACCAATGTGCAACGTATACACGTTCTTGGCAAAGATCAAACATATCACAAAAAGTGATTAAAATTGGTCGTAAAGAACGAACGCAAAGAAGAAGAAGACAACATAAATTTTAGTGTTCACATCCAACAGTAGGTTGCCAAGAGACTGAAGAATATTCCACTTATCCATCCTAAACTCTTCTTCTGCTATCAACTTCTGCTATGCGACTACTCTGGTATGTGTCATAAACAGGGGTGCGCTTGAGGTCTTCACCGTCCCCCATAGTTTGTCTTGTAGGTTGTTTCTGTTGGCCAGATCTCCATTCTCACACTACTCAGACTGGGGCAGGATGTGCTCTGGGGACTGCTTGGGTCTCCACAGGTGCAGACTGCCGAGACCCATTCTGTGGAGGTGTGCTCTGAGACTGCATTGTCCCGTTCTAAGTCTGAAGACTGTGGTCTGTGCTTTTCTCCTAAACTCCCCAACAGTCGATGTAAGCATGTCAGCTCTCTCATTGTCGCAAACACCCTCGTGCCCAGTACATTAATGAGAGTAGAAATGGATGACTTGTCACGTTGAGCAGAACCCAAATGACCCATTTAACCTTTATTTTGTAGCAGAGCATGCAGGAGTACAAGGCAATGAGCGAGCAGAACATATTGCTGATACAGCAGTGGTTGAGGAAGGACAGTCAATGGATAGTGCAGATATCATCAATGCAATAAGAGAAGCAGGTCGTATAGATGATTTTGAAAACAATTAGAAATCTCTATCCAGAGTGAAGGAGATTGGAGTGAAACTGGGAACTGCCAGACATGAACACTTTATTAAAGGCATGAGACATTTGATTAATCTTCTTCTTCTGCATCCTCACTAGATTGGGATTTCAGATTCTCTAATAAAAGCAGCCGTCTGCCTCAGATTATCAGCCACACCATACAGTTTGTCTTGGACGCTAGTGTAAGTGGGCCACCTCTTTCTTCTGAAGTCTGCATACTAGAAGCAGTTCTGTAGGATATAATTGCTATGATTTCTGCTTCCCGCTTGTGCCGGCCTCTTCCCGCAGTTAGTTTGGCCTCCTCGTGATGCTAGGTCTGACATTCTTACTCGTGGCTAAATCTCTGAGGCAGATTGGCGACCATAGAATCCTTATCCCATTCCTCATTGTGAGGGGTCGTTGCACCATGTTATACGACTTACGGCCTGGTGCATCCGTTTTCAGCAAGCATTTGTTTGGGTTAGCATTCCCTAGTGGACACGTGCATCTGATTTCTGCCAAACCTCCTTAGTCGCTTCTTGCGACATGTGTGGCAGGTAACAGTGGTTCTATTCTTTACACCCCAAATTTGGGCCCCGTAACCACTCAGGCAATTTGATTAATCAACACAGAACAGTTGTAATTAGGCTTACTACACTTTTAAGGATATTAGGAAGAAGATTAGAGCATCTACAGACCAGTTCTGTGGTGATGACTCACCAACTCTAGAATAACTTGCAAACAGTATTACTAATATATATCTATTCTGCCAGCTCTAATCTGAACTTTTGTTTTCAGAGAGAGCCTTTATCTAGGCTGGTTTCCAGTAGTCACTGCTCTCTGCTGTTCAAACTTTGTTTATTTTTACACCTATAATGGCCTCAAGTCTGCAGTCTCTGGTCGAGGCAAAAAGGCATCAGCACTTGTTGATTTATCTATGGCTTTTTTGTCAGGTATTGTAGATGTATCAAACATTTTGCTGGCCTGACATCCATTCTGTTTGATCTTATTTGTGTTGTAAAGTAAATACATTTGTTGTATTTTTGTTTAGATATACTAACTTTTCTTCTGTATCTGGAGTGGCACATTGTTTGTGGGCTCTGCTTTTATGTTAGATGTTTTAATTAGCAACCACAGCACAACTTTTATCTTGTTCATTTCTGGTAGTATTACCTAATTAATGCACTCAGTGTTGTTCATTTCTGGTAGTATTACCTAATTAATGCACTCGGTGTTGTTCATTTCTGGTAGTATTACCTAATTAATGCACTCGGTGTTGTTCATTTCTGGTAGTATTACCTAATTAATGCACTCGGTGTTGTTCATTTCTGGTAGTATTACCTAATTAATGCACTCAGTGTTGTTCATTTCTGGTAGTATTACCTAATTAATGCACTCAGTGTTGTTCATTTCTGGTAGTGTTACCTAATTAATGCACTCAGTGTTGTACATTTCTGGTAGTAGTGTTGTTCATTTCTGGTAGTATTACCTAATTAGTGCACTCTGTGTTGTTCATTTCTGGTAGTATTACTTTTTTAGTGCACTCAATGTTGTTTTTTAATACTGCAGCTGAGGTTTTCCAGTGTAAGAAAGAGA
Source organism: Arion vulgaris (assembly GCA_020796225.1). Classification (NCBI taxonomy): domain Eukaryota; kingdom Metazoa; phylum Mollusca; class Gastropoda; order Stylommatophora; family Arionidae; genus Arion; species Arion vulgaris. The sequence goes on from CM036767.1 coordinate 8,078,539, forward strand.
TCAGAGCACACATGGTTACTCACCAAGTGCAATGATGATGGTCCTATCAATCAATCAATGGTAATATTACCTTTTTTGGCGACAGTGTGTTGTTTTTTAAACCACAACTCAGTTCCCTGTTAATAGCCAACAATTATCATCATCATCAAGTAACAGATTGATGTTTTTCAACAATCCAACAGTGCTTGAGCTCTTGACCTTTGACCCAATGTCATGTAACGTTTACGTTGTACATAATCTTGAAGGACTAGGGTGCTGGTAGATTCTCTAGTCCGTCTGACAGGAACTATAACTAGACAGACCTAGCACTGGGAAATGAGGGGGTTCTCTCTGCTGCTTAACTCTTTCCACGCTTTAAGCCGTACACTGCGCCACGGCGAAGTCCGTTGACGCTATTAACCGACACAGCGCCATAGAGTTGCTTCCTTTATAAGAAGTCTTTCTAGTTTTACTTCTACTACTTTTTAACCTTGTTATTCTATTAGGTTGTCCAGTTTTCTTCAATTTATTATATAATAATATATATTTGTTCATTTATTGACTAGCTGTTGGGATCGTTTTTTTACCTCCTTGAATTAACTGTTTAAAAATTGAGGAAATAACTCCGTGTGGAAAGAGTTAATGAAGTAATACTTAATAAGTAGCGAGTATTTGTTACACAAGTAACAAATACTTGCACATACTTGAAAGTAACTTACAATGACTAGACTAAAACTTGGAGATAATGTGACCTATTGAAATCTTCACTTTATATCATTTCTGAACTCTTTTTCGAATGCTTCATATCGATCACTTTTTAACCACTCTTTGTGATTTGTATGTGATCTAAGCTTAAGAGCGATTGTGCATTGTGCCAGTTATGCACCTACAAGTAGGCCAACACATCTGATTTCTGCAACGCTTTTTATTTATTAGGATAGCTTCCCTAGGCTCCTTCCTCAGTCGCCTCTTACAACATGCCTTGTAGGTCGCAGTGTTACTAGTCTTTGCTCCCTGTGAGCCCCGCAACACGCAGGCGATTTCTGAATTCATTGTGCTAGTATCAGATTACATCTTGATCTGTATTGGAAACAAGTTTCTATCTTTCTTAGATTGATCTTCTTCTCTTTCGCCCGCTATAAATTCAGGTGTAGTCAGGGCTTCCAGTATGATGCTTCTGGCGTATTTTTGCATGAAAGCTTGCTGCCTTCTCCGATTTCAGAGGTTCTCTGGTTGATGTTATCGATGTTGGAAATTTCTATTACTGTCTTGAATAAAGTATTTCAGAGGTCTAGGCTGACAAGTTTTATCTCACTCTCATCTATTGCCACTTAAACTTTTCTATCAACTTATTTTATGTCTGGATTAAACATTTCACCTTGCAATATATTTTATTGTTTCAAATCTATTTCTTTATCTATTTTTAGCAATGGCATTTGCAGAGGCTGGCTGTCCATGGCAGGCACTATGCTTGTATCCAGTTTTATATACTTTTACACCTATGCCAGCTTTCAGTATGTCCATCACTCAATCATCGACACTCAGTCAGCATCCTCTACCAACAAGCATATTGAGTCACTCCACACCATGTTTGTTGATCTTCTTATAGCATTTCTAGCAGGTACTTTTCATGAACATTTTCATACACAAACTTGGGAAAAACGCATGTCCTTGTTCATTGTATTATTACCAGATTTCTTTAGCAACAAATCTAAAAACTATATATATATATATATATATATATATATATATATATAATATTATATATATATATATATATATATATATATATATATATATATATATATATATATATATATATATATATAATAAAGAGGGGAACAGATAGAGATGTTAAAATAAGAATACAGAAGGCAAGAGGAGCTTTCATTGCACTGGGAAACATTTGGAAGTCCAAAGAAATCAAATCTAGAACAAAAATTGGGATATTTAACTCTAATGTAAAAGTAGTTCTACTGTATGGGTCAGAAACATGGAGAACAACTAAAACAATAGCGCATAAATTGCAAACATTTATCAACTGGTGTCTGCGCAGAATAGAGGGAATAAGATGGTATGATAGGGTCACAAATGAGGAACTTATGGAGAGAACAAGACAGATTCCAGTGAACGAACAGGTTAAAAAAGGCGCTGGCGCTGGATAGGACACACTTTGCGAAAACCGGAGGGTAATATAACAAGAAGAGTCCTTGCCTGGAACCCGCAGGGACAGCGAAAGAAGGAGAGGCCAAGAAATACATGGAGACGAGATTTGGAGGCGGAGATCAACAATATAAAGAAGAGCTGGAGGGAGCTGCAGGAGATAGCTAGAGATAGGAAGACTTGGCATGAGTTGGTTGGGGGCCTATGCCCCAACCGGGTAAAAGACAAAGATATATATATATATATATATATAAATCGCCGAGTGGTTACGGGCCCAAATTGGGGGTGTAAAGAATAGAACCACTGTTACCTGCCACGATGTCGTAAGAGACGACTAGACTAAGGAGGTTTGGCTGAAATCGGATGCACATGTCCTAAATGTGTAGAAATATATGTGTTTAGGGGCCTACTAAACCATTGTGCAACGTATACACGTTCTTGGCAAAGATCAAACATATCGCAAGGAGTGATTAAAATTGGTCATAAAGAACGAACGCAAAGAAGAAGAAAAATCACTTTTTGTGATATGTTTGATCTTTGCCAAGAACGTGTATACGTTGCACATTGGTTTGTAGCCCCTAAATGCATAGACTTCTACACATTTAGGACATGTGCATCCAATTTCAGCCAAACCTCCTGAGTCGTCTCTTATGACATGAACGACAGGTAACAGTGGTTCTATTCTTTACACCCAAAATTTGGGCCCTGGTAACCACTCGGACAGTAAGAGGCTACTGATGTAGGGACCTAGGAAGCTTCCTAGTAAATAAAAAGCGTCACAGCAATCAGATGTGCTGGCCTACTTGTACACGCATAACTGGCACAACATACAATTGCTCTTAGACTCAGATCACATATAAATTACACAGAGTGATTAACAAGTGGTCAATATGGAGCATTAGAAGAAGAAGAAGATTCATTGAAAAATTACATTTATAGTTTCATTATTGACAATTATTGTGTGATGACTTGTCATTTATAAATGTCATCATATTTCAGGAGTCGTGAATGTCCTAATGTCCAGCCCTCTATGGGTGGCCAATACCAGACTGAAACTGCAAGGTGCCAAGTTATACACAGCTCACTACAACAAAAAAGATGACACCAGACAAGATGCTAAACATGATTACAATGGAACGATTGGTTAGTAGACTCAAAATATATTGCCCGCGTGCCCAGCGTGTTCGTAGTGCGTTGGACTACGAGTGACTAGTCCTCTGTAAGTGCAGGTTCAACTCCTCGGACTGGCAGAAAAGCTACAGGTTCCCTAGATTTATGGTGTTCGTGGCACCGAGCCGAAGGGTTACGATGTCCATGGCACCGAGCCGAAGAGCTTTCAGCTCAAGTGCTTCCGGATCTAAAAAAAAAAAAAGACTCAAATATTCATTTGTAACATGTTCCAGAGGTTGAGCATTGCGATCAATGTTTTTCTGAAATAATTTCACTTCCATAAACTAAGTGATTATCCTTCACATTCTGTTCCTCTATCATCATTTGTACTTCGTTGAGTAACCATGTATCCTCCGATCTTTATTTACCACAGAAAGATCTCAGCTTCTTCTTCTTTGCGTTCATTCTTTACGACCAATTTTAATCACTCTTGTGATATGTTTGATCTTGCCAAGTATGTGTATACCTTGCACATTGGTTTGTAGGCCCTAAACGCATAGACTTCTACACGTTTAGGACATGTGCATCCAATTTCAGCCAAACCTCCTTGGTCGCCTCTTACGACATGCATGGCAGGTAACAGTGTTTCTATTCTTTACACCCCAATTTGGGCCCGGTAACCACTCAGGCGGATCTCACCTTTCAGAAAGCAATGGCAAACTACTGAACGTATAAGTGGTGGTGTCTAGAAAATCAACGACTTGTTTATTATAGTTGATGGCTACGTCCTGTAAAGGATATGCCACAATCTTCATTCATCTGAATGAAATATTTCTTATCTGTTCCAACATTCATAATAATAATATATTCATCTCATGCTATACGTTACATAGGGCCTGCAAGTAATTTCTCCATACCGCTCTATCCTGGGCAACTCGCTCAATCTCCTCCATGGAACTGAGACCGATATTTCCTGCCTCTCTCAGCAAAGTTCGCTTCAAGGTCTCCTTAGGTCGACCTCTCTTTCTTGAACCCTTTGCATCCCACTTCAATGCCTGCTTTGATATTCGTTGATCATTCATAAGATAGTATTTAATTAAAATTGTATCCGTTTTGTGGTGTTTTTTTCCTTCGTCCGCTTCAACTCGGAAGTTTCATCTCTGAAACTGATTTTTGCTGAAAATCTGTTTTCCAATTTCTTACAATGGCAGCAGCGTGCACATTGTAAATTACTTTACACTGGCAGCCGGTGCTCAATGTACTCGTAATTAGTATTCCCTCGCCATACAGGCAGATTTTCTCCGACTTCAGAGGTACTCATGTTTTCGTCCTGAGTAAGACCAGGGGACTCGAACAAATGCCGGACAGTAGGTTCGAACCCGAGCTATGAGGTCTCACAGCTAGCAGGCCGAGCTACTATCAACTACTCTAGGCAGTCCCCTGTATCCGATTGAAATATATTTGTTTTATTTTCAGATTGCATTGTGAAGATAATTCAAAAAGAGGGCATTAAGACATTGTGGGGTGGCACTGTTCCATCAATCTTGTTAGCTACTAATCCTGCTATCCAGTTCATGGTGTATGAAGCTCTTAAACGTTATTTTACGCACATGCTTAATGTGTCTGTAAGTTTGCTTTCATGTATAATATCACATTCAAATAATTCAAATGTTGTATCAATACTAACATATGCTAGCGAGAGTTGGAAAATGACTAAAGATATAGAAAGCAAGTTGAATGCATTTGAAAATAGATGTCATGAAAAATAATGAATATAAAATGGAACAAATTCAGGAGAAGTGATGAAATCAGAGATATGTTTGGTCAACCACTAGTGACAACTGTTATAAGAAAGAGAAGATGGAGATATGTTGGACACACCTTGAGGAGAAATGATCAACGAATATCAAAGCAGGCATTGAAGTGGGATGCAAAGAGTTCAAGAAAGATAGGTCGACCTAAGGAGACCCTGAAACGAACTTTGCTGAGAGAGGCAGGAAATATTAGTCTCAGTTCCATGGAGGAGATTGAGCGAGTTGCCCAGGATAGAGCGGTATGGAGAAATTACTTGCAGGCCCTATGTAACGTATAACGGTACGAAAGGAATTATTATTATTATTATTATTATATCACATGAGAATTAATAATGATATTTATATGAGTCAGCTCTGACAGAGTCCCTGTGACCATTCAGATCTGATACCATGCTACAATATAACTCTAGATGGGGTATTTTAAAGTGGGGTTTTTCTGTTTGAGAAATCGTAGATATCCATCTGTACACATTTTTAGCCTGTTGGATAGTATGCTCCCTCATGGAGCTATCAGGATATTTTTCCAGAGGTCTCTGATTTCAATGTAGATGAGAACAAGTTCCTAGTCCTATCAGAGACAGACGTTAAAATGTAGGTCCTGTGTTAAATTTGAGCATGTAAAAGAACCTGTGACTGTTCAAAATCGGGAAGAGCAGGCTGAAAAGCCGCTGCCGTGGTAAAATTCATTTTAAAAAAAAGATAAAAATAAAATTCAGACAAAATATCTTCACCATCTTCAAATTACATCACGGACCCTTGCCAGTGCTACGAAGCTTGTGCACTACCGCTGAGATCTTCTTGTGTAAGAAGATGAAAGATATCGGAGCACAAACGGTTAGTCACCAAAGTGCAATGACGATGGTCCAATCAATCAATGCATGCACATTGGCCAAAAGTCAGATGTGCCTGTCCTACATACCGTAGTGTCCTAATGGGAAAGCAACATATTCACGAGGTAGAACATCTAGCTTGTGATAGAGAGTAATCCTAACGGATTATTATGATAGTAAAATTTTGGACATGACAAGCTACTTGATGATGATGATGATACATAATCACCAGAAATTAATGCAACAGTTGCAGATACCAAAAGCTCCTATCTGTAACTTGTTGAACATAATAATAATAATAATTCCTCTCGTACCGTTATATGTTACATAGGGCCTGCAAGTAATTTATCCATACCACTCTATCCTGGGCAACTCGCTCAATCTCCTCCATGGAACTGAGACCGATATTTCCTGCCTCTCCAGCAAAGTTCGCTTCAGGGTCTCCTTAGGTCGACTCTCTTTCTTGAACCCTTTGCATCCCACTTCAATGTCTGCTTTGATATTCTTTGATCATTTCTCCTCAAGGTGTGCCCAACATATCTCCATCTTCTCTTTTTTATAACAGTTGTCACTAGTGGTTGACCAGACATGTCTCTGATTTCATCACTTCTCCTGAATTCGTTCCATTTATATTCATTATTTTTTGCATATTATTTGTTGAACATACAGTGTCTTAAATGTGTTGTAGTAACATATGCAGAGTGTGAATATTGTCATTAGTTTTTCTCTAATGATCTGGTTGTTAGCAGTATTTTTCTTCTCTTCCTATTCTTCTTCGAATGTTCCATATCGACCACTTGTTAAACCACTCTTTGTGATTTGTATGGCATCTGAGCCTAAGAGTGATCATACATTGTGCCAGTTATGCGCCTACAAGTAGGCCAGCATATTCTGTGATGTTTTTGTTTACCAGGGCAGCTTCCTAGGCCCCTACCTCAGTCGTCTCTTACGACATGCCTTGTAGGTTGCAGTGTTACTATTCTTTGCTCCCGTGACAAGCCCCGGCAACATGCATATGTCTTCTGTTCAATTTCTCACTTATCTGCTTTTGATCAACCTTGTACCCTTGTCATTATGCTGTTCATACTGAGTACTTGGTTAATATGTGCTTAAACAAGCCAATACCATATGTCACTGAAACTAGGACACACAGGATTGCTCATTTGAAGATCTTCTTCATCGGACATGTCCATAATTGATCCAGTCTCCTCCCAATCATGTATTTCAGTGTGTTTAGACTACTAAATCCTGTTCTGTGTTGGTTGATGTATTTGTTGGGGGTTTTTCTCATGGTTTTCCCGTCTTGCTGCACCTATTGGCCTGCTTAACTTGCACAATCGAGGAGAGAATACCCTTTATCTTCTTCGTTGAAATTTTCAGAGCGTATGTTTTATCCTCAGAGTATATACAGATCAAATGAAGTGACTGTAGTGTGAAAAAGTTAAATATCCGAGCAAGCGCTCCAAAAGTCAGAAGCAGAAATGAATATTTATTTGAGCTTCTTCTTCAGCAATCTCTGGTCATGCTTTTAATTTACTGTGGACCACAAACTGGGCAGTCAGCTTCAGGTCTGTCAGGTTTCCCAAAGCTTAGTTTTCAGGTCGACTGGGTGTGGCCACATGTTGCTTCTCAGCTCACCCAGGAGAGAACAGTCTTGCAGGATATGCTCTGGTGTTTGTTCCGTCTGCTGATACTGATACAGAGCTGTTTGACTTATTCCTAGTCAATATAAGTGTTTGTTGAGTCTGCTGTGTCCGGTGCGTAATCGAAATATAATGACCTTATTTGAGTTTGAGAATAAAGAAATGTTAATGTGTCTCTCCATGCCTACCATATTTGTTTTCAGGAACTGAATGGTTTGCTGTACTTTTTGTTGGGAGCCATAGCTAAAACTGTTGCTACCGTCATCACATATCCCCTGCAGGTGGTGCAGAGCAGACTCAGGGTTAGAACTTCATTTGTTGTTTTGCTTTATCGACATGTAGAATTGTTGTTGTGTTCTGTTGTTGGTTTCAATGTTGAGATAAGACAAGACCAGCTGAAGTTAGAATTGAACTGTTGTAAATGATGACTGAGTGTGTCCTAGTCTTGTCTGGATATGATGACCACTTTTTCCTCCTCAAATATACAGACACTTGATTTGACTTCAGATGCTTCTTCAAATGCTCCATATCAACCACTTATTAAACCACTATTTGTGATTTGTATGTGATCTGAGCCTAAGAACAATTGTACATTGTGCCAGTTATGCGCCTATGAGTAGACCAGAACATCCGATTTCTGCTGCGCTTTTTATTTAATAGGGTAGCTTCTCTAGACCTCTGCCTTAGATCGCTCTTACAGCATGTCTTGTAGGTCGCAGTGTTACTATTCTTTGCTCCACTTGTTGACCTTGGCAAGTTGTTCAACAAAGTTACTAACACAAGCCGCCCAATTGGTTACCGGGGCCCAAATTTGGGGTGTAAAGAATAGAACCATGTTACTGCACGATGTCGTAAGAGGCGACTAAGGAGGTTCAGCTCAAATGGATGGACATGTTCTAAACGTGTAGAAGTCTTTGCGTTTAGGGCCTACCAAACCAATGTGCAACGTATACACGTTCTTGGCAAAGATCACACATATCACAAAGAGTGATTAAAATTAGTCGTAAAGAACGAACACGAAGAAGAAGAAGACTAGCACATGCTTGTGGTAGAGAATGGTACAGGCTCCTATACAGTAGATGGTTCAAAGAAGGTGACCATGGATAAGTCAAACACTATGAAAGCCCCTAACTAGTATTACTAGACAATAACTGTCATGGAACCCCCAGGAATGAGGGGAGTGAGTAGGCAAAAGAACATAAAAAACTAAAAAGTATATCTAGAAGTTTTATTGAAGCTCATTTGTAAATTCAAGTTTTGTAACAATTATTGATTTTATGTTTTGATTGATCAAAATGTATTGTTGCTGTCATGATATTTCATGTTTTTGTGTTCTACAAGGCGGCTATGGCAAAACTGGAGAGTTCCTTGTCATTGATTGAGAACATTCTTCATTTGATCAAGTATGTTTCTCTCGCTCTGTTATATGTAATTATGTTTCTTTCTTTCGCTCTATACGTAATTTTTTCTTTATTATGTGTAGTTGGATATCCTATAAATCTCTTCTTATCCGGACGCAGTCAGGCTAAGCGGGATCAGGGAAAGGAAAGAAGAATACCTCTGAAGTCTGAGATGGTACGTCTGTAAATCGGGGGCACTGATAGTAAGGAAAGCAGGCTTCACACAAAAATCAGTCAGAAGCGCTATACCAGGCGCCCTGATTAAGCCTGAATTGATAGCCAGCGAACGTAAGAAGAAGTTGGATAAACCAACATTTTATGTGCAAATATTTATAATAATAATAATTCCTCTGATACCGATATATCGTTACATAGGTCCTGCAAGTAACTTCTCCATGACCGCTCTATCCTGGGCAACTTGCTCAATCTCCTCCATGGAACTGAGACCGATACCTCTTGCCTTCTCAGCAAAGTTTGTTTCAGGGTCTCCCTATGGTGTCCTCTCTCTTTCTTGAACCCATTGCATCCCACTTTAATGCCTGCTTTGATATTCGTTGATCATTTCTCCTCAAGGTGTGTCCAACATATCTCCATCTTCTCTCTGTTATAACAGTTGTCACTAGTGGTTGACCAGACATGTCTCTGATTTCATCATTTCTCCTGAATTCGTTCCATCTTTATATTCATTTATTTTCAGACATCTATTTTCAAATGCATTAACTTGCTTTCATTTTTATCATTTTCAACTCTGCTGGCATTAGAATCAAAAGATGGTTTAACAAGTGGTTTAATCTTGAGCATTCGAAGAAGAAGAATTCATGATCTGACATATCAAGAGATGGATACCTGTGAATACTAAAGCAAATCTTATCGAAAAAATATTTTTACGTCAACATTATACCATAATGTCAAACATGTAAACACAGCAGCTAATGAACAGGAAATCATAAAATCGAAAGAGATGTCTTAGAAGAGCTGAGGAGTACAATGAGAGATAAAATTAGAAATGAAGAAATTTTGTAAAATACTACAAATGAAACCAGTTACACAATTTATAAAAGAACAATGATTAAAGGGTTTGATCACCTTGCAAGAATGTCCTGGTATTGTCTACCACATAGTCACATTGAAAAATATAACAAATACAGAGAAAGATTGAGACAGCGCAGAAGATGAAGTGACTGCATCAGAAACAACTTTAGAGAAATAATACCTCTGAAGTCGGAAAAAGCTTGCTTGTATGGCGAGGATCACTGATGATGAGAGCAAGCCTTCACACAAAAATCAATTAGTAGTGTTGTACTAGGCGCCCTGATGCGTCTGAATTTATAGTGAATGAGAAGAAGAAGAAATGAATACCAACTTACAAAACACAATTTTCTAGTGCTAATTGACTAAGCTCATCATAGAAACATGATTGAATGGCTGGGGCTGTAATGTTGTGAACTCCCAAACGGTCAGTTTCATTCAAATGAAACTAACCATTTCATTGCGGTGAATCTACAACACTAACCAGACTGCAAGAACTCAAAATTAGGTGTGGTGTAGCTCGACAAGAACGCTATGCTGGCAGACAAAGAAGAATTGTAAACCAACAAAGAACCGGTGTCGTTAGTCGCCACACGCTGATGGACATACTGAGGAGAGATCGGAGCACTTATGGACTAATTTGTTCGACGTGCAGTGATGGTGATCCGAGGACTAAACTAAACTATTCAAATGAATGACTACTAGGGTCACAGAGTGTTTGCGTATAGCACATAAATGCTGTAGAAATGGTCACTAAGCTTTACCAGTTTAGTCAATATAAGCCTTTCTCACAACATTTACAAATGATGGTGCCGAGTGGTTACGCCCAAATTTGGGGTGTAAAGAATAGAACCACTGTTACCTGCCATGCATGTCATAAGAGGCGTACTTAAGGATGTTTCTTGAAATCGGATGCATGTCCTAAACGTGTAGAAGTCTATGCATTTAGGGGCCTACCAAACTAATGTGCAACGTATCACGTCTTGGCAAAGATCAAACATATCACAAGTGAAAATTGAAGATAGCCAGAAGAAACAAATGATGGATAGATAATTTGTGAGGACTCATGTAAAGGCATCATCTGCAATGCTATGACTTGTTCTTATATGATACAGACCTGACTGTATTCTTTTGAATAGAGCTGCTGAGTGTTTGTTTAAGGGTGTTTGTAAAATGACCTGTTGTTGAGGATGGTTTTCTATGAAGTCCTTCCCAGAAAGGGCAACAATTATTTGTCAGGGGACAGTGAACCAAGTACAGTGTCACCTAATTTGTTTATACTAAAAGCATGCTCATTTGATTTGATTTCTCTTCTGTTCTAAGGACTCGTGGTATTGGTGCCTTGTACAAGGGCATGGAAGCCAAGCTACTACAGACCGTACTGACAGCTGCTTTGATGTTTCTTATCTATGAAAAGATTTCTGCCTTCATTTTTCAATTAATGTCTGTAAAGTGATTCCTCAACAATTAGAATGAAATTTGTACTGTGTTTGTTTTATTTCTGCAACAGTTGCTAAAGTAATATCTATAATACTATAATAACTGCAGCAACTGTTGCACAAAGTATACTAAATTTATATCAAACTCTTTTTAACTGCTGCAGACTGTCATACTATAAAGCATGAATTGTCATATCCAAGTGTTGAGAATATTGCTGCTGGTCATGTGTTAAATGTATTATTATTGTAGTTTGAGTCATTAATATTTATAACTTATGGAAATGTTATTTTTGTTGGGTGCAGTTAGACCGAATTTCCTGTAAATTCAAAAAAGATCAAATTTTGTTTTTAACCCTTTGAGACTACTAAGCCGATATATCGGCTAGGCTATTTTAGAATGCTGCTAAGATGATTTTTACTTTGGTGGAAAGAAGCAAATATTTCTACACACTAACGTTGCTGAAGTTAAACAAATCTTCATGAAATGGAAAGTAACTATATGTAGGGACATTTTTACCTCGTCTCAAAAGAGATTTGTAAGCAGGAAAGCGTGTGTTATTTTGATAAAGTTGCGTCATGTCTTTCTTTTGTTTTATGATAATGTGTCCAACATTGGCCAACCTTTCTGATTAGCCAACCTTTCATAAGAACCAAAATGAGTTTATACAGTGCAATCTTGAGTATAGATAGGTAAGAACAGAACTATTGTATGGAATGTGTCCTATGTCTTCTTGTACTAGTAGTTTTGCTGGTCTTCTCACCATGTTACATCAACACTAGCTTACTCATTACATGCACAAATAACAATGACTGCATGCTCCTGATTATTCTGCCATAAATCAACTGTTATAAGAAAGAGAAGATGGAGATACGTTGGATACACCTTGAGGTGAAATGATCAACGAATATCAAAGCAGGCATTGAAGTGGGATGCAAAGGTTTCAAGAAAGAGAGGACGACCTAAGGAGACCCAGAAACGAACTATGCTGAGAGAGGCAAGAAATATAGGTCTCAGTTCCATGGAGGAGATTGAGTAAGTTGCCCAGTATAGAGCGGTATGGAGAAATTGCTTGCAGGCTCTATGTAACGATATAATGAGTACGAGAGGAACTATTCATCATCATCCAAATAGCTTGTCCTGAGCAGAACTTTGCACCCCAACAGCCCTTTCCGGAATTTCTCTCTTCATAGGCCAGATGTCCTGCCTCTGCAGCTGTCATGTTCAAACCATCAGTTACATCCTGAATCCATCTTCTCCGTGGTCTTCCTATTCTTCTCTTTGCAGGTATGCCTCCTTCCATGATGGTCTTCTCCAGCTCTTCATGTCTTTTATATGTCCAAAATATCTCAATTTTCTCTTTCTATTTGTAGCATCAGCCAGTTTTCTTTGATTTTCTTTCTGGATAGATCTATTTGTTCTCTTCTCGTCATGATATAGAGGAATTATTATTATTTATATAAATCAAACACAGACGTTTATAGAGTATGCATTTTAGTGGATATTTCGTCAGAGTAACCTGCATTTATTGTGATCTTTTTCTTAGAACGCTCCATATCGACCACTTGTTAACCACTCTTTGTGATTTGTATATGATCTGAGTCTAAGAGTGATTGTACGTTGTGCCAGTTATGCGCTTACAAGTAGGCCAGCACATCCGATTTATCGTGCTATTTATTTACTAGGCAGCATCCTAGAGCCTACATTAGTCACCTCTTACAACATGCCTTGTAGGTTGCAGTGTTACTATTCTTTGCTTCCCATGCGGCCCGGCACTACAGGTGGTTATTGTGATCTTAAAGGGTAAGTAGCTGTCAGTCATGTCCTTTGAGACTGAAACCAAAGACATCATTATGTTTTATTTTTATAAAATGTACCACAATTTTTTATTTGTTGAGTCCAAGTTACACTTTCAACATACACAAAAATAAATTGTAATGCCAAAGATGAACTTATTTTATGTTGTTGTGTGTTGAGAGACTTGTCATAAACATGTTTATATTATATATACAGATTGTTCATTAAAAGATTGATTGATTGATATCTTCATCATTTAAATCAAAACTGGTCCTTTATTACCAGCTTAACAGAAGAGAGCAAGTCATGGTATTCATACATCACTCAAGCCACAATATACTGAGATATCCGTTCTATTTCTAGTTTTTATGTGTGTTTTTGTGTTACATTTATTTCGTTATTCGTTTTTATTCCCAGATTTTCATTAGAAACGTTTGTATTTGGTCATCCATTTGTTTTTTAAATTTGTCACTCCTGTTGTTCGTTTGCTTGATAAAGGCCTTGTTGGTCGAAACGTTGCTGTATTCTGTCATTGTTTTTGTAATTTGTAAAACTACAGTACTTTGTGATTACGTGTTTTATTCTGAGATACCACACTACAGACTGAGGGACCACACTACAAACTGAGATATCACACAACAGACTGAGGTACCACACAACAGACTGATGGACTACACTACAGACTGAGATACCACACAACAGACTGAGGCACCACACAACAGACTGAGACACAACAGACTGAGGCACCACACACCAGACTGAGGCACCACAGAACAGACTGAGACTCCACACAACAGACTGAGGCACCACACTACAGACTGAGTCAACAGACTGAGGCACCACACAACAGACTGAGACACCAACATTTTGAGAAGCTAAAGATAGATACTTCTTATGAGTGTAATTGTGACATTGATCAAATGACTTCTGAACATCTTTTACGTGGACGTCCAGCGTGTAATAATAAACAACACTGATGTAGTCATCATCAATGCCATTGCATGACAAGATGTTTGGTTCTCCAGACAACCTGAGTCTGGTCACTTCAATCTTTGAACATTTTCAAGTCTGAGATTAAACTAAGAAGAAGAAAATCAAGACAAAAAGATTGCTGTCTTCGGCGATCTCTGTTCATGCGCTTAATTTACTGTGGACCACAGACTGGACAGTCAGCTTCAAGTCTGTCAGGTTTCCCTCAAAGCTTAGTTTTCAGGTCGACTGGGTGTGGCCACATGTTGCTTCTCAGCTCACCCAGGAGAGGACAGTCTTGCAGGATATGCTCCCGGTGTCTGTGATTGCTTATTTGTGTTCAGTTATTTATTATAAATAAACAATTGATATTTGACACTCAAGCTGAAATATTATTGACTGGGTATGTTGAGATTGAAACTTCCTCAAGCGCTCTATATCGACCACTTGTTAACCACTCTGTGTGATGTGTATATGATCTGAGCTTAAGAGTGATTGTACGTTGTGCCAGTTATGTGCCTACAAGTAGGCCAGCACATCCAATTTATGCTACGCTTTGTATTTACTAGGTAGCTTCCTAGGCCTACCTCAGTCACCTCTTGACATGCCTTGTAGGTCGTAGTGTACTATTTTGCTCCTTCAGCCGGCAACAGACTGGTAAAATTCAGTTCATAAAGTATAATAGACTTGGCCTGACATCATTAAAGGAAGAAAACTACACTTGCGAGTGGTCTAAGGCGCCAGACTCAAGGCTAATAACTTTCCCAGTCTATCTGAGTTGAATGTTCTGGTGCACAATGTGCGTGGTTCAAATCCACTAAACCGTGCAATGAAATCAATCCTTCAGCTTTAAACCCCTTAAACTTGACCAATGACAAATATTGACCTCAAGATGAAATGGAGATATAGATTAGTCATGTGATACATTTTGTAAAGACAACTGGAGACTTGACTTCATAATAATCAAAATGATACACAGTGGCCATTAAAAGCTTTTAAATGCAGAATTTGTAAATGTTTGGTAGATAGCACTGAAGGAAGTAAAGTGTTTTGATACTGGTTTATCTTCTTGCATAATTTACGTGATTGGAAATTTATTGAAAGCTTCAGTAGTTATATGTCAATCGTAGTGCCTAGTTTGAGATCATTAGAAACATCACTCAAATCACTGCATGGTGCCGGGGTCGCAAGAGGGCAAAGAATAGTACCACTGCAACTTACAATGCATGTCGTAAGAGGCGACTGATGTAGACCCTAGGGTGCTACCTAGTAAATAAAAAGCAGTGCAAAAATCGGATGTGCTGGCCTACTTGTAGGCGCAAAACTGGCATATCGTACAATCGCTGTTAGGCTCAGATCACATACAGAGTGGCTAACAAGCGGTCGATATGAAGCGTTGAAGAAGAAATCACTGTACTTAAGATGACAATCGGGAGTTAAACACCAAAACTACATACGATACTGGTAATCTACTCAGAGAGGAAGAAAGGTCTACATTTATCAAGGAAGTGTGTGACATGTATGGACAGTGTATGGACAGCCTACTCAAGACACGAGAGGAGACTTAACATCTTTCACCTTCGATGTCTCCGCAAGATTATGAAGATCAGGTGGTACGACAAGATAACCAACTCTGAAGTACTACAACGTGCAAATCTGTCTTCCATCATGGGCATGCTCAGCAGTAAACGACTAAGATGGTTTGGGACATGTAGAAGAATGAAACTTATCGCATACCAAAACAAATGTTGTTCTGTGAACTTTCGGAGGAAGAGGCACCAGGGCAGACCACTGCTCAGATATAAAGATGTCTGCAAAACCTCAATGAAAAACTTTTCTATAGATCCCAGCACATGGAAGGGACTAGCTGATGACAGAGTTGTGTGGAAAGCCAAATTACGGTAGGGCGCAGAGTCTTTTGAGAAGAGACTTATGTACGAGCTGAACAACAAGAGGGAAAAGCGAAAACTCAGAACTTGTCACAGTAAAACACTTGCCTATTGACCGTCTGTAAAGATGAAAAGGGCCATATATATATGTATGACATGTGACAGTGAAAGTCACACCCAGTCTGTAATAAATATTTTTTAACGAGATATATAAGAGGTCCTGAAATTTGTAAATAGTTAATTGTAGAGATCTTTGTCTAAATTTAGCAGAAAATAAAGATTATCAAAATATGAAGAGAGAGCCGCTGTAGCGTCGTTGTTAGTGAACTCGCTTCTCAAGGCTGGTGGTCTGGGTTCAGCTCCCGTAATGCGCGTGAAATTTTTCCCAACCACGACGGCTCTCAGGTCGACCCAGCCTCAACTGGGTACCAGACATGCTCTGGGAAAGTAAAGGCGGCCGGCGTGATGCTGACCACATCACCCATTGTGTGCCGACGGTCAATGAAAAATACAGGCTTAACACTGTATTGACCTATATACCACGAGGTATGAAAGGGTTCCTTTACTTTTTTTTTTTAAATATGAAGAACATATGTCCTGTGTATCATCTGAAGAGATTAATTAGATATATATATCAGGGCCGTGGCATGATACAGAGTGGCGGTCACATAAGGCGACACTATAAGCAACGAAATCAAATTTGAATTATTCAATAATTAAAATGTTGTACGCAATATTTTACTACTACTTTTAGTACAACATGCTACTAGTCTATGTTATATATATATATTGATGTATATGATTTATCGCACGCCTCTGCCTAAGCGCTTTCTAGTCCCTTTGATTTCGGTTTCTGATGCAGGTGTATCGTTGGCTATCGTTCGCCGAAAGACTTTCAAGAAAAAGCATTGAAGGGCGGCATTTCGAAGACTTGCATCATACTGAGAAAATATACCGCACGGGTCTGATATAGAGTCAGAGTTAGGCTCGCCTGAATGACGAGGGACACTTATGACAAGAAAAGCAAACATCAGTCAGAAGCGTTATAGCTAAGCTTGAATTCATAGCTGGCCGGTGAAAATATAGGAAATAGATCAAATAAAGAACACTAACACCAACTGAAATGTTCCGAAAAATATGCTAACAATAAAACTGCAGCTCTAACAATACCATGTCGGTCTCTATCCTATAGGCAAAAACCATATGCGCTAGAAAACCAATCTACATATAGCCTACTAGACGTTTTATTTACTGCGTTCAGATCCGAGGCTAGAGAGATAGTGATGGTAACTCTTTATCACCGTTATATGGGCGTATGCTATGTCCAGAAGTATATTTGATTATTTAGTCATCTAAATTTTAAGGGAGAACAAGCTACAGTATCTGACTGCCCTTTAAAAAATGTCAAGAAAAACATACAAAAACCTCGTTATAAGAAGGCTACGTTTATTAGCCTATAGTACATAAATATGGTCTTCTGATTTCCTTTATGCTGGCTAATACACATATTGTTATTTGAAGTTTTAGCTACAAATATAATAATCGTTACTGTTCCTTTGAGAGCACAAGTCATCAACAAATATGCAGCTTCTATTAATTTTTTTCCTTAGGGTTCCAAAGTAAGGCTCAAACCGATACCATTTCAGTTCTTTCATTCTGCCCATTCCCCTTTATAAAAGTCTTCCTTTTTTACGGAGTTGCACAAAATAATTGACTTGACATTTTGAGTTTATTATCCTTAGTTATTCCAACCTCCAAATGAACAAGATCTACAAGAATTAGTGGACCAATTGGACAGAACTAGCAAGGAATATGGATTAGACATTAACATACAGAAAACAAAAACTATGGTAATCAACAAGGAAATGGAAAACCTAAAATGAATATAAAAATACATGGAGAATTACTACATCAAGTAAAGCTACTCCTATCTCGGTCAGATGATAACAGATGATGGCAGATGTATAACTGAAATTAAAAGAGAATAGGAATGGCCAAGGATAATTTCAATAGTATGAGAAGTTACTGACATCCAAACAAATCACAAACAGGCTAAAAATTAGAATGATCAAATACTATATATATCCTATATTAATGTATGGCTCGAAACATGGACAATGAACAAGCAGTTAGAAGACAGAATTGATACATTTGAGATGTGGATATATATAAGAATAAGCAGAGTTTCATGGACAGAAAAACAGACAAATAAACAAGTTTTAGGAAAACTAGGCATGAAGAAACAATTATTAAGAGAAATAAAATTCAGACAAGTAAAGTATTTTGGCACATAAAAAGGCATGACACCATGATAAAACATTTACTAGAGGGAAAGTTGAGGGGAGAAGAGCAAGAGGAAGACCGAGAGATAAGTGGGAGGAAACTTTAAGAAATGGACAGGTTACAGTCTGGCAGTGTGCTAAACCGACAGGCGAAAGACGAGGATGCTGGAGACTCATTGCAGCCAACCGATGTGGAGACGGCACCTGATGATGATGATTCCAACCTTCGGAGACTCACGAGGATTTACTGTCCTAGACATGCGGGTGTTCGCGGCAACGACAGAGCGGACATGCTTGCAAAGAAAGCATCGATTGCTGGGGCGTTTAGGATGGATAGGGGAGGTGGGGGTGTTCTTCGGTCTCTTGGCGAATTACTGTTGAACGAGGATAATAAAATTGACGTTGAGTCAATCCAGCGATTTAATGACTTTGAAATTACACGTTGTACAAGAAGAGCTGAAGGTTTGAAGGAAAGAGAGAGAAGGGTGTTTAAGCAAACCACATGAACTATCATTATGCATACCCTTCGATATCTGTTGGGGAAGACTGAGAACCTATGGGTTTACCCGGAGTGCAGTGACATCAGTTCAGTAACCAAGAGCTTAATACTGAACTTAATATTATTCACCCATTTAAACCCTCCCATCTCCTTAACTTTTAAATCTTGTTTTAATATCTGTATTTGTTCCTCTATTCTTAGGCGCCCATATATACATAGTAATAATAATTCATCTCGTACCGCTATATGTTACATAGGGACTGCAAGCAATTTCTCCATTCCGCTCTATCCTGGGCAACTCGCTCAATCTCCTCCATGGAACTGAAACCGATATTTCTTGCTTCTCTCAGCCATGTTCGTTTCAGGGTCTCCTTAGGTCAATGATATATAGAAACTTGCAATGATATACATGCCTAGCCTATATATGAATCCACATTTTTAGATCTGTTTCACTTAACGTAACTTAGTCACTGTTTGTTACAGTTATTATCATAATCGTTGTCGTCTCATTTCGTATGTTCAACCCAACTTGCTTTAACCTTTTTCTTAAAATGTTATTAATTATGTTAGGGAATGTGTCTACCTGTAAGTAGGATCAGCCAAGCAGGAGGTACATATGAGGAGATTAATGCTAGGATTAGGAAAGCCCGACAAGCCTTTGATATCCTGCACACAGTGTGGAAATCTACTGCCAACTCCACTAAAACAAAGCTCAGGATATTCAGCTCGAATAGGACATCTGTATTGCTGTATGGCTTGGAAATGTGGCGAGTCAATCAACCAATCAATCAAATGGCATGTCTGCCGGCGTAGGCTATCATGTCTCCCCACAACTCTCCTTCATGCAGGTAATCAGTTCTGACGTCGATCCTTTGTCGAACCAAGCTTCAGCGTATTATCAGACAGAGATGGTATGACAGAGTTGCAAACACAGACCTGTGGATAAGAACAGGACAGGAACCCATAATGACACAGGTTAAAATGAGAAAAAGGCTATGGGTCGTGCATTCCATACGGAAGACAGTCGAGTGACACTAGACAGTACTTTGGAAACTACAAGGAAAACGAGACGCTCTAAACAGAGCTAGAGACGGAGTCTTCTTTCGGAACTAAAGGATGCTGGGCTATCCAGGGAAGCCACAAAGAAAGCAGACGGAGATCGGGAAAAGTGGCAAACAACTGTTGAGCCCTATGCTACACGAGGAGCGAAATAAGTAAGCTAGACCCGAGAACGGCTATTGAAAGAAAAGCTGCATTATTTACGAAATCCAGATCCTCAAAGTAGTTAGTTATATTTAATTGTTACAAGTTTGTAGTCTTTAATTGTTACTAACTATAATCTTTCTTCCCAGTCTAAACAATTTAAAGAAGAAATATGTTGCTTATTTGACAGATAGCGGTTGACGGTTTCCAAACCGTTCTCAGTCGGTGTATATCTAGATCTTCTTTTTCTTCTTTGCGTTCGTTCTTTACGACCAATTTTAATCACTCTTTGTGATATGTTTGATCTTTGCCATGAACGTGTATACGTTGCACATTAGTTTGGTAGGCCCCTAAACGCATATGTAAAGTACATATATTTCTACACCTTTAGGACATGTGCATCCGATTTCAGCCAAACCTCCTTAGTCGACTCTTACGATATGCGTGGCAGGTAACAGTGGTTCTATTCTTTACACCCCAAATTTGGGCCCCGTAATCACTCTGAACTCTGCCAATGCCGGTTCCAAGCCCGGATGAAAAGGAGGAGGACTTGTGTGTGAGGCCAGCTACCTCATCACAAGAAATTTAAATAGCTACAGAAACTTGTAAGAAAGGACGACATACCGGTAAACCGACCAGCCAGGTGGTGTGCGGTGCACCTAGTGCATCAATCACGGTTGCTGATGAAAGCCGCTCTGCGGAAGTCAGCAACCCGACTCGTACATTACTTGGCTCAAAGACACACACTAAAATTGGATTTTGGAATGTGAGAACGATGGCCACGGCTACAAAATCAGCCCAAATTGCAGAAGAAATGAAGAGATACGAGCTGGACATACTGGGGTTAAGTGAGGTGAGATGGCCTGGAACAGATAGAAGAGTAGTTAGTGGATTAACTTTCTATATTCAGGAAGAGAAGATGGTAAGCATTTTGAAGGTGTGGGTATAATGATGACACCTAGAGTAGCAAAGAGCATGTTAGAATGGGAACCCATCTCGAGTCGGATAATTAGAGCCCACTTCAGTACCAGGCATGTCAATATGACAATACTACCACTAGTGACAACTGTTATAAGAAAGAGAAGATGGAGATATGTTGGGCACACCTTGAGGAGAAATGATCAAAGAATATCAAAGCAGGCATTGAAGTTGGATGCAAAGGGTTCAAGAAAGAGAGGTCGACCTAAGGAGACCCTGAAGCGAACTTTGCTGAGAGAGGCAGGAAATATCGGTCTCAGTTCCATGGAGGAGATTGAGCGAGTTGCCCAGGATAGAGCGGTATGGAGAAATTACTTGCAGGCCCTATGTAACGTATAACGGTACGAGAGGAATTTATTATTATTATTATTAATCACTCGGGCGATATCTAGATCTAAAATGTAATATTTTTGTTTGTAAGATGTAACAGTCCAAAAGTAAATACTATTCACTATCTGAACATGAACTACTTTTAACTCTCAGTTGCTAAAAATACAATCACGCAAATAAATGCTCTATTTCAAAGTCCACTGAGTCGGCCTACTATGCCATTTGATATCCCCAATTACAAAAATTATTGTTAAACATTCAACACAGAGAATTTCGATAACAATTAGTTTTACTTCAGAGCAGCAACTGAGACAGGATCCAATTCTCACCAATACTAGATGGCTGGCTATTTGTTATCTTGAAATGAAAGGGAGAAAAAAACTAAAATAAAAGACTAATCTAATAATATACTGTACGTTATCAGCATGTTCTATTATATCCCAAACAGAGCCCCACATCACATTGTTTTCCTTTCCAACATTTTAGTAGCTCGCTGTAAACGCAAATTTTATCCGGGTCTTTACATCATGGAGTACAAGCACCCATGTTCATGTGCTTTTCCTTTTTGATATAATCAAACACAGTCGTAAAGTATTTCAAGTTTAAGTAATGGAACGACACAGAATAAGGAGAAAACATGGCAACACGCATATTAGTTTAGCTGCCATCAAACAGTATCTACTTCACGGCACATACCCAAGTGGGTCGACACCGTCCGATAAACGATCGGTGCGTAAAAGAGCAGAGAGCTTCAAAATCGAGGATGGAGAATTGTATTATGTCGTCCGTCCGAAACGTATTGAAGGAGAACCGATTGATCCCAACCCAGGAGCCAGTAAAACCAATCTTCGACATGCAATTCTTACACAGAAAGCTCAACTGACAGTGACCTCTTCAGTCCATGTGCAAAACGGAGGTAGGCCCCTTTTGTTAGGGTCATCTTTCTGTGGCGTCACTTCTATTAGCGAGGCTCTATTTAGGGGTTAGAATTTATAAGAAATTGTTCAAATATATTTACAAATTACATTGTTATGATTCTATTCAATTATAATAAAATTGTATTCAATTAATATAAATTGTATTCAATTATAATATAACAATATATATTGATTGTTACAATGTTTGGGATACTTTTAAATATATATTTGCCTTTAATAATGTTGTTTAAGTATGTATGTATCTTAAATCTAGGAAAAAATAATATTAAATTTTGCAAAGATACTACATGGGGAAGTGTTTTAATGTCAGAAAATGCCTGTCAATAGTTCATCTCATTAAGGTGATAATTCTTCTCCCTTATAAATACATCTATCTACAGGAAACCACATGGGCACAGAGCAACACTGTGTGCGCTGTCTTCCAAATACTACTGGGTGGGCATGGCAAACACAGTCAAGAAGGTTGTGAAAAATTGTGTAATTTGTCTAGCTAACCGACCAGCAGTGGCAACACTACCACCATCACTTTATCCAGCAGCAACTCTGTCACAGAGCAGTGAGCTAGAAGCTGCGGTGTCAGTTTCACAAGAGTTTATACCTGACAGAAAAGATATAGGCATATACACAGAGCCACAATCGACAGCAAGATCAGATGAAGGCCCTACTGTTGAGATGCAATACATTGAGCTAACAGAGCCAGAAGAAGTTGATGCTGATCTTGACTTTGTTAAAGTGATTCAAAATGAGAATGGTGCAAGTATGGACACTATTTTTACCTCTAGATCAGACTTTGATGCTGCCAAGAAGTTTTGGCAGAAGGTCAGTTAGAGAATACAAAATATTCAGTAATTTTGTTGATAATTTTCCTGACTTTAATTTCTAACAATGATATTTCATCTTTTGACTATAATTATGTTCTGTGTTGGGAATAATTGTAGAGATGGCTGTAGGTGTGTAATTATAAATGGCAGCTTCTGCAACATAGTCTTTTAAAGGTTCACTAGAACTAGTTTTCAAAATCAACAATGATTATGTTGTTTGCAGAAGAACAAAAGCTGGTTGGCAAATTGGATTAGTCTAGCAGATTATAAAAAGTACATATGTAAATAAAGATATCCTTGATTGAAGAGGAAAGAATATAAGCTATCCACTCTACCAAGAAATTAGAATGTCATCAAAGATGACTTATGAGGTTTTGGTAGGGGACTATTGTCTACCACACATCAAACTAATTGCTGTTGAAACCATCACAGACATATCATGATTTGGTGTAGGTTTCTAAAAGGGAGGACAGCATGATCCTTCCTTTTGTTCGCTTGAAATTTGTCTATATATTCAATGTTGTCTCTTGTATGAACTTCACTGTATTTTGTAGCTCACACGGAGGTCTGTGTAGTTTTCTGTCGAGTGTTGTTTCATTAGGCCAGTGAGTTTGCCTCAGTGTATCACTTTCGATATTCACCTGTATATTTCTTCTTCTCTTCCACCATTTACTTTTTTATAGAAGTGTGTGTGTGGGGGGTAGATAGGGACATTTGTGATATTGTGTGTGCTTGTTTTAAGGCACTTTGTAAGCTGATATTTATTTTTGTTAGACTGTTCTTGATGAAGTCGGTCCATCTTTTGCATGGTCTCCCTCTTGCTTTGTACTTGTTATACTTTTTCTGTGTGGCACTCTGTGGTAGGCGATACCATGGCATTCTTGTCAGGTATCCAAACCATTTAATCTGTGTTCATTTTTATGAATTGCATGACTGGTTTCACATCCAGTCTTCTAATTTCTTCATTTCTAATTTTATCTCTTATTGTCACACCTGAAGTAGGGCACACCCGATCTGAACGTGAAGATAGAAGTAGGGTCCCACCCCACTGTCAAACAAACATAGACAAACACTGTCTTTCGGACTTCATATATATTTATTTTTGTGATGTTCATCATGAGTAGACACACGTTCGTCCATCTGTCTCTATGTTTACTCAAATATGTCTCTGACTAACTGTCACTACACAACTACGTAGTTTTTATTACGTCAAGAATGTCTCGTCGTTATGTGTTGCGCCTCTGCTTAGAGAGTGCAACACATAGTCTCAACTATTAAATATCTAATTATACTACTCTAACTATCTGGCTAACTGTCCATTCCTCCGCTGCCACCTGGGGGACTATGACACACCTGCAGCTCTTCTAAGACACCTCATCTTCGTTATGATTTTCTGCTCATTAGCTGCTGTTATTGGCCATGTTTGACACCTGTATGCTGCATGGTATTATAACAGATCCTTCACTTTGTCTTCATAAGAGAATGCACAAACACCATTTATAAATTAATATTTTGCCCGCATGGTGCTGGGGCCCGCAAAGGAAGCAAAGAATAGTACCACTGCAACCTACATGGCATGCGTAAGAGCGACTGATGTAGGACCTAGGGATGCTACCCTAGTAAATAAAAAGCATTATATAAATCGGATGTGCTGGCCTACTTGTAGGTGCATAACTGGGGGACTGTCTAGAGTAGTTGATAGTAGCTCGGCCTGCTAGCTGTGAGACGCCTCATAGCTCGGGTTTGAACCTACTGTCCGACATTTGTTCGAGTCCCTGGTCTTACTCAGGACGATAACGTGAGTACCTCTGAAGTCGGAGAAATCTGCCTGTGTGGCGAGGGAATACTAATTACAAGTACATTGAGCACACGGCTGCCAGTGTAAAGTAATTTACAATGTGCACGCTGCTGCCATTGTAAGAAATTGGAAAACGGATTTTCACGCAAAAATCAGTTTCAGAGATGAAACTTCGTCTGAGTTGAAAGCGGACGAAAGAAAAAAAAAAAAAAAAGGTGCATAACTGGCGCAACGTACAATTGCTCTTAGGCTCAGATCACATACAAATCACACAGAGTGGTTAACCATTGGTCGATAGGGAGCGTTCCAAGAAGACTAAGAAGAAATTATTTTTGTTAAGACAGCAAGTATTTTCTTAGTTCTCACTTTGAATACTTTTTTTCGATTTAGGTTGAAGTTCTGATCCTAGGCTCCTTCCCATGCAAGAAGAGAAAATCAGCTTATGTTATTGCTTCAATGGATTCGTTCTCAAAATGGCCAGAAGTACATGTTGTCAACAGAGTTAATGAGAAAACAATGTCTCAGTGTTGTCTTAAACTGATAGCCAGGTAATATATTGCTTAACAGTTTGTTTATGTTGTTGCCATTAAGTAGCAAAAATAACAATCACACAAGCCACCAGAACAGCGCAAGACAAAAGCAGAAAACCACGACACTGGGCAACAACCTGGTAGCAGTGTGACGACAAAGAAGAAGAAGAAGTTGCCATTAAGTTAGTTTACAGAGCTTCTTCTTCTTCTCGTTTACCTGCTATGAATTCAGATATAGTCATGGCATCCAGTATGGTGCTTTTGGGTGATTTTTTCTTGAAGGCTTGCTTTCCTTATCATCAGTGTCCCTTGCCATTCAGGCGAGCCTTCTCCAACTTCAGAGGTAGTTAACAGAAGTAATGTCACTGCATTAATGGTAGTCTGATGCCATGACTACTCTGATTAACAGGATTCTAGAAAATCATGCTGAAGTAACAGCCTTAATCTCCATACACATGCTGTAGATTTGTGTCCAGATTGAGAGAGATGGGTGTCGATATTGGTGAAGCCCGAAAAGAACAACATACCAAATAGGCAAATAGATTTATTATTCAACATCGAACTGGCGAGTAAGGCCGCTGGATTTGTTGAGATGGAGATTGGAGCACCTATGGACATATCCGGAGTGCTATGATGATGGTCCTCATATAACTGATAACAGATTTGTGTCTAGAAGGTTTCACTCTGCATAGTGACAGTCTTATCCATCATGCTACCAAGGAATATCTAAGGTCCTCCATCTCCATACAGCTGACAGATCTAAGGGAACGGCAAGGCAGATACAGCTTGGTGCTAGTGACATGACAGGAGTTACCAGAATACCAATGAATACAGTGACATACTGCCTTAGGACTTCTCAGATTTTGCTTGGTTACTCCCAAGCCTTCTTATGAATGGATGTAGCGCAAGGCAGCAGAGGTATAAATGAGAGTTTACCTTCTCTCAGATAAGCTACCTACCAAGGCTAACAAGCTCCATCTGTCAGAAGCTGGTGCTTTTCTGGCACCAGACACTTGTCATTCGTCTCTATTCGCAATTTTTTCTATTTTCAATTTTTTTATATTTGCAAGCTATGTATTCAGATATAGTCATGGGGCTTAATATGATGCATCTGACTGATTTTTGCATGTAGGCTTGCTTTCCTTATATCTATTCAGGCGAGCCTTACTTTGACTTCAGATGTACTTGTAATTTAGATCCCCAAATAAAAGATCACATAACCTGTAGTTTAACTGTGTACTGTGTTCATACTAAGAATTGTTTTTGACCCAAGCTGGCCTCAAACACCAAAGTTTCCATGGCACCTGGTCACTAGCACAGCTTGTTATCAACTTCATTATCAGCGAACCCCCTGTCTGTTAAAAAATATTTCTGCCACTAGAAGACCCTTGACTGTCAAAGGCGTTAAGAGACGCACACCTTGAAAGTGTGTATTATATTGAGTCAGATGATAAATACCTCTAGTTTATGTCTCTGTTTTCGAGTGTTTAAAGAACATTGCTTGCCCGCCTGCACAGCATGTTCATAGCACGTTGGATGACGGGTGATAAGCCCCCTGTGAGTGCGGTTCAATTCCATGGGCTGGCAGAAAAGCCACATGTTCTCCAGATTTACAGTGTTCATGGCACTGAACCGAAGGTTACGGTATCCATGGCATCAAGCTGAAAGCTTAAGTGTGCTTCTGGACCGAAGAAAAAGAACATTGCGATGAAATCTGTTTGTTTTTGGTTCCAGATATGGTATTATGGAGCAGCTAATTTTACTTGAAAATGAAATTTCTTCAGAGGAGCCGTTAGATCCTGGTGGCATCTGTCAAAATCTGCAGGCCTATTCTGTGGTTGTTTCCAAGGAAAGTTTTAGTATTGCTGGTAAGACTTTTTAATGTAACACATTGAGTTGTTTACAAATGTCAAGATGCGAGGGGTTGATCAGTCAGATCCTTATTACTTAGAAGGAGTGATGCACTATTATACACTGACAACATGTAGCATGACAATGAAAGTACTAGCAGTGACTAAGGCAACTACTCTGGCTAGAGTAAAAAAAACTACATTCATGAATGCATTCTGAGTGACTTATGGAGTATGATCCAAAAGGTGGAGGCTAGTTCAGTGTGCAAACAATGGACTGGATCACTACAAGCAACAAGAATTCATAGAATTATATTCAGTTTTGGGGCACTTGGGTGTCGATGGAAATGAGAGAGTAAACAGGCTGGCTGTCTCTGCCACCGTATCCAGGGCAGCCAATGGATAGAGCTGAAATCCCTCATAGAGTGTGGATGCAAAGAGGATTTTCATCTAAACTAATCCACGTCAACTCCTAGATTGCAAGAGCTGAGATTGAAGATTGGAGGGACCGGAGAAGAACAGCACAACAGGTAAAGGAGTAGGCTCAGCAATTAAAATCGAACTGGTAAAGTCAGTCGCTGTTAGAGATTGCAAAGGAGACCGTAGCACATATGGACAAGTCCGGAGTGCAATGAAAATATTCCAAACTGAAACTGAACTGAACAGTCTCTATTAACCATGTTATCTGCATGAGGTGTTCCATTTTCATTTAGCATATCCACTGCAGAATGTCACTGTCATGACAACCTGCCTGAAAGTCTTCTTGATCTCTAACTAGATCTTCTACCTCCATCATTGTATTCAATCCTTATTGTTCTGTTGTCACCATCATCTAGGTTATCCCTTCCTCATTTCCATGAACAGTATTCTCATTATTGCTTTATTTATAAACCAACTGGTGTCTGCTCAAGATAGAGGGATTGAGATGGTACTATAGGGTCAGAGATGAGGAGCTATGAGAGAAAGAGACAGATCCTAGCTAAACTAGAGGTGAAAAAATATATTGCGTCCAGATAGGATACACCTTGCTAAAACCTGGGAGGAATAATACTAGAAGAGTCTTTTCCTGGAACCTGCAGGAAGCAAAGAGAGGGATTCTTATGAAATAAATTGAGAAGAGATTTAGAGACAGAGATTAATGATATACAGAAGAACTGGAAGGAACTGCAAGAGATGGCTAAAGATAGGATGAGTTGGTTGAGGGCCTATTCCTAACGGGTTAAACAGATACAGTAGAGAGGATTTCACATCTAAAACACTGTGACATTTAAAGTAACCAAAACATTTCAGTTTTGAGACATGTTTACGAGTCAATATTTCTCAATATTTGGTTGTTGTAGAGATGTTGATAGTTTTCTCTGCTTTGTACAAGTAATTCTAAGAACTTTTCTGTAGAAATTTGTTTGAAATGATTTGAATTTCTCATTTAATTTTTATCTAAAGGTTTATGATTCACATGCATATGTTGTCACAGAAAGAATGTCTGTCCTGAACGACTGAAGCTACCTTGTTTTTTTTTTACTTCATCTGCTTGTTGCATATTCACTCTATTTGCATTTTACTGAGAAACATGTGACTTATGAACTGGAAGTGTAATGATTAGATAATTTGTACCTTTGAAGTTGAAGACATGCCTGTATGGTAGGGAACACTGATGAAAAGGAAAGCAGGTCTTCACGCAAAGTCATTCAGAAGCGCCATTCCAGACACCGAACTATGCCTGAATTCATAGTGGGGCAGTAGAAGAAGATTATTAATGACATCAATAAATGGTCACATTTTGAGAATGAATTGAAATTATTATGAATAAATTGTGATTTAAAAATATTATTTTCACTTTCATAGAATTATGAAAGATATTTAAGATAATTTTCTTTCTTATTTAGAATCTCAAAGATTGTTGATCTATTCGATAACAAAAATAATTTTATTTGTCTTGTAATTTATGATTAAATTCATAACACAGAAATCATTTTGTTATTTGTCTTGTATCATCCAAATTCAGATGAGAACTGGAGCCTTCTTGTGAGTAATATTTTGAGGTTTGTCCGAGTCTACAAGGATAATTGGTTTGAGTGCCTTGAACTTTGTTTGATACCGTTGAGAAACTCACTGACTCAGGCTACAGACTTTACACCATCATTTTTGCTGATGGGAAGGTTGGTACTGATTTTCTTGTTTCACATTTCAATAAACCTACGAAGTTAGTATGTAGTCTCTGATGTAACAAATCAAATGATAAAATGTCATATATAGACTAGGAATAAGTCAAACAACTCTCTGCCAGTGTCAGCAGGCTGAACAGACACCGGAACATATCCTGGAAGACTGTCCTCTCCTGGGTGAGCTGAGAAGCAACATGTGGCCACACCCAGTCGACCTGAAAACTAAACTTTGGGAAACCTGACAGACCTGAAGCTGACTGCCCAGTTTGTGGTCCACAGTAAATTAAGCACATGATCAGAGATTGCTGAAGAAGAAGAAAATGATAAAAGTCAGAATGTAAAAATTTAGTACTATGAGACTTGACACTTATGCCATTATATAGTACAGGGTTAATGTTTAATCATAACTGTGGGTTCATTAGTCTAAACTATGAAAAACCGTGTCATTTCCCTCACAGGACGTAGCCATCAACCACAGTAAGCAAGTCATTGATTTTCTAGGCACCACTTATACGTTCAGTAGTTTGCCATTGCTTTCTGAATGGGGAGGTCTATTTTTACCTTGTTTTTTTTACTGTATTATACATATATATAATACAGTAAAATAGTATATTGTGAATTTTGTAAGTAAAAAAAGGAACCCTTTCATACCTTGTGGTATATAGGTCAATACAGTGTTAGTCCTGTATTTTTAATTGACCGTCGGCACACAATGGGTGATGTGGTCAGCATCACGCGGCCGCCTTTACTTCCCAGAGCATGTCTGGTACCCATTTGAGGCTGGGTCGACCTGAGAGCCGTCGTGGTCGGGAAAATTCCACGCACATTGCGGGAGCTGAACCCAGACCACCAGCCTTGCCAAGCGAGTTCACTAACAACTGCGCTCAGCGGCTCTCATTGTGAATTTTGTAGCCAAGCATTAAAAGTTGATAGTCTAATTTTTGTTGTAGTTTTAGTAAAAATGATTAAAGCATTCAGTTTCTGAAAGAATTTAAATCTCATTTTTTAATTTTCCTACTGCATTTGTTCATTATTGCAGAGATTGTTTGTCTTAATTTTGTCATTCTTTCTCATGTTCATATTTCAGAGAGTCAGTATTTCCTGAGTGTATCATTCTGCCCCATGTTCATATTTCAGAGAGTCAGTATTTCCTGAGTGTAATCATTCTGCCTCACGTTCATATTTCAGAGTCAGTATTTCCTAAGTGTATCATTCTTTCTCACGTTCATATTTCAGAGTCAGTATTTCCTGAGTGTATCATTCTGCCTCATGTTCATATTTCAGAGAGTCATTATTTCCTGAGTGTATCATTCTTTCTTATGTTCATATTTCAGAGAGCCAGTATTTCCTGAGTGCATTATTCAAGGAAAGGACTCAACAGATGCAGAAGTTGCCTTAAGCCAGGATCAGATTGAACAGTCTATTGAAACAGCAATGACACATTATCTACAGTGTTCTGTGCCAGACATTAAACAAATAATTCTGCCTGAGATTATGGAAAATGTCTTTGAGATTCCTACAGCAAGGTCACCTGTAAGGAAGTCAGGAAGAAAAACAAAGAAGTATCATAGACTAGCTGGTTTTGATGATAATGGTGATGAGGAAGAAGACACAGATTGCACTGCTCTTGATAAAAACACACAGTGTACTTCTAATGGTAAATGTAGTTGTATGTTTTATGGTACACTATGTTTTAAAAATAATTTAACTTTGCCCTCGTGAGATTTTCTAAGTTGAGTTTTTGCTGTGAGAATGTGACTATTTTGTTTATCTTGGGATATTTATGTTGTAAGCAACTAGTGCAAGTGATGGTAGTTTTGTTTAAGATGGCAATCATGGTAATCTTCTTTGTGTGCATTCTTTACGATCAATTTTAATCACTCTTTGTGATATGTTTGATCTTTGTCAAGAACGGGTATACGTTGCACATTGGTTTGGTAGGCCTCTTCTTCTTCTTTCGTTCTTTCGACCAATTTTAATCACTCTTTGTGATATGTTTAATCTTTGCCAAGAACGTGTATACGTTGCACATTGGTTTGTAGGCCCATAAACGCATAGACTTCTACATGTTTAGGACATGTGCATCCGATTTCAGCCAAATCTCCTTAGTCGCCTCTTCCGACATGCATGACAGGTAACAGTGGTTCTATTCTTTACATCCCAAATCTGGACCCCTGTAACCACTCTGGCGCAATCATGGTAATAATACATAGGGGTATTATCAACATACAGTGTAGGTTAGAGATAAAGTATCTATGCAGAATGCTGGGAGTATCAAGAATAGACTGGTTTAGAAATGAAGACATCAAGAGAAAAGTTGTTACAACATCAGGACTGAATTTCATCAAGAAATAACAAAATTAAATGGTTCGACCACACAAGCAGATTACTAACAGACACTGCGCTTCAAAGAGTAATGCTACTCCGATAAAATGGATACAAAGTGAAAGGTTGGCCACAGAAATAACTGAGACAGTGACAAACACTGTTTATGAAGCGCACAAAAGCCCTTCTAGAAATCTCTTCAAGAAAGGTTTATAATATTTCATCAATTGTTACAGATATAGGGGAAGACTGCAGTAAAACTATGTAGCAATGGCAAAACACTTAATAACAAAGTACTGTGGTTTTACAAAATACAATAACAATACTCAGCTTTTTTATGGCTTTTCTTCTTTTCATGCTCCATATCGACCACTTGTTAACCACTCTGTGTGATTTGTATGTGATCTGAGCCTAAGAATGATTGTACGTTGTGCCACTTATCCGCCTACATGTAGGACAGCACATCCGATTTCTACGATGTTTTTTATTTACCAGGGTAGCATCCCTAGTGCCTACATCAGTTGCCTCTTATGACATGCCTTGTATGTCGCAGTGGTACTATTCTTTCCTTCCCTTGTGGGCCCCAGTTACATATGGGCGAGTTATGGCTGTGAATCTGAGGGTCAAAATGAGGAGTATGTTTAATCAATGAACCATCAGCATCCGCTCAGGAAGACTGAGCACATATGGGTCTGGCCTGTGTGCTATGGCATTAGTGCAGTAACTAACAACTTATAGTAGTATATGTATCCTGTATTATTTTAATTCAATGATATACATTTTTGCAGATGAAATGTCTACAGCTGCTAGAAAGCGAAAAGTCTTAGGATCGAGTGTTCTGTACAAAAAAATCACGGACACTGACACAGTTACTAAACATGAAGCTAAAGATGAAAACAGTGAGGTTTCGGAATATCTGAATAAATCAAAGGAGCAAGAGAAAGATGATGAAGTTATGGAGAAGGTGATTATTAGTCATTTGGTAAAAGTTGTATATGTAATCATCATCAAGCGCCATGCCGACTGGCATAGACGATCATGGATCTCCACAAATCTCTGTCCATGGTGTTTGCTATTATCTCAGCTGTTGACCATCTTCCATGCCATGAAGTCAGACTGTCCAAATTTTTTTCCTGTCTTCCTCTGTCTCATCTCCCCTTGAATATACCGGTTGTCACAATGTGTTCTAAGCTTCTACTTCTCATTACATGTTTGAAAAAATGGTGGTTGCCTCTTTCTTATATTGATAATAAGCTTTCTATGTGTCTTGGCCTCATTCAACACTTTCATATTCATCATTTTAGCTCTCCTTGGGATTCTCATCATTCTTCTGTAAAACCACATTTCTGTATATGTAGTCCTATTATTTACAAGTTATGCAAATAACTATTTGCTGTATAAATTGATTTGTAAATCATGAAAGTAGGTTTTTCATGTGAGTTTTGTGTGTGTTCGGACAGATATGATTATTGATAAAAAATATAATTATTATGAATGAAAATCACCACTGCAGTCACTTGTACCTGATGTGTTCTTTAAAGGCCTGTGGGCCTCCAGACCACAACAAATCTTCCAAGTGCTTACCTGCTCTTTCTTGGAGACAGTACTGGAATAGGAACATGTTTCTCTATTTTCTTAGGAGGATTTGCTATGATCTTTGTTTTGCTGATTACAACGCTCATGTGTTGCTGGGGCTTGCAAGGGGAGCAAAGAATAACAAAACTGCGACCTACAAGACATGTCGAAGAGTGACTGAGGTAGGGGCCTAGAAAAGCTACCCTAGTAAATAAAAAGGGCTGCAGAAATTGGATGTGCTGGCCTACTTGTAGGCGCATAACTGGCATAATGCACACTCGCTCTTAGGCTCGGATCACATACAAATCACAAAAGGTGGTTGACAAGTGGTCAATATGGAGCGTTTGAAGAAAAAGAAGCTGATTACAAAGTTTAGCCCACTCCAGTCTTCCCCTGCAAAGTTTGTTTATTTGCTGGTGCATTAGTGGTCTATTAGTGTTAGTCTTTGGACATTTTATGCTTCTTGCTAGGCACTTTTGTCTGTTGGTTCTTAATATTCTCCAGCACTTTGTGTGGTCACTGACTTCATGTCTCTAATTATATTTGTAATTGTATGGTTTCTAAAGCTGTTCTTCTTCACCCTTCGCCCTAGGAAGCATAAGTCTGCAACCGAGGCCTTCCAAGCCTGCCTATCCAAGACCATCTTTTACAGATCTCTCTACTCTCTCCCCATTTTCTTGCATTCTGTCTCCAACTCCCGTCTCCATGTGTTCCTGGGTTTTCCCTACCTTTATTACCCTGAGGGTTCCATCGGAGAGCCTGTCTTGTGATTCTGAGGCTGTTAATTTTGTAAAATGTTAAATAGTTTTTGAGTTACACTCCACTTCTAGGTGGAGAAAAACACATAAATATTGACAATGAACTCTGACCTCAGGGTATGTGAGGTCAAGGATCTAGTCCTATTGGAGACATAGTAAAACATGGAGATCCTGTTTGGTCCTGCTAAAAATCCCTTTACTAAAGATTGTTGAATATCGAAACAAAAGTAGGCTGTAAGCCCTATCTCTGGCAACATTTAAGATATTTAAAACTTTAAAATTTATTCCACATAAATCTGCCATCTTAAAACAAAAAAAGTTAATTGCATATCCTTTACAGGACTTTGCGAATCAACCCCGCTTTTTAACGCTGTTTGTGATTTTTCTAGGCATTATTACATTCAGTCGTTTGCCATTGCTTTCTGAATGGGTGGTATCATCGTCCTTTTGTAAAAATCCACACGAAGCAATTTGCAATCAAACTGTCCGCGGCGTGATTCGCACTCAGAACGTCAGGGTTAATAGACCGAGTCACTATCCCCTAAGCCACAGACGCCACCATCTTAAAACAGCCGAGAATAATTCCAAACAAAAATGAAAGCATCACAAAATGCAGATATCGCTGCTTTGTGGCAAACATATTACAATATACTTTGCTCAAATGTCTCAGGTCACACAAAAATTGCACTAGTGATTTATACATGGTTATACTGAAAAGAAAGTGTAACATTGCTGCTGTCATCCATGTTGTATTCAAATTAAATACAGGTATATATATATATATATATATATATATATATATATATATATATATATATATATATATATATATATATATATATATATATATTTTTTAAACCTACTCTCATTTGTTCCACATGTTGTACCCACAAACCTTTTATGATTATCATTTATTTCCTTTGAAAACTTGGTTTATGCTTTGTGCCTTGTTTAAAAGATGGAACATCTATTTTTCCCTTTCATTTGTCTTCAATAACTACTCTTTAATAATGACACAAGCAAAAGAACACAGTTAAGACTTCTGAGAGAGCATACATCGTTCCTGTGGTAACATGTAGTTGTATAGTTGCGAGACATGGACATTTGTAAAGGCATTAAGGAACAAAATCAGGCGTTCGAAATAAGGTGCTACCGATAAATTCTTAGAACATTCTGGATAGAGAGAGAAAAACAAGAATATATAAGTCTTATATATTGTGGAGCATTGGCTCATGAACAAATCATGTCCCAGAAAATGAAGTTTTTCGGTCACATTAAACGACACAGTGGCTTAGAGAGAACAGTAATGGAAGACATGGGTGGTTAGAGGCACGGGAAGACCTAGACGAAGGCCGCAACTGGACATCAAAGAAAGCTATCTCCATATTTGATAGTGACAAGTCTTTGTCAGCCAAGAAGCCAGTAATTTTATCACTTAATTTTGGATCCACAATTTATAAACAGTAGTCAAACATGCTGTGTAACAAACTTATCACTTTATTACATTTTACTGAAATTTAATTTATCTAGAAATGTTCTACAAAATATAATTGGTTTTTTGGCTTAAAATTAGATTGATCTGGACACATACTACCAGATTGTCTTCCTTTACAAGATGGAAGGTACTTATCCAGCAAACAGTGACCCTGTATTCAAACGTACTGTACGTAAAGTATGTGAAAATTTTGTACTGGAAAATGGTCAGTTAATGTACAAGCTGAAAGGGAAACTGAAGACAGTTCCAGTAACCTTGAAGGAAAGATTAGATGTGATGAGAGATGCTCATATAACCAAAAGTAAATATGACTGTAGTCTGTAGTTTATTCTTTACTGAAAAATGGTAGTGTTATACAGGGTGTTCAAGATAATAGCAGCCTGTGAATGGAGTCAATCTGGCATATATGTATGAAAATGAGAAGGTTCAGTTATGACGTAGTATAGGTCAAGGTTATGTGACTGTATGTAATTGTAGTGCGGAAGGGGCGATGAACAAATGTGACGTAAAACGAGCTAGTCAGAACCGGTTTAAATAGTACATAAACATAACGCGATAGATTATCTGGCAACTTTCGATTTGTCAATGGGGCTGCTTTAATCTTGAACACCCTGTATTATACAACTAATGGCGCCCGAGTGGTTACCGGGGCCCAAATTGGGGTGTAAAGAATGGAACCTCTGTTACCTGCCACGCATGTCGTAAGAGGTGATTAAGGAGGTTTGGCTGAAATCAGATGCATGTGTCCTAAACATGTACAAGTCTATGTGTTTAAGGGCCTATCAAACCAATGTGCAACATATACATGTTCTTGGCAAAGATCAAACATTTCACAGAGAGTGATTAAAATTGATCGTAAAGAATGAACGCAAAGAAGAAGAAGATACAACTAACATAATAAATGTTTTTGAGAATGTAATGCATGTGTACACATACTTTCTCACCCATGTGTTGCCGGGCTCGAAGGGAGCAAAGAATAGTAAAACTGCAACCTACAAAGCATGTTATAACAGGCAACTAAGGTAGGGGCCTAGGAAGCTACCTAGCAAATAAAAAGTGTTGCAGAAATTGGATGTACTGGCCTACTTGTAGGCGCATAACTGGCACAACATTCAATCTCTCTTAAGCTCAGATCACTTACAGATCACACAGAGTGGTTAACAAGTGATCGATATGAAGTGTTCGAAGAAGAAGGAGATAGGATGTATGAAATGATGAATGATGATAGTCTAGATGTTTCCTATTCTACTGTTCTCTAACATTTAGAAAAAGTACACTGCAATCATATATTCTTAGTTTGGTTTTTGTTTTGTATTTGGAAAGATTTCTAAATGTTGTTTAGATTAGCGCAGGCTCCCATACGGGAGACCCATGTTCAATTCGCGTACAGCCAAGGATTTTTTCTGTTGTGGGTATAAATGAAAAATCCTAACCTGAACAGCTTCGCAGCGACTTCAATAGCCATGCTGCCATTAGATTTACCAGGCTCTCGTCCTCACCTGTCCAACACTGCTCTAATAAACAGTACTACAGACAATTATGATAGTTTTTTTTTAAGATTAGCGAAAGCTATTTTGACTTGGTTCATTCTTTTGTTCATCTTCTTCCCTGTTACCACATATTAGTTTGCTGCCTAGAAGATTACCAGCATACCCAGATTTGTTAGTTGAAATGTGACAGATTTTTAGTTTAGTTTTTGTTTTGTATTTGGAAAGATTTCTAAATTTTGTTTAGATTAACAAAAGCTATTATGACCCTGCTACCACATATAGTGTTAGTTTGCTGCCCAGAATATTACCAGCCTATCCAGATTTGTTAGTTGGAATATGACATAGATTTTTCTTTGCGTTCATTCTTTACAACCAATTTTAATCACTCTTTGTGATATGTTTGATCTTTGCCAAGAACGTGTATACGTTGCACATTGGTTTGGTAGGCCCCTAAATGCATAGACTTTACGCGTTTAGGACACGTGCATCCGATTTCAGCCAAACCTCCTTAGTCGCCTCTACGACATGCGTGGCAGGTAACAGTGGTGCTATTCTTTACAACCCAAATTTGGGCCCGTAACCACCTGGACGATGACATAGATTCAATTTAGATTTGATTTCTGATGTTGTGTTACTGTTGTATTTTCTATTAAAGTGCTTGATAAAGTTTGCATTTGATCAATATGTAATCTTTTGTTGTGTATTTTGTCAAGCTAGTCATCTACACACACACAGACAAACATAACACAACTACATTCCTTGATGAAAATTATGTGGTCATCATCACTCGTGATGGACGAGCATCACTTTGTCAAGCTACCATAGTTTGTGTTCGATCTTTTGTTACCAGTTTTGCTGTAGTCCTACCCTATTATTAATTAATTAATAATTCCTATCTTACTGTTATATGTTACATAGGGCTTGCAAGCAATTTCTCCAAACCGCTCTATCCTGTGCAACTCGCTCAATCTCTTCCATGAAACTGAGACCGATATTTCTTGCCTCTCTCAGCAAAGTTTGTTTCAGGGTCTCCTTAGGTAGTCCTCTTTTTCTTGAACCCTTTACATCCCACTTTTTTTTCCGATCCAGAAGCACTTGAGCTGAAAGCTCTTCTGCTCGGTATCATGGACATCGTAACCCTTCGGCTCGGTGCCACGAACACTATAAATCTGGGGAACCTCTAGCTTTACTGCCAGTCCGCGGAGTTGAACTTACAGAGGACTAGTCACCCGTAGTCCAACGCGCTACTGAACACGCTGGGCACGGGGCAATACATCCCACTTTAAATGCCTGCGTTGATATTCTTTGATCCTTTCTATTCTCAATGTCCCCTTACCTATTTCTATGTTTGATTCATTTTCATGTTATTCAATGTTTTTCTACTTCAGTGTTGATTGCAATGATTTCTAATTTGTTGCTTGCAATTATTTCTAACTTTAATGTGTTGCTTGTAATGATTTCTAACTTTAATGTGTTGCTTGCAATTTTTTTCCAATTATTCTAACTTTAATGTGTTGCTTGTAATGATTTCTACTTTAATGTGTTGCTTGCTTGCAATTATTTCTAACTTTAATGTGTTGCTTCAGATGGACATGTCTCCAGGATAAAAACACTGGATATAATTGAATCCAAGAA
Organism: Arion vulgaris; assembly: GCA_020796225.1. Lineage (NCBI taxonomy): Eukaryota > Metazoa > Mollusca > Gastropoda > Stylommatophora > Arionidae > Arion > Arion vulgaris. Next base: position 8,117,271 of record CM036767.1, read on the forward strand.
CATTTTCTGGAAAGGATTGTACATGGACATTCAAGCCTTTGTAGGAGCCTGCTCTGACTGTCGACATGGAGAGCCTCGCAGAAAGTCTAAAGCATCTAAACGAACTTTACGTTGGTTTAGAGGAGCTGAGGATGAGGAAGATTCTGATGAAGAGGTAAGTGTCATGAGTTTATGACATCTGAAAATAGATTGTATAATAATCAGTTAAATTTGAAAGTTTTGAAACTTCTTGACTTTCATCTGTAGTTCTTCTTCTTCAAACGCTCCATATTGATCACCCGTTAAACCACTCTTTGTGATTTGTGTGTGATCTGAGCCTAAGAGCGATTGTACGCAGTGCCGGTTTTACGCCTACAAGTAGGCCATCCGGTGACACACACTTTTTTATTTACTAGGTAGCTTCCTAGGCCCCTTCCTCAGTTGCTTCTTACAACATACCATTTAGATCGCAGTGTTACTATGCTTTGCTCCCCTTGTGAGCTTCGCAACACACGGCACAGCTATAGTTCAAGTATTTTTACTTGTTTGTTCCTTGTTAAGACAGGCTGAGTTCAACTTTGAAAAAGGGGACAACTTAATTAATAATTTAATTATTTTAATGTTAATTATCATCATGCATCATGAAATATTTTTTCAGTCAGAATACCAAATGTTATTGAATTACTGTCCCGTAGTGAACAAGTTGCCATATTCCGCCTCCGTACGCAACAGACTCCGAGCCCACATGTTCAATAAATTCAAAATTGGCACAACTAGCCTGTGCCATTGTGAAAAGGCGGACATGACTGCAGAACACATACTGCAAGACTGCCAGCTATTAGCAGTCCTTAGAAAAGAAACTTGGCCCGATAACACAGAGCTTCGCGAAAAGTTGTACGGAGGGACGGAGTCCCTAAAAGCAACAGTAAAATTCATGATAAAATCTGTTTCATCAGTCTAGGCGGGGATCGCGAGAGAGAATTACTGTGAGACAAGTATATGAATTCTAACTGAGCGCTGAAGTGTATTTATACTTTATTTTACTTAGTTTACATGAGTTAATTTTGAAATAAATTTGTTTGTTAGCGTTCTTCTTTACAATTTGATCATTCTTATTGTGATATAATTGATCTTTGACAAAAACGACTATAACATTGTGCTCCCGTTAGGACCCTGCTAGTGTAGGACAGGCTATTCTGAAGAACTGTTCCTACTTAAGAAATAAATATAAAACACTGGATGTATTATCATATATTGTTAAACCTGCTATACCACTGAAACAATGGTCATATCCTTGGATGTGAAATCTGCTATACCACTGAAACAATAACCATATCCTAGGATCATGCTGGGATTTTCACACAGGAAAGTCATCCTGCACCTTTCTGTTCACTATTTTTTCCCCAGAGACCTTGCAGTAGCTACAAAGTTTGTGCTTTGTGCAATACTCTCGGCAGATTTAGTACCATTTCTGCGACGAGGGACTGGGCCATATGGGGTAAAACCCGGTGCAATAAAGTCAATCCTTTGTTTTTAGTCCCTTTAGATAAGTTACATAGTGTCCTAGGGATGTCTGCTCCAGATTTGATCTCGGGTTTACCCCAAAGCTTTCCCCATGAAAGGTTGTAACTGCAAGGTTTGAAATATAAATTGTTCTTCTCCTAGATGACATTTCTTACCAGATGATAGAACCACATCTATCTGAAGCTCTTGGTTTTGAGGCACCTTTTCGCCAGGCATTGAACCTGATCTATCTGAAGCTTTTAGTTTTAAAGCACTTTTTTTTTTGCCAGACAAAGAACCACGTCTATCTGAAGATTTTGGTTTGGAGGCATCTCTTACGAGCGATAGAATCACATCTGTTTGAAGCATTTTGATTTTAAGGTTCCTTTTGAAAAGCAATAGAATCACATCTATTGGAAAAGTTTAAATAATTCCACCACAAATAGGCTTGCAATTGAACTTTATGTAAAAAAATGATTTATGTATAATTCATTTTTGTATAAATATGATATTATTGAAGAATCATAGTAATAATTGTTAGTAATATTTGTTGTATTTTCTTGCCTAACTTTCATTGTAGACAAGTGGTGATATAGGAAGGGTGTCGTATGAAGAATTTTTAGACTACATCCGAAAGGGCATCATCCCTGACAGTTTAACTAGATCGGAATTGTTGATCTTTAGAAAGAGAGCTAAGAACTTCCAGCTGACGAAGGGGATCATCTACTTTAACCCTGCCAAAAGACATAATGTTAAACCAAGGAAAGTATTGTGGACAGAAGCAGAAAGACAAGATGCAATCAAGGAATCACATGGAGGTAACAGCTCTCATATTATCTTATTATTTGGTCTCATTACTTGATCTCATTCTTCTTCATCTTTCAGCTCCCAACGGAGCACAGGTCTTCAACAAACTTCTTCTACTCTTCCTCTCTCTTGCCATCCCTTCCAATTCTTTCCATGTTTTACCTATCCTTTTAATATCAGCCTCCAGCTCTCTTCTCCAGGTCTGTCTAGGCTTCCCCTACTCCTCTTTCCTGCGGGTTCCAAAACAGTGCCTGTCTTGCAATGCTTCCGGTTGGTCTTCTAAATGTATGTCCTATCCATCGCCAGCATCTCTTCCTGAGCTCTTTCTCCACTGGTACCTGTTTAGTTCTTTCACTGAGTTCCTTGTTTGTAATCTTATCATACCATCTCAGTTCCTCTATTCTACGTAAACATCCATTTATGAAGGTCTGTAGTTTCTGGTGGTTTCTTTTGTTCTTCATGTTTCCGAGCCATAGAACAGCACTGACTTCACATTTGATTGAAATATTCTCAACTTTTTGTTTGGTTTGATCTCCTTTGACTTCCATATCTTACTCAATGCAATAAAGTTTCCCTTGCTTTTTGTATTCTTATCTTAACATCTTTGTTTGTTCCTCCTTCTATGTCTATGTTGCTACCAAGGTATGTGTATGATTCTACATCCTTGCAGTGCTGTTTCCTCAGCATAATCTGGTTTACATTTACAGCATTTATTCTCATGACCTTGGTCTTTCCCCTGTGTATTTTCAAACCTAGTGCTGAGACTTATTGTTTAGGTATTCATTTTATCTTTAATCTGTACGTGATTGTGGGACAGCAATGCCAGATCGTCTGCAAAATCCAGGTCATCTAGTTGTTTCACAAGTGTCCATTGTATTCCCCATCTGTTATCTGTTGTTGTTGATTTCATGATCCAATCTATGGCCAGCAAGAACAGGAATGGTGATAAGAGGCACCACTGTCTCATCCCCGTTCATATCTCAAAGGGCTCCGTCAATTAGCCTTCAATTTTATCTCATTTGCATGATGTCTGAATATCCTCAGTTGTTTCATGTTTTAATATCATCATTATCTTGATGTTGTAATAAACATGCAATACTTGAATGTTGTAAGCATCTCATTCTCATGTTGTCATATCTCAAACTCGATGCCTTCAATATCTCATTACTTGATGTTGTAATATCTCATTACTTGATGTTGTAATATCTCATTACTTGATGTTGTAATATCTCATTAACTTGTTTTTGTAATATCTCATTACTTGATGTTGTAATATCTCATTACTTGATGTTGTAATATCTCATTACTTGATGTTGTAATATCTCATTACTTGATGTTGTAATATCTCATTACTTGATGTTGTAATATCTCATTACTTGATGTTGTAATATCTCATAACTTGGTGTTGTAATATCGCATTACTTAGTGTAATAATATCACAGCATTAATAGTTTCTTGAAGTACTAGCCCTTGCAACCTTTATATTTGGCGTAACACGTAATAACAAAGTACTGTAGTTTTTATTGGCCTCTTTGTCTCAGGAGACATAGGTCTTGCATCACATAGTATGATCTGCGCTGAATCACAACATTTCTTGTGGCTGTAATGGCCTATTCTAGAGTGGCAATCCTTGCTGCAGGTACTTGCCACAGTTTCTGCAGGTAAAACTAGATGTTCTCTCTACTCTCTGCGCTCTCTTTTGCCTCCACATGTGATGTTGTTTTTCTTCTTTACTTTCTGAGCCGCCCCTCACTGCCGATTGCCATCCTTGCCTGTCTCTAGCCAGCCACTCCCAGTGTTCTTTGTCTATGCCGCATGAAGTTAGATCACGCTTGCAGTTGTCAATAAAACATAATAATGGGCGCCAATGCTGTGACCTCTCCGTGACGCATGCCTGGGCGATACTGTAGTTTTAAAAAAAACAGACAATACACAGCAACGTCAATATTGATTTTACTTAACCTTTACATTTGGAAACTTTATTTCTTGAATAGATCAACATGCAGCTCAGGCAGTAATGATGGACTTTCTCAAGAAGCACTTCTTCTGGCAGGGCATGGCTGAAGATGTTGAACAGTTTCTGGTTTCTTGTTGTCAATCTAAACTTACAACAGATAAAAATACAGATGAAGACAACGAAAGAAGGAATCCGTTATTAGAAGCCAAGATTAAAGTTTTTCAAGATTATTTTGCCGGCAAGGTTAGATTTTAATATAACATATGTCCATTTTTGTAAGTGTTTGGGGATGACAGACTCTTTCTTTCTATGGTCATTCTTTATAATTTTAATCACTTTGTGATATGTTTGATCTTGCCAAAACGTGATCGTGCACATTGTTTGGGGCCTAAAGGGCATAGACTTGCTAACGCTTAGGACACATGCATCCGATTTCACAAACTCTAGTCGCCTCACGACATGCATGGCAGTAACAGGGTTCTATTCTTTACACCCCAAATTTGGCCTAACCACTGGCATGAAGACTCAATATTCATGTAGAAGAAATGAGCATTAATTATATATCTTTATCAATATAAGGGAAGACTGCAGTAAAACTTTTGTAGCAATGTTGGTAAAAGGGGAAGACTGCAGTAAAACTTTGTAGCAATGTTGGTATAAGGAAGACTGCAGTAAAACTTTGTAGCAATGTTGGTACAAGGGAAGACTGCAGTAAAACTTTTGTAGCAATGTTGATATAAGGAAGACTGCAGTAAAACTATGTAGCAATGTTGGTATAAGGGAAGACTGCAGTAAAACTATGTAGCAATGTTGGTATAAGGGAAGACTGCAGTAAAACTTTTGTAGCAATGGCAAAACACATAAAAATAAAGTATTGTAGTGTTACAAAATACAATATGAGCACACAGTTTTTTTAAGAACCCCAGAGGAAGCAACGGAAGTAACGAATATGATCAACAAATAAACATGGTACAGGTATTAAGAGCTCCGAAAAACAAATAGACAAACACGGGACTCGAACCACTTACCCTAGTCCTTACGACACCAATCGCTAGCCTAGCAATACAAGCTTTTACGAACACAACCAATGAGCCATTCTAAAAAAATGACTCACGGGGAGTGTCTTTCTCAAACGCTCGTTATTTAACTAGACACAGAACAATCTGGTAGGTTCGTCCAACGCCTGCAAAACACATGCTATAAGCTTATTGTGCTTGTATATATTTGAGACAAAGTACAATAACAATATACAGCGACGTTTTGACCAAAAGGCTCGCCTGAGTGGTTACCGGGCCCAAATTTGGGGTGTAAAGAATAGAACCACTGTTACCTGCCATGCATGTCGTAAGAGCGACTAAGGAGGTTTGGCTGAAATCGGATGCATGTGTCTAAACGTGTAGAAGTCTATGCGTTTAGGGGCCTACCAAACCAATGTGCAACGCTTACACATTCTTGGCAAAGATCAAACATATCACAAAGAGTGATTGAAATTGGTCGTAAAGAACAACACAAAGAAGAAGACCAAAGGCTTTTATCAAGCAAAGGATACACAAGAAGTGAAGAAATTCACTTCTATACGACATACAACGTATAGAATCAAACAATAAATCAATAATGGCCCTAAAAATTGTCATTTGTATTACTAAAAATTACCATTTTAACAAGTGGTCAATATGGAACATTTGAAGAAGAAAGAAGATGACCATACTACTTTACCGCTGTTTGTACAGGGTGTTCAAGATTAAAGCAGCCCCATTGACAAATCGAAAGTTGCCAGATAATCTATCCCGTTATGTTTATGTACTATTTAAACAGGTCTGACTAGCTCTGCTTTTTAGTCATTTGTTCATCACCTTCCCGATTCTACAATTCATACCGCACATAACCTTGACCTATACTAGTCATAACTGAACCTTCTCATTTTCATACATATATGCCAGATTGATTCCATTCACAGGCTGCATATATCTTGAACACCCTGTAGATGCATGATTCGGGTTCAATTCCACAGTGGTAGTGAATTTTTCAGCCGTAATGGATCTCAGGCTGACTAACACAACTGGATACCACTGGAAAGTAAAGGTGGTTGGCATGATGTTGACCACATAACCCATCATGTGCCAATAATCATTAAAAAAATATACTCAACACTGTATTGTCCATTATACCTTATGGTATGAAAAAGTGTTCTTCTCCCATTACTATTACTACTTCTTTGAATGCTCCTATCTAGAACAAGTTATTATATTCCGCCTCCGTACCGGCCTTAACAGACTTCGGGCCCACATGTTCAACAAATTTTAAATTGGCACAATAGCCTGTGCCACTGTGAAAAGGCGGCCATGACGGCAGAGCACATACTGCCATTTGTTAGCAGGCCTGAGAAACGAGACCTGGCCCGATAACAGAGAGCTTCGCGAGAAGCTGTATGGAGGGCTCCCTAAAAACAACAGCACTATTCATGAAAAGATTTGTTTCATCAGTCTAGGCGGGGATCGAGAGAGAGAGAGAATGCTCCATATTGACCACTTGTTAACCACACTTTGTGATTTTATGTGATCTGAGCCTAAGAGCGATTGTATGTTGTGTCAGTTATGCACCTACTAGTCGGCCAGCACATCCGATTTCTGTGACGCTTTTTATTTACTAGGTAGCTTCCGAGGCCTCTGACTCAGTCGCCTCTTATAACATGCCTTGTAGGTAACAGTGTTACTATTCTTTGCTCCTTACAAGTCATGCAACACCCTGCGGGTATTACTACTGAACTTCTTGTTCCAAGTATAACATATTCTTTTTCTCTTTAGCCTTTTCGCCTTGGCGTTAGGGCAGCAACAAACGCACACCATTCTTCCCTGTTCATTGCCTTCCTCTGTATTGTGTTCCAGCTATGATTCTTTTCCCTTCAGTTCTTGTCTATCGTTCTCCTCCGGGTCGTTTTGGGTCTTCCACGCTTCGCCTACCCTCTGGAGTCCATCTCAGTGCAGTTTTCGTTAGGAGCCAGTCTCCATGCGCATCACATGTCCAATCCATCTCCAGCTTCGTCTTCGGATGATAGTGCCCATATTCTCTTGTTGGCATCGTGCAAGCAATTTTTGATTCGAGATAGTAGTCGACCAGCACACGCGTAAGATTTTTCGGAACAAGTTGTATGAAAGGTGGAGAGTCTGGACATATCCTGTTCTGTATAACATATGGTTACAACTTATTCTCCACTGTACTATATTCTTGACTGTCTTCTTCAACTCTGCCCATGAGGCATTGATCCCTCTGACCTACTACTCTACTGTTCTACACAGAATATTTTTTAACCTCCCAGTCTTCTCTTCTCTCATTGGTTTCAGTCAAATACATATCTGATTATGTTGTTATGTTGTTTCCAGGGTGTATCTAATCTAAAACCACTTTCTCTCTTCAACCTCCAGTCATATTAATTTCTGTCCTATTCTCTTCCGCAATTCTATATTTGTTATCACTTCTGGCCATCTGATACGTAATATAATTTAACATATTCATATGAAATTCCAAAAAGCCAGTATTTGCATCGTAAAACTTATCTTTATTTTCCAGAACATATGTCCGAAGCAAGAATCATTGGATTCACTGTTTCTAAAAAAAGGTTTGTTATTACTAACTATAATATCAGAGATTGTTCATGCTAAACATTATTATAGCACATTGTATAGTTTAAATATACAATTTAATATAAAATGTAGAGTTTAAATATGAGCGTCTGTAGCTCAGCGTAGTGAACTCGATCACAAACCCAAGCGTACCTGGTTCAAATCCCACGGTGGGCAAGTTTGGAATCAAATTCGTTTCTGTGGTATTTTTACAAATTGTAAAATAGACCTCACCGCTTCAGAAAGCAATGGCAAACTACTGAACATATAGATGGTGCCTAGAAAATCAACGACTCGTTTTCTGTGGTTGATGGCTACGCCCTGTAAAGGATATGCTACGATTTTCATTTTTTCATAGTTTAAATGCTGATACTGTACTAGAAATGCTGATATTGTACTATAAAGGTTGATATTGTACTAGAAATGCTGATATAAAGGTAACCAGGTACTGGGGCAGTTAACACCACTGTCGTCACATAAAGAGATACCACTAAAAACTAAAGCAAATCTTAAAAGAACGATTTTCTGGCCAACACTATGCTACCAGTGTCAAACATGACCAATAACAGCAGCTAATGAATGGAAAATCATAACAACAGAGATGAGGTGTCTTAGAAGAACTGCAGGTGTGACAATAAGAGACAAAATTAGAAATGAAGAAATCAGAAGAAGACTGCATGTGAAACCAGTCATGCAATTCATAAAAAAAAACAACAGATTAAATGGTTTGGACACCTGACAAGAATGCTCCTGGTATCATCTACCACAGACCCTCCATATTAGCCTACCTTATCGTGGTTGGAGGGTTTGTGTGCCTTTAGGATCCTTCTGGCTATGTCCAGGAGTCTAACTCCTGGCAGGTCTAACAAGCTCGAACAGACTGAAGGTGAAAGGCCAGACCAAAAGGCGGGAGCAGGATGGGGCCTCATAAGGTGACAGTGCAGAACTCACCGGTGAGTGGTAAATGCTCTGGCTGCAACCAACCCATCCCCCCAGCTATGGGACAAATAGCACTTGTCCTCTCTCTCTTGAGGAGGACATCCTTTTTCTTGTCTTGTCTTCTACTTATATGACACTTTCCCTTAAGCATAAGGGATTAAACTACAGTGTCCAGGAGCACACCTGCAAAAAAGCCTGCTTAGAGCTCGGCAACAGAAGGCTGAATCATCTAGAGTAGGACGACTCCAGACAAACCCGGAAGACAGATCTCGTCAGCAGGGACTGCAACTGTCTAGAGAACAACCTCAAAAAAAAGATGTCCTCAGAAACGAAATGTGTCAGCCATTATTGGCGGGGAGGAATCGACACATACGAACAACTCAAATGGCCATGGCCATCTACCACAGAGAGTCACACAGAAAAAGTATAACGTGTACAGAGCAAGAGGAAGACCATGTAAAAGATGGAGCGACTACATCAAGAACAGCCATAACACAATGAATAACATCTTACAAAGTGCTGTAAATTAAGCACACACAAGATCACTTTTTTTTTTTTTTTTTCTTCTCCTTCAACTCAGACGAAGTTTCATCTCTGAAACTGATTTTTGCGTGAAAATCCATTTTACCAATTTCTTACAATGGCAGCAGCGTGCACATTGTAAATTACTTTACACTGGCAGCCGTGTGCTCAATGTACTCGTAATTAGTATTCCTCGCCATACAGGCAGATTTTCTCCGACTTCAGAGGTACTCACGTTATCGTCCTGAGTGAGACCAGGAGACTCGAACAAATGCCGGACAGTAGGTTCGAACCCGAGCTATGAGGCGTCTCACAGCTAGCAGGCCGAGCTACTATCAACTACTCTAGGCAGTCCCCACACAAGATCACTAAACCCCACCCCCTCATCCCCAACCCTTCTATAAAGAAGTAAATGGTGGAAGAGAAGAAGAAGAAGAATGATGATGCTGATATTGTACTATAAATGTGGGTACTTTCTTTTACTATCATCATATGTGGTGTAAAGTTAATTGCATATCCTTTACAGGACTTTGTGAATCAACCCCAGCTTTTTAATGCTGTTTGTCATTTCTCTAGACATTATTACGTTCATTAGTTTGCCATTGCTTTCTGAACAGGTGGTCCCATCGTTCTTTTGTAAAAATCCACGCGAACAATTTGCAACCAAACTGTCCGCAGCGTGATTCGAACTCAGAACGTCGGTTAATAGACCGAGTCACTATCCCCTAAGCCACAGACGCCACCCATATGTAGTGTACATACATGATAACGCTAAAAATATTTACAATACTAATCGCATCTTTCCACATAAATTTTTTAATATCTACTGTCAGTTTGGTCATTTCTTCAGTTTGGTAATTTCTTCAGTTTGGTAATTTCTTCAGTTTGGTCATTTCTTTAGTTTGGTCATTTCTTCAGTTTGGTCATTTCTTCAGTTTGGTAATTTCTTTAGTTTGGTCATTTCTTCAGTTTGGTCATTTCTTCAGTTTGGTCATTTTCTTCAGTTTGGTCCTGTTTGATATATTTTTTATCGTATGGTTATTCATTTATCTCAATCAGTAATGAACTTCTTTAAGCCTCATTTGGTCATTGTGTGTTTAACTGTGAATGCTGAATATATATATATATATATATATATATATATATAAAAGGAGGCCTAGAAATACATGGAGACGAGATTTGGAGGCGGAGATCAACAATATAAAGAAGAGCTGGAGGGAGTGCAGGAGATAGCTAGAGATAGGAAGACTTGGCATGAGTTGGTTGAGGGCCTATGCTCTACCCGGTAAAAGGCAAAGAGAGAGAGAAGATGATATATATATATATATATATATATATATATATATATATATATATATATATATATATATATATATATATATACATACATACATACTTATAGTTTTCTAACATTTCTGATTTGTTTTTGGCTCTTTTACAGAAGATATAACCAGTCCTTTAAGAGATCTTGTAGCAGCTGCCATGGAAAGTGCCAGACTTACTATCAGTAACTTGTCCTCCACTGATGCTACTTCCGCACAAGAAACCCAGCACAATGCACAACTATTTACTTCAGTATCACCTACAAGTGAAGATGTCATGGGTTCAGACCAGATTTTGATCACACAACCAGTTTCTGAGTTCAATCCTTTAAACATAAAGCCAGATGAAGAAAAGGGTCCAAGTAAGCTTATTTTCGTTTGTCAATGTTTTTATGTAGATAGACAATATTTGATGTATGAAATCAATCTGTGGACATAGAACTGTATAAAACAAGAATTCTGTGAATAGCTGAAATTATGTAGTAATCTGTCATTGGTTATTGGTTACTAAACCGACGTCATTGCGCTCTGGGCAGACCCATAGGTGCTCAGTCCCCCAACAGATATCAAAGAGTATGCATACTGATGGTTCCCGTGGCTCGATGATTAAACACACTTCACACTCTGCCCCTCTGGCATCCAGTTCTACTTGTACAGCGGGTAACTCCAAACTGCCTAAATCGCTGGATCGATTCAACATCTATTTTAGTATCCGCATTCTACAGACAGTCACAAAGAGACCGAAGCACATCAACCCCCTTATCCATCTTCAACTCCCCAACAATCGATGCAGTTGATGCAAGCCTGCCCACTCTCTCATTACCATAAACACCCGCATGCCCATGACAGTATATCCACGTAAGCCTCTGGTGGTTAGAAACTTCTATAGATGACATCCACTCATACCGAAATCTGCCCTTCTGGATCTTGTGAAGCATCGACTGAGAGTCAGATACAACAACTGCCCCAGTAAATGAAGTCCCAGAGATCCAATGGAGGGCAGCAGTAACGGCGTCAACCTCCATCCTCATACTAGAAGTAGTTGTCCTGTATGACCCACCTCGCTCTGCGACAACCCTACCATGCGCATTAGCCAAGAAACCCCAGCCGGACCTCTCACCACGATGAACCAACCCATTGGTATATAATCTTCTTCTGCGTTCTCACTAGATTGGGATTTCGGATTCTCTAATGAAGGCAGCCATCTGCCTCAGATTATCAGCCACGCCATACAGTTTGTCTTGGATGCTGGTGTAAGTGGGCCACCTCTTTCTTCTGAAGTCTGCATACTGGGGCAGTTCATCATCATCATCATCATCAGGTGCCGTCTCCACATCGAAGGTTGGCTGCAATGAATCTCCAGCATCCTCTGTCTTTCGCCTTGGTGTTGCACACTGCCAGACTGTAACCTGTCCATTTCTTAAAGTTTCCTCCCACTTATCTCTCGGTCTTCCTCTTGCTCTTCTCCCTCAACTTTCCCCTCTAGTAAATGTTTTATCATGGTGTCATGCCTTTTATGTGCCCAAAATACTTTACTTGTCTGAATTTTATTTCTCTTAATAATTGTTTCTTCATGCCTAGTTTTCCTAAAACTTGTTTATTTGTCTGTTTTTCTGTCCATGAAACTCTGCTTATTCTTCTATATATCCACATCTCAAATGCATCAATTCTGTCTTCTAACTGCTTGTTCATTGTCCATGTTTCGAGCCATACATTAATATAGGATATATATAGCATTTGATCATTCTAATTTTTAGCCTGTTTGTAATTTGTTTGGATGTCAGTAACTTTCTCATACTATTGAAATTATCTTTGGCCATTCCTATTCTCTTTTTAATTTCAGTTATACATCTGCCATCATCTGTTATCATCTGACCGAGATAGGAGTAGCTTTTACTTGATGTAGTAATTCTCCATGTATTTTTATATTCATTTTAGGTTTTTCCATTTCCTTGTTGATTACCATAGTTTTTGTTTTCTGTATGTTAATGTCTAATCCATATTCCTTGCTAGTTCTGTCCAATTGGTCCACTAATTCTTGTAGATCTTGTTCATTTTCTGCTACCAATACTGTGTCATCTGCATATCTTAAGTTATTTATTATTTTTCCATTGATCTTGAGTCCTGGCATTCCTCTAGTTGTTTGAAGATTTTCTCTGTGTAGATGTTAAATAGGCTTGGTGACAGTATGCATCCTTGTCTCACTCTCCTCTCTTTATGTGGGGGCAGTTCAGTAGGATATAATTCTTATGATTTCTGCTTCCCGCTTGTGCCGACTCTTCCCGCAGTAAGTTTTGGCCACAGTCGTGATGGTAAGTTCGACATTCTTACTGCGTGGCTAAATCTCCGATTCAGATTGGTGACCGTAGAATCCGTTATCCCATTCCTCATTGTGAGGGGTCGTTGCACCATGTTATGGCCTGTTGCATCCGTTTTCTGCAAGCATTTGTTTCGTGTTAGCATTCCCTAGTGGACACATGCATCCGATTTCAGCCAGACCTCCTTAGTTGCCTCTTACGACATGCATGGCAGGTAACAATGGTTCTATTCTTTACACCCCAAATTTGGGCCCGGTAACGACTCGGGCAAGTATATAATCTATCATTGAATGTAGGAAAACAAAATATAAATAGATAAATAGATCCAACTTGAAGTAACTCAAGTTGTTAAAGCTACTATATTTTCAACAGTCACTGCTACATGTGCTATTGAGACAGTTTTATTTATTTCACTGTATGTTCCAGATCCCAATTTTAAAGAAAATGCTAGTGATGTTCCACATCCTGCTTCCAAAGAAGACACTAGTGATTATGACAATGATGATATTGATGATGAATTGGAAGAGGAGGAAAGAGATGAGACCTGGAAACCATCTACTGATACTGAAGATATGAAGCCAGTATTGCCACAGGTAAAGTTTTATTTCATTTTTATTCAACAGTTTAAAATAAATATTTCTCTTTTTAAATTGTGACGCTCTTCACGCTTAGGACAGCAACAAATACACACCTTTTGTTTTGTTTTTGGCCATCCTCTGTATTGTGTTCTAACTGTGATTCATTTCTTTCAGTTCTTGTTCTACCGTTCTCCTCCAGGTTCGTTTTGGGTCTTCCATGTTTTTGTTTACCCTCTGGTGTCCATCTCAGTAAAGTTTTCATGACAGGGTTGGTCTCCATGTGTATCACATGGCCAATCTATCTACAGCGTCGCTTTTGTATGATGGGGCTCATATTCTCCTGTTGCAGTTCTTGGTTAGAGGTAGCATATAATACTTCTTCTTTGCGTTGTCTATACAGCCAATTTTAATTACTCTTTGTGATATGTTTGATCTTTGTCAAGAACGTGTATAAGTTGCACATTGGTTTGGTAGGCCCCTAAACGCATAGACTTCTACACACTTAGGACACATGCATCCGATTTCAGCCAAACCTCCTTAGTAGTCTCTTATGACTTGCATGGCAGGTAACAGTGGTTCTATTCTTTACACCCCAAATTTGGGCCCCGTAATCACTCGGGCGGCATATAATACGAGCAAGATCATTAGCAGACAAGTTGTATGGAAGGTAGAAAGAAACTTTGAACATATCTTGTTCTGCTGCTTTCCAGCATTCTGATCTGTGTAGTATAGTAATTTGTTGTTTCTTAACAACGTCAGTACTGAACTTCATCAAGGAACAACAAATTAAATAGTTCATCCACATAGATTAACAACAGACAGTGCACCATGAAAATCAATGTTACTCCGATACAGTGGATACAAAGTAAAAAGCAGGCCACTCAAAAGGTGAACTTCAGAGATAACAGAAGCAGTGAAAGACACTGTTTATGAAGTGCACACAAAAGCCCGTTCTAGAAATCTCTTCTTACCTTGAAACTGAGACAAATTAGGGCAGGAGAAAAGAAAGAAAGACAAGGCGCATAGAGAGGCTCGCTCCAGGTGTCTCCTTTTTCAACCTGATGCTGAAATGCAAAACAGGATTGGAGAATAGATAGTAAAGTTTATAGCACTCAGCTGTGATATATATTAGTCTTAGTTCTGATGTTATATTGGTCTGATTTCCATATCATCTGAAGGGTCATGAATGCTCTTCAATACCAAAAATGTAAAAGAGTGTTAGCTCGGATAAACCTAAACAAAGTCAAAATTTGTGGATGCGTCCCGTTCTACATACATAGAATAACATCCACAGCATGCGAGTGCTCCCTGGCCCAGATCAAGTAAAGGCCATAATAAACAGCCAAAAACTGATCGCTCGAGTGAACGCAAACTTCTGTCAGAACAGTTGGTCGTCCAGTACACCCTCTGATGTAAGTCACAGAGAGTAGTCAATGAGGGGTTGTTCTAATGCGATCATGGAAGCAGCTCTTTGGACTATAACCACATGTAGATTGCCAAGTATTGTCAGCATTTGATGCTTCTAGAACGCCTACTGCTGGAACCGAGGGAGTACTGCAGCGATCACAAATAGACTCTACCGTAGTAGGAATTTCTGCAACTCTAAGCATAGCAATACACACCTGAAGTTGTTGCTGTCTTCTGGGTCTGAAAATAAGCCGGTACTCTCCCGCTCTCATATAGGAGAAAGAGTGCATAATTCTTTGGGGTTCGAGGCAAAAAATTGTGTGTGGGTTCAGTCATAATAATAAACATTTCTATATAAAACTATCAATGGTTAAAATTTCAAGATTGTAAATATGTTCAAGCAAGAAGTTATCGTATAATTTTGTTTTTAGAATTCATGAATTCAGTGACAGATCTGTAGCAATATTTAAAATTGTTGACTTTCAGTTGCTGGGGTCATCAAAGAAGTCAAGTATTCGGAGACGATGTGAAGTTTGTCAGGAAGTCATCAGAGGAGACAATAATTTTAAAGGTAGCTAATTTTGTGTGCATTCATATTTTTAAAAATCATGGGCATGCTCAACAGTGGATGACTAAGATGGTTGGGGTATGTGAGAAGAATGGAAACTTGTCGCATACCAAAACAAATGTTCTGTGAACTTTCGGAGGGGAAGAGGCACCAGGGCAGACCACTGCTCAGATATAAAGATGTCTGCAAGGTCTCAATGAAACCCTTTCTATAGGTCCCAGCACATGGGAAAACTAGCTGATGACAGAGTTGTGTGGAAAGCGATATTGCGAAAGGGCGCAGAGTCTTTTGAGAAGAGACTTATGTATGAGCTGACAGACAAGAAAGAAAAGCGAAAACTCAGAAGTTGTCACAGTAAAACACTTGCAATTGACTGTCTATAAAGACGAAAAAGGCCATATATATTAAAAAAGTTATTTATTTGAGATTGTTTTTTCCAAGTTCTATCAAAATAAATATTTGCTTTCAATAGAGAAATTATTTTTGGTTTGAAATTATGAACCTCTACAACATCCTATATTTAGTGCCGGAACTTATCTTTGTTATTGACTTTCCTTACACCACTAGGTTTAACTGTACAGTATCTTCTCGTTATTTTTCTTGTTGGCACAATGTGCGCCCACTCCCCTATTCACATTACTTGTCCAGTGATGACTGTTTTTACCTGATCTGCATTATTAGCTTCCTGTTTGCATTGACCTCATTCATCGCTCCTCATTTTAAACTTTAGCTGTCATTTGTATTTTTAACATTCTTCTGTCTTTTTCTTTTCTCCTGGACATGAAACAACAGATATTAATGGTCTTGAGCATATTGTAAGGCGGCAGCAAAATGTCTCTATTGTACTTGGTCAGTAGCCTTCCTTCGCAAGAATGCCTTCATCAGGCTGTCAGTGGCGTTCCTTCACGGGAATGTCTCCTTCATGCTTTGTCAGTGGCATTTCCTTCGCAGGAATGTCTTCATCCTGCTTGGCCAGCAATCTTCCTTCACAGAGAGCCTCATGACTGACCTACACTGTGGATTTCCTTCACCACTGTTCTTCACCAGGTTGTCCTTGGTCCCTCCAAGGTCCAGTGTTTGGCAGGTCTCATGATGGTCTCTGGATAACTTCTAAGTATGTGTCATATCCAGCTCTCGTATCTGCCTTTTAATTACTGTGTGCACTTTTTCCTGATTTTATTTGTTGAGCAGCTTTTGGTTGCTGATTTTGTTGGGTCAAAATATTCTAAGATTTTGGAAAATCTGGCTAGCAATGGCGGAATGCAGGAGGGCCATTCAGAGTCAGAACTGTTTGATTCTGAACACGACTTTGCTAGCGCATTTTCGCCATGTTTGGTCCGGTATTTTCCGGTTTCGTTTGCCGAGCTACTGAGTTAGTGCTTGAGCAATGCTGTGAGCTATGACTTACATGCAATGCTTTTTGCTGTGTCAACCGTGCGTTTGTTGTGTGTATTCAGAAAATGGCGGACAGGGTTATGACGAAAGCTCAATCTGCCGTATGCAGTTATATTGCGAGTGCAGAAAGCTGGATTTTGTCATGATTGATGTTCCTTCGACAAGAATTGCAATTCAAGTGATGAACAGTTTTGTGTTGCTACATTAGCGCGGCCATATGTATTTATGCGGTGCAGGTTGCTTTTGTGTCGGTACGCGGCTGTTTCATTCTGGAATTAGTTCACACAGGAAACATTTCACAGTTGTTAGCATTTTGTGTGATTTTCATTGGCACAGGAACGAAGCAATTATGGGGTGACCAGTTGCAGTGAAGTTGGAACCATACTTATGAACTTTGAACTATTCTAAGATTGTTTTCTCAGACAGGTGTTGTATGGAATTCTGACAGTCTAGATGTTTCTGTTTCTCTTGTTCTCTCCAACATTCAGATCCATACAAAAAACTAAAAGTATACAGCTCTCATGTATCCTTCTAGAATTTGTAATGAACTCTTGTTTGTATTATATGCAAATATCTAACAGAAATGTACAGACAAATTTGTAATACTATTATTATCATTTTTATGATTTATTGAATTATTTAAGTTTTATTTCGTCCATCTGTTACCGCATGGAAAGCAAAGAATAGTAACACTGCGACCTACAAAGCAGGACGTAAGAGGCGACTGAGGTAGGGGCCTAGGGAAGCTACCCTAGTAAATAAAAGCATCGCAGAAATAAGATGGACTGGCCTACTTGTAGGCACATAACTGGCACAACATACAATCACTCCTAGGCTGGGATCACATACAAATCACAAAGAGTGGTTAACAAGTTGACGATGTGGAGCGTTCGACGAAGAAGAAAGATGTGTTTTATTTGAGAAGATAGATAAAAAATGTTTGCATGTTAGAACTGATGAAAAGAAACATACATGATTTTATTGTACTTCTCAGAACACATGTACAAACACACTAGAGTCAAGCCATTCAATTGTGGTGCTTGTGAGAAGAAGTTTACTAGTGTCAAGGGACTTAAGATGCACTCACGCAAGCATACTGGTCATCGGCCATATTTGTGAGTATTGTTTTCTCCTCAATTCATTGTTTGCTCCTTAAAAATTGTGTTTTGTTATTTATCTGTAAGGAGAAAAACACAACCTTCTTTATTATCATATATTATACTGTCTAAAGACATGAAGGGCTGGAGAAGACCATCATGGAAGGACATGCCTTGTAGGTAGCAGTGGTACTATTCTTTGCTTCCTTTGTGGGCTGTTGCAACACACAGGCATATGATTGCAACTTATTACTAACATTTATATTAGTTTTTTTACTGTAGCATTCCTAATAAACATTATAAAGAGCCTCTATGATGGTTCACAGTGTGCAGTTCGCACTGATGGTGGACACAGCGACTGGTTTATGGTTGAAACCAGAGTAAAGCAAGGCTGTATTCTATCTCGCTATTGTTTGGAGTGGCCATTGACTGGGTGATGCGAAAATGTTGCAGAGGCGAAACTGGCATCGATTGGGTAGAAAATAGTCAACTAGAAGATTTGGATTTTGCAGATGATATTGCCTTGTTAAGTAGAAACAACCAAGATATGCAAAGAAAACAGACAACTTGTCATCTATAGCATCTAAAGTTGGACTGCAGATAATCTATGAAAAACAAATATAATGAAGACACCTATGGCAAGTAATGCAGATATCACACTGGAATCTAAAATGATAAAAATAACAGAGCAGTTCACCTATTTGGGTAGCAATTTTGATTGCACAGGAAATGTTAAAAAGAAATTATGATACGAATTGGCAAAGCAACATCAGCTTTTAAAAGTCTAAATAAAATATGGAACTGCAAGTTATATAGTATTAAAACTAAATTACAATTTTCAATTCAAATGTTGTATCAATCCTAACATATGCCAGCGAGAGTTGGAAAATGACTAAAGATATAGAAAGCAAGTTGAATGCATTTGAAAATAGATGTCTGCTAAAAATAATGAATATAAAATGGAACGAATTCAGAAGAAGTGATGAAATCAGAGACATGTCTGGTCAACCACTAGTGACAACTGTTATAAGAAAGAGAAGATGGAGATATGTTGGACACACCTTGAGGAGAAATGATCAACGAATATTTTTTTTTTTTTTTTTTCGTCCGCTCAACTCAGACGAGTTCCATCTCTGAAACTGATTTTTCGTGAAAATCTGTTTTTCCAATTTCTTACAATGGCAGCAGCTGTACATTGTAAATTACTTTACACTGGCAGCCGTGTGCTCAATGTACTGGTAATTAGTATTCCCTCGCCATACAGGCAGATTTTCTCCGACTTCAGAGGTACTCACGTTATCATCCTGAGTAAGACCAGGGACTCGAACAAATGCCGGACAGTAGGTTCGAACCCGAGCTATGAGGCGCCTCACAGCTAGCAGGCCGAGCTACTATCAACTACTCTAGGCAGTCCCCATCAACGAATATCAAAGCAGGCATTGAAGTGGATGCAAAGGGTTCAAGAAAGAGAGGTCGACCTAAGGAGACTCTGAAACGAACTTAGCTGAGAGAGGCAGGAAATCGTCTCAGTTCCATGGAGGAGATTGAGCGAGTTGCCCAGGATAGAGCGGTATGGAGAAATTACTTGCAGGCCCTTTGTAACGATAACGGTATGAGAGGAATTATTATTATTATTCCTGATGAAACACTTTTATCAATTAACTTGTTCTTAATATGTTAATTTTTCATTCCAGTTTCTGTAACGAGCCATTTTATAGATTTGGATTACTTGCCAGTGTGATGCGGCTGCAAGGAAGCAAAGAATAGTACCACCATCTACAAGGCATGTCATAAGAGGCGACTGAGGTAGAGGCCTAGGAAGCTACCCTGTAAATAAAGTAGCGAGAATTGGATGTGCTGGCCACAAGTCAGCCAGCACATCCAATTTCAACATCAAATGGCAGGATATGATCCTAGACACAGAGTTCTAAAAGAGCCGCTCTCTCCAGCATCTATACAATCTTGATGTGGCTCGAATGGCAGATTGCAGAATACCCAAACGACTCTTTATTTTGAGCTGCATAGTGGTAAACACTCACAGGGTGGTCAGAAAAAGCGATTTAAAGACACACTCAAGAACTCGATGAAATCCTTTGGCATAGATGTCGACAACTGGGAAAATGTTGCTCAGGACAGATCAGCCTGGCGCATACTTCTTCGACACGGTTCTTCAACCTGCGAGGAACATCATTAGTGTTCTTGTGCAGTGGATGTCTCTTATCCGCAGTAACCTACATATATCTCTAATGAATACATTCAATATTGGGAACAATTATTTCAAGAAGTATTACTCTCTGAATCTTACAGGTGCAACATTTGTGGCGAGGTTTTCCCGCTCTGCATCACTTCGATACCACATCAAGACTCATGACAAGGGTGGTGGGGTACCTGTACTATGTGATGTGTGTAGTCGAGTGTTCAGTACAGAGAACAGGATGCAGAAACATAAACGTTTTAAGCACCCAATACAAGCACCAGTCCACAAGTGTGCACAATGTGGTAAAATCTTCACAGCTAAACGTAAGTATGTTCTTGACAACTTTTAAAAAGTACTAATATCCTAGTACCGCCCGAGTGGTTACCAGGGCCCAAATTTGGAGTGTAAAGAATAGAACCACTGTTACCTGCCACGCATGTCGTAAGAGGCGACTAAGGAGGTTTGGCTGAAATCGAATGCATGTGTCCGCTAGGGAATGCTAACCCAAACAAATGCTTGCAGAAAACGGATGCACCAGGCCGTAAAGCGATAACATGGTGCAACGATCCTGCAATGAGGAATGGGATAAACGATTCTACGGTCACCAATCTGCATCGGAGATTTAGCTACGCAGTAAGAATGTCAGACCTACCATCACAAGGTTGGCCAAAACTTACTGCTGTAATAGGTCGGCACAAACTGGGAAGCAGAAATCATATGAATTATATCCTACAGAACTGCCTCCAGTATGCAGACTTGAGAAGAAAGAGGTGGCCCACTGCGTCCTACTTCGTGGCCTTCATACTAGCGTCCAAGACAAACTGTATAAGAATATAGAAGAAGAATATCCTAGTACTGTGAAATCTCTCTCTCTTCATACCATACCCTTGTGACATTATAAGTTCAGATATTATCACTTCTTGTAACTTGTCCTGTCATTAAGCAGCAGTTGCGCCCTTGTGTTGCTGGGGTCTTCAAGGGGAGCGGAGAATAGTAACACTGCGACCTACAAGGCATGTCATAAGAGGTGACTGAGGTAGGGGTGTACGGAAGCTAACCTAGTAAATAAAATGCATCGCAGAAATCGTATGTGCTGGCGCACAACTGGCTCAACGTACAATCACTCTTAGGCTCAGATTACATACAAATCACACAGAGGGGTTAACAAGTGGTTGATATGGAGCGTCAAAAGAAGAAGCAGCAGTTTGAAAAAAATGTTATCATGACATGTTCAGAAGTTACATCCTATTCATTACTAAATTTGACTTGACACAGCCTAGAATAGAAACTATTAGAAAATGGGGTGTCTAGAAAAACAAATGGGTAAATAGATAACGATTTAATTTTTAAAATAAACAAAATCTATTTTGGAAAGAACAATACTAGAGGGTAGGGTCCCAGGACGCAGACCAAGAAGAAGATGGCTACAAGATATTAAAGAAACCATGAACATGACCATCGATGAAGTGGGTGAACTGGCAAGAGAGACAGAGTGAATTTCAGATGTGATGTCCTAAAGAGAGCAATGTCCTATAAAGGATACGCACCTTGATGACTGACTGACTATTTTGTTAGTCAGTAACACCCGAGTGGTTACCAGGGCTCAAATTTGGGGTGTAAAGAATAGAACCACTGCTACCTGCCACACATGTCGTAAGAGGCGACTAAGGAGGTTTGGCTGAAATCGGATGGACATGTCCTAAACAAGTCTATGCGTTTAGGGGCCTACCAAACCAATGTGCAATGTATACACGTTCTTGGTAAAGATCAAACATATCATAAAAAGTGATTAAAATTGGTCTTAAAGAACAAACGCAAAGAAGAAGGTAGTCAGTAATTCAAAATAAACTGTCTGTAGAGCCACAATGGGTTCAAAGACTATGTAAATATGAGTCAGCTCTGATGGCCTCTCATGTCACCAATCAGATCTGACACAATGCTACAGTAGAACTCAGTAGATGGGATACTATAAAGTGTGGCTTTTATGTTCAGAAACTGGTATCAGTAATACATCTGTACAAATGTGGGCCCTATTGGACAATTTTTCCATTCCCAGGTTATTGTTTGTTATGTTAGGGTTAACAATCCAAATCTTCTTCTTCAAATGCTCCATATCAACAACTTGTTAACCACTATGTGTGTGACTTGTATGTATTCTGAGCCTAAGAGCAATTGTAAATGATGACAGTTATGCGCCTGATGCTCATCCATCACAGGTGATGATGACCACACAATTTTCATCCAAGGGAATGTAGTTGCGTTATGTTTGTCTGTGTGTGCGTAGATGACTAGTGAGCCCGATGCGGGCTTGAAATGTTCTTGTACAGTGTGGGCAAGGGATACTTGCACTTGTGGGAAGTTTTACTGCCTTTCTATTTTGAGGTTCTTGTTCCATCCGTGCTGTTCTACCTGCCTCGCAGGTCAAAGAACCGTGTCGAAGAAGTGTGCGCCAGGCTGATCTGTCCTGAGCAACATTTTCCCAGTTGTCGACATATATGCCAAAGGATTTAATTGAGTTCTTGAGTGTGTCTTTGAATCGCTTTTTCTGACCACCCTGTGAGTGTTTACCACTATGCAGCTCACCATAAAAGAGTCGTTTGGGTATTCTGCCATCTGAGCCACATGTCCTGCCCATCGTGTCTGAGACTGCATCAAGATTTTACAGATGCTGGAGAGACCTCTGTGTCTGGGATCATATCCTGCCATTTGATGTTGAAATTGGATGTGCTGGCCTACAAGTCGGCCAGCACATCCAATTTCTGCGCTGCTTTTTATTTACAATGTTAGCTTCCCTAGGTCCCTACCTATATTGTTAATTGATAAAGTGTTTCATTAGGAATGTTACATTAAAAAAGCTAATATAAATGTTAGTAATAAGTTGCAACCATATGCCTGTGTGATGCTGCAGCCCGCAAAGGAAGCAAAGAATAGTACCACTGCTACCTACAAGGCATGTCGTAAGAGCGAATGATGTTGTACCTGGAAGCTACCTCAGTAAACAAAAACATCGCAGAAATTGAATGTTCTGGCCTACTTGTAGGTGTATAACTCGCCTTAGGCTCAGATCACATACAAATCACACAAGTGGTTAATGAGTGGTCGATATGGAATGTTTGAAGAAGCATCCTTATGTTTCATTTGGGGTGGAGAATGGAATGATAAGAGAGAGAGAGAGATGTTTAAAGTGTGTTGAACCATATTGTAGATACTGCTGCTTTCTGTACATTTCAGCTTATTTTGTAAATTCATCAAAATATTTGTGTTAAGTATCAAGGAACAACATTTAATGTGTTTTCTCTCTTCGCGATCATTCTTGTTGGCATTTTGATCATTCATATTGTGATATATAAACAACCTTTGCCAAGAACGTTTTTTACGTCACAATCTTCAGTGCCATTTGGAGCTCTGGTGCTGGTCCTTTGGTGATGTATCCGATTTCAACCATTTACTGGGTTCGCTATCCGTCAGCCTTTGGCTGTCCCCAGCCAACCTGCAAGGCAGCAGGTTGCTATTTTCTTTAGGGTAGCGACCCTTAGATGACCTGCCCTCCCAGGTTGTTGAGCATCAGCTGCCCAGGTTACCTGTCTTTTTTTGGACTACTTGGTTTGCCTACTGTCCAGTTTTGTGTACTGTTTGCTCCGCTAGCCTTTGATTGTCCCCAATCTAACTACAAGGCAGTAGTAGTTCCTGCGAGCGGCAACGCGAACTGGATTCAAGCCTCTGCTGGGCTTTCCAGTTTTGTTTTTGATTTGGTGCAGCTCACCACTACGCTTCCCACACCCTTCACATGCATGTTCGCTCTACCCCGGTGCCTGCCCACCATGTCTATTAGTTCTCACCATCCCTCCATACTGACCAGACATGGAATTTAACTCAGGCCCTGACCTCAGGGCTCTGAATTTTGCTCAACGTGGGCACACGTCTCTTTCTGGGTGCACCCTTGGAATTCAGTTTGGGCCCCCACCTCAGGGCTTCGAGTTTGCCCTATGTAAGCCCATGTGCAGCTCATCACTAGACCTGCATTTTCCCCCACGTCTCTTCTCTGAATGCACCCTCATCCCTTTAGCGGCCATTTACTTTGGGGAGTTGGCATTTGTTCACAGACGATCGTACGGTATTATTCCACACATTTCAGCAACCATTTACAAGACTTTCATCGGATTTCGGCCAGGAGATGCATGCATTTTGTTCAGGGATTTTTGACCTGGATTGCTTTTCCGTGCTTCACTGCTACCACTACCTGTAGCTCTCCCTCAATCCCTACCCACTTAGCCATCCAGGAACCATTGTCTGTTACCAGGGTCACCATGTGGAGGTGGGATAGGATCTTGATTAGTGCCAGCTCACTAATCTTGGCACAGCGTTGTCCCTATGCGCCTTTGACCCCATTTACCCCGTTTAACATTGTATCTAATTATTCTGTTGAATTTTCTTGTTCACTTGTTAATATTCCAGGAAGTTTGAAACGCCATGAGGAGGCGCACCAAGGTATCAGGAAGTATGAATGCCAGTATTGCAAACGCAGCTTCTTCCGGAAGGAATATCTCAATTACCATCTTGTCTCCCACTCGAATGAGAACCCAGCGCTTGCCAACTATAAAATTAAGGTGCCAATCATTGTTTTAATCAGTAACTTTTTTGTTTGATTCACCAACTATTTTGTTTGATTCAGCAACTATTTTGTTTGATTCACCAACTATTTTGTTTGATTCACACATTTTATCACAACTATTTTGTTTGATTCAGCAACTATTTTGTTTGATTCACCAACTATTTTGTTTGATTCACCAACTATTTTGTTGATTCATCAACTATTTCGTTGATTCACCAACTATTTTGTTTGATTCACCAACTATTTTGTTTTATTCACAACTATTTTTTGATTCAGCAACTATTTTGTTTGATTCACCAACTATTTTGTTTGATTCACCAACTATTTTGTTTGATTCAGCAACTATTTTGTTTGATTCAGCCATATTACAACTATTTTGTTTGATTCAGCAACTATTTGTTTGATTCACCAACTATTTGTTTGATTCAGCAACTATTTTGTTTGATTCACCAACTATTTTGTTTGATTCACCAACTATTTTGTTGATTTCAACATTTCGTATTCCAACTTTTGTTTGATTCAGCAACTATTTTGTTTGATTCACCAACTATTTTGTTTGATTCAGCAACTATTTTGTTTGATTCACCAACTATTTTGTTTGATTCACCAACTATTTTGTTTGATTCAGCAACTATTTTGTTTGATTCAGCAACTATTTTGTTTGATTCACCAACTATTTTGTTGATTCATCAACTATTTCGTTGATTCACCAACTATTTTGTTTGATTCACCAACTATTTTGTTTGATTCACCAACTATTTTGTTTGATTCACCAACTATTTTGTTTGATTCAGCAACTATTTTGTTTGATTCAGCAACTATTTTGTTTGATTCACCAATTATTTTGTTTGATTCACCAACTATTTTGTTTGATTCACCAACTATTGTGTTTGATTCACTAACTATTTTGTTTGATTAACGGATCCAACTATTTTGTTCGATTCACTAACTATTTTGTTGATTACAAATAATTCTTTCGTGATAGATAATCTTAATTTCAAATATTTTCTTCAAGCGCTCCATATCGCCTACTTGTGAAACCACTCTCTGTGATCTGTATGTCATCTGAGCCTAAGAGTGATTGTCCCTTGTGCCAGTTAAGCAGCTACAAGTCTGATTTCTGCAACGGCTTTTATTTACTAGGATAGCTTCCCTAGGCTCCTACGTCAGTCACCTCCTACGACATGCCTTGTAGGTTGCAGTGTTACTAGTCTTTGCTTTCCTTGAGGGCTCCGGCAACACACGGGCGACTGGAGGATATAGCATCTGGTGAAGAATGGATAAAGATACCGGAAAACTCATAGACCTCATTTCCATGTTATTGTCACACTTTACAGAAAAGTTAGAAAGAAAATCCAGGCAAATAAAAAAGTACATTTATTTGCATTCATATTTGAGACACTATAGAAATGAAATAGACTACTATAAATACACTATATAATATTTTCTGATATTTTCTAATTTGAAGAAAATTAGATTGGTATACTTGGTACTTCTCGAACTATTAACTGTCTAGTATACTTGGAAGAGAAAGAAATCAAATCTAGAAAAAAATTTGGATATTTAACTCTAATGTTAAAGCAGTTCTACTGTATGGGTCAGAAACATGGAGAACAACTAAAACAATAGCGCATAAATTGCAAACATTCATCAACTGGTGTCTGCACAGAATAGAGGGAATAAGATGGTATGATAGGGTCACAAATGAGGAACTTATGGAGAGAACAAGACAGATTCCAGTGAACGAACAGGTTAAAAAAGACGCTGGCGCTGGATAGGACACACTTTGAGAAAACCGGAGGGGAATATAACAAGAAGGGTCCTTGCCTGGAACCCGCAGGGACAGCGAAGAATGGGAGGCCAAGAAATACATGGAGATAGTTTTGGAGGCAGAGATCAACAATATAAAGAAGCGCTGGAGGGAGCTGCAGGAGATAGCTAGAGATAGGAAGACTTGGCATGAGTTGGTTGAGGGCCTATGCCCCAATCCGGGGTAAAAGGCAAAGAGAGAGAGAGAGAGAGAGAGAGAGATACTTGGAAGAGAGCTGCAGTAGCATAGTTGTTAGTGAACTTACTTCTTAGACTAGTGGTTCGGGTTCAATTCCTGAGTGGGCATGGAATATTTTTCCTACCATAAAATCCGCTCTCATGTCGAACCAGACTAAATTGGGTACCAGGAAAAGCATTGGAAAGTAAAGGCAGCCGGCAGCATTTTGACCACATCACCCATCGTGTGCCAACGGTCAATGAAAATACGGGCCTAACACTGTATTATCCAATACACCTGGTGGTATAAAAGTGTTCCTTTACTTAGTTTTTATTGACTTAGTTAGTTAGTTAGTCTTTCCTCTTGGGCCTGTGGGGCGCATAGGGCAGAGGTCATAGCTCTCCATGCCTCGCGGTTCGTTGCTATCTGTTTAGGTCTTTAATGTTTCTAGGCCCATCGCTGAGCCTTCTCTGATGATGGTTCTACGCAGAGTCTCTCTTGGTCTTCCTCGTTTTCTTTTCCCTCTGGTGTCCATATGAGGGATTGGTAAGGAGTCTTCTCTCATCCATTCTAAGTGTGTGGCCGATGTAGTTCCAGCGCGCTTTCTTATAAAATTTGATACATATTCTTGCTTGGTCTCTTGTCTTATTTGTGTATTAGGTCTGAAATCTGACCATTTTAGGTTCAGTATTCTTCTAAGACTAGACAGCTAATAATTTTGTGGATTATTACACAAAAAAACAAGAACGAAAATCCAGTCCTTCGAAACTAAATGCTACAGAAAGATCCTACGAATACCACGGACAGAAAAAAGAAAGTAGACTGATTTCCTGAAAGAACTAAATGTCAAAGAGAATTGGCTGATAAACAACATTCTCTATCTCTTTGCCTTTTTACCCTGGATTGGGGCATAGGCCCTCAACCAACTCATGCCAAGTCTTCCTATTTCTAGCTATCTCCTGCAGCTCCTCCAGCTCTTCTTTATATTGTTGATCTCCGCCTAAACAACATACTATACAGAAAAATTAGATACTTTGGTCATATTAAGCATCATGATGGCCTGGAAAGAACAAAATTAGAGGGCAGGGTCCCAGGACGCAGAGGCAGACCAAGAAGAAGATGGCTACAAGATATTAAAGAAACCATGAATATGACCATTGACGAAGTGGGTGAACTGGCTAGAGACAGAGTGAATTTCAGATGTGATACAAAGAGAGCAACGTCCTATAAAGGATACACACCTTGATGATGAGTCTTTATTGTCTATTGAATGTCTTTATAAGCTTATGATTAGTTTTTATTTTCAATTTCATAGAACAAGTTCCAAAACTCGTGTCATGAAAAAGAGAGATTATAATACAACAGGTCTTTCTATTGTGTGCCTTGAACCTTCAGGAGTACCAATCACACAAGACCAGGAAGTGTATGGTCAGTTAGTAGAAGTTACAGGTCCACATGAGTGGACAGAGGTCAGTAAATTTATCAATTTTGTTCATTAACCCTTTAGCTGCTAAGGATGTATATATATACGTTTTCCCCATTCACTTCTAAAGACGCACTAACACTTCTGTTATTATCTCTCCTCTGTGTTCTAAAGACGTGTTAACACGTTATACATTGCTACTGTCACTGCTATAGGTGTACATTTACGTTTCTGACCTAGAAACAAAGAGTAGCTATGTTTAGCTCAGCCTTCGAAAGTATGTAGCAATGAAAGGGTTAATATTATTATTATATTTAAGTTGCTATGTTCAATTGTTTTGCAAGAATCATAACTATTACTAATCATATACAAGTCATCATCTAGTACCAAATGAGCCTGAATGTTATGTTATGCGATTGACATCATGGCACATTGGGCATTCCCATTCGTGCTCTGTCCTCCGCTGCAGCAGCCATTCCAAAGTCCATTTGCTCATTTGAGCCTGGATGGTATAGTGGTTAGTATACTGCTTCCTAGATCAGTGTTTAATCCCTGGTTCAATTTTTGATTGATTGGACCATCATAATTGCACTTCGGTGAGTAATCGTGTGTGCTCCAATATCTTTCTTACACAGGAAGATCTCAGAAC
This sequence comes from Arion vulgaris, assembly GCA_020796225.1. Classification (NCBI taxonomy): domain Eukaryota; kingdom Metazoa; phylum Mollusca; class Gastropoda; order Stylommatophora; family Arionidae; genus Arion; species Arion vulgaris. The sequence continues at coordinate 8,146,151 of CM036767.1, forward strand.
ACCGGCGAAGGTCCCTAATATAATTTCAAAGAGGAAGAAAATATTTTGTAAATATTGGTTTTTTAAAAACTTTTGAAATGCATTTTGCAAGGGCAGCGGCTTACTAGCCAGCTATTATCGATTTAAAACTGCCAAAGGTTCTTATACATGCTCAATTTGAACATGGGACCTATGTTTTAACGTCCGTCTCCAGTACGACTAGGAACTCGATCTCACCTACCTCATCAGGGTTCTCTGGAAAAATATCCCAATAGCTCCATGAGGGAGTGAACCAAGCTAATATATAATGGATTACCTAATATACCAGACAATATGAAAATAAAGTTCTTGATTTAACTTAATTTTTATTCAGAGTTGTTGCCTACACTTCACAGCTTTTGTTATCTTATCTTTGCCATTAATTCTGTTGTTAACACTCTCCTCCAATAGCAATTTCTTGCAGTCAAATTTGATTTCTATACATTTTCCACATCAGAATATTCATCTTTCTCATATTTTCACTGATATTTTATTAGAATTCAGCTTAGAACATGTTTATGCAGCTTTTAAAACTTTGGGATTTTTTAAAATTTATCAGTAAAACCAAGATAAGTTGATATATAAAAAAAAGACTTATAGCGGGACACTGCTGTCTCAGAGCACACCTCCATATTGATGGAGACTGCAGTAAAACTATGTAGAATGGCGAAACACGTAATAACAAAGTACTGTAGTTTTACAAAAACAATGATAATACACAGCAACGTTTCGACCAAAAAGACCTCTATCAAGCAAATGATACAACAAAAGTGAAGAATGTCACAGAACACTACATATAGACTTTGACAAAGATATTACAACGGTTAAAAATGAATGAAAATATGTGACTAAAAATAAATAAATACAGAATAACTAGAAGTGGAAAAGAAGAGAAACAATAAAAATCAAGTAAATATCTGACTAATATACATTTAACATATACACATATAAAATATAGAGAATGAGAAGAGAAAGTACTAAGAAGCATAGGAATGTAGAGCGTTGAGTCCATGAGGTGGCAAGGTACCATATAAAGAAATAAAACGATTCTCCAGAGCACATTGACTAGGATCATCAGAGGAACATGATCGGATGGCAGTGACCTGGACGTCTCGAAACACCCAAATGGTCAGTTCCATTGAAATGAGTGGCTACAGGGGTTACAGAGCATTGGCGTATATCGCGTAAGTGTTGTCCAAAATGGTCACTGAGCATTTTGCCCGTTTCGCCAATATATGCCTTAGCACAGCGCTTGCAAGTGATAGCGTAGATTATATTTCGGGACTTGCATGTGAAACAAATGCCTAGAATGTAGAATGGGTCTCAGGACTCGGTTGCCTACACCTGTGGAGGACCAAAGCAGTCCCAGAGCACATCCTGCAAGACTGCCCCAGCCTGAGCAGTGTGAGAATGGAAATCTGACCAACAGAAACAACCCTACAAAATAAACTATGGGGGACCGGTGAAGACCTCAAGAGCTCCGCCCTGTTTATGACACATACCAGAGTAGTTGCATCGCAGAAGATATATACAAAAAAGACAACCACTAGAGATGGGGTATCTCTTCTGTTTCTTTGCGATTGGTTTTGCATGTTAATCTAAACCATGAGATGGGTTGCCTCTATGAAGCTGCATGTCAGTTGGAGTTCTGTGAGTTCCCATAGCTTGTCTTGTAAGCTTCAATCATCAGACCATGTTTCATTTCCTTGGTGTATGTGTGATGGACAGGACTTCTTCTTTGCGTTCATTCTTTACGACCAATTTTAATCACTCTTTATGATATGTTTGATCTTTGCCAAGAACGTGTATACGTTGCACATTGGTTTGGTAGGCCCTAAACGCATAAGACTTCTACACGTTTAGGACACATGCATCCGATTTCAGCCAACTGGACAGGACTGAAATTTGTGCTCTGGATTCTGTTTTTTCAGTCTGATGTGCACACTGTGCAGACTTTATTCTGTGCACGTGAGGGTTGAGCCTGTAGTGTCAGATATGGCCTAAAGTTTAACAACATAAATCACAATGTGTCAACAGATAGACAATTAAATCATTCACTGTTGATATTAAGTTTCACTCGTTATCTTATCTAGTTTCAGTCATATTTCATCTTCTGTTAATCTGATCATTAATCTGATTAATTGACCTATATAATTGTTTCATTACTGCAGGGGGAGAGAACTATGGTATATGAAATAAACAGTGATCAGAGAGCAGCGGATGGAACTGTCCAGCATGTCACAGAAGATGGAACAACTGTTGTCGTAATGGAGGGGCAACATGATGTCCAGGGAGGGCTGGAAGTTAGGCATATCATTCTTCCCAGTGATCATCTACCTCAGCATCAAAAACAGGCAAAGCAGATTACCATCCACCAGCAGCATCTTCAGCATCATCATCGAGATATTAATCAGCCTCAAAGTATCGAGGTCAACCTCCCAATAGGTACACACACATTTACCCTTCCTATTGGTGGTCAGCTTCATACCACAGAATCTGACCATGATACTGTCCAGTACCAGGTAGAATGTTTGCCTGGTGAGACACTTACTGAGGATGACTTCAATGCCATCCGAGTTTTAGCTCAAGCTTCACTTAGTGGTTCACATCTCTTACAACAATAAATTGTTGTGCTGAAATCATTTCTAGATTACCATGGTGGATTCAGTTTTTATATCAATAACAATTAATTAATAGTATTTCTAACTCAGTTACAACAATTTCTGCATCACTTATTGCAAGCTTCGTCTTCTGCACTTACAGGTCTAGTTTCTCTCTCTCGATCACCGCCCAGACCGATATACCAGACCTCCCCATAAATTCTATTCAAGTGGAAATCTGATTCATGCAGCCTTAGCATTGGTGTGTTTTACATCACATCTTCAGCACCATTTGGAGCCCCAGTGCTTATCCTTAGGTGATGTGTCAGGTTTCAGCCAGCGTTTACTCGGTTCGCTCTCCGTTCTGTAGCCATCTAGCGTTTTTACGGTGTGGGGTAGCTAGCCCCACCCCAACCTCCTTAGCCGCCTCTTACGACATGCGTGGCAGTAACAGTGGTTCTATTCTTTACACCCCAATTTGGGCCCGGGTAACCACTCGGGCAGTTCTAGTTTAACTATCTTTAAAGCACTCTTTGTGATTTTGTGTATAAGTATGTTGTGCTAGGAGAGCCACAGTAACACAGTTGTTAGTGAACTCACTTCTTAGTCTATTGGTCTGGGTTTAATTCCACATGGAGGTGGAGTATTTTTCTGACTGTAATGGCTCTCAGGTTGACCCAGCCTTAATTGGGTACCAGGAAAAGCACTGGGAAGTAAAGGCGGTCGGCATGATGTTGACCACATCACCCATCATGTGCCGACATCAATGAAAAATATGGGCCTAACACTATATTAACCACGAGAGCCGCTGTAGCGTAGTTGTTAGTGAACTCGCTTCTCAAGGCTGGTTGTCTGGATTCTGCTCCTGCAGGTGGAATTTTTCCGACCGATGCTCTCAGGTCGACCCAGCCTCAACTGGGTACCAGACATGCTCTAGGAAAGTAAAGGCGGCCGGCGTGATGCTGACCACATCACCCATTGTGTGCCGACATCATGAAAATATGGGCCTAACACTATATTAACCACGAGAGCCGCTGTAGCGTAGTTGTTAGTGAACTCGCTTCTCAAGGCTGGTTGTCTGGATTCTGCTCCCGCATGCGCTGGAATTTTTCCCGACCGCGACGGCTCTCAGGTCGACCCAGCCTCAACTGGGTACCAGACATGCTCTGGGAAAGTAAAGGCGGCGTGATGCTGACCACATCACCATCGTGTGCCGACGGTCAATGAAAAATACAGGCCTAACACTGTATTAACCTATATACCACGAGGTATGAAAGGATTCCTTGACTCTTTTACTTACTATATTAACCAATTTATCTCAAGGTTTGAAAAAAGGTTACTTTACATACTATGTTGTGCTGCTAGTCTACTGCCAAACTTCAAGTAAACTAGCAAGAGCATGAGTAGATGAACAATTACAACATTTATATGCTGTCAAGAATCTGGGAACTATACCTACTACAGTCTGACCAAAAGTTCACTGGAAGGACAATATTTGAGTGTCTCCTGGACCAAGAACTTACTGGATGTAGACCACAAGAAAAGCATAGATTGGATTGTGTGGTGTTCATTCTGGTTAACTTGTACACTCCAGAGTATTGACATGTGGCACCAGCATGTTGACAGAGACACACATCCTGCAAGAGTGTTCAACATACAATGAACAGAGGAAACACATAACCTACCCCCATGTCAGTTCAAGACACAATATATGGAGATGTACACAGACTCGAGTTGACCACTAACTACTTTAGAAGTATACAAGTCGATGTCAGTCCAAGACAAGCTTATGGAGATGTACACAGACTCAGTTGACCACTAACTACTTTAGAAGTATACAAGTGATTCAGAAGAAAGTGATGGAGATGTAAAATAGTTACCATCTATGTAGAAGTAACAACATGTCATCAAGAAATTGAATGGAGATGCAGACTAAGTTGACCATAACTTTAGAAGATCTCTGGAAACAAATGAGGAACAGACTGAGTCTCCTAACTACTTAAAGTAACAAGTCGATGTAGTCAGAAAATTCGAGATGCAAAACTCAAGACCATTACTCTTTATTTCAAATGTCAGTCCAATACAAACTATATGGAGATGTACACAGACTCCAGTTGACCACTAACTACTTTAGAAGTATACAAGTCGATGTCAGTCCAAGACAAGCTATATGGAGATGTACACAGACTCCAGTTGACCACTAACTACTTTAGAAGTATGCAAGTTGATATCTGAAAATGTTGAAGAAGTAAAATACCATCTATGGTAGAAGAGAAACAATTAATAAAAATTTAAGGACAACAAATGACCAGAATTAAAGATCTCTGGAAACAAAATAGGAAACTTGAGATCTCCCAATTAAATGCTAAAAATTGAGGTGAATTGGATGCACACCAAGATATTATTGTTATTATCATGACAGAATTTGAGATGTAACTTCCAGGGGTAGAGAAGAACAATAGTGCGGAAAGTAGCATTAGGAAGTGACATTAAAGAGACATTAAACTGTGGCCAATGTGCAGAAAGATTTATGAGTTTCATGAAAGCTCATTGTTCATTTGAGGATCATCTACATTGCACATGTCCATAATTGCTCTGATCTCCTCCCAAGCATGTATTTCAGTGTGTTTATGCTAACAACTCCTGTCTGTGTTGATTGATGTATTCGCCTGTGTGGTGATGAGGCCCGCAAAGGAAGCAGCAAAGAATAGTACCACTGCAACCTACAAGGCATGTCATAAGAGGCGACTGATGGAGGACCTAGGGAAGCTACCCTAGTAAATAAAAAGCATCGCAGAAATCGGACCTACTTGTGCTGGCCTACTTGTAGGTGCATAACTGGCACAATGTACAGTCGCTCAGATCACATACAAATCACACAGAGTGGTTAAGAATTTATTCGGTGCATGAAGTTATGCCCACTCTGCTTCTGATGTCCTCGTTTGGTCGATATGGAGCGTACGAAGAAGAAATACATTGATGTCCTCATGCTTCACAGGGAGTAAAGAGAGGGCAAGAATGAAATGAGAAATTCAATATGAGAATATTACTAATTATTGTTAAAAGTTTGTTGATATGAAATATTACAATTTTGATGTATATTAAACAGGTCATTATAGTTTATTTCTGATTTTGTTGTAAATGATAAGAACAATCAAACTGGTATGCCTATTGTCTTTCCCCAAGGTGGATGAGGGAATTGTTTGTCCACACTTGCGTTAATGTAGAGGTGGAGCTTTAATTTCTGCTCCAGGCCAGATGAAGCGCCTTGTTGTGTTATATCCGTGTTTATTTAGTGTGGTCTTGAGATTGTCTATCCATCTTTTTCTTAGTCTTCCCTCGGCTCTAGTACCTGATCTCTTTTATTGTATGCTGTTATTGGTGGTTGGTTGTATTCCATTCTCATTAAATCTCCAAACCACTGCATTTGTTGTCTTTCAATGTATTCGGTGCATGACGTTATGCGCACTCTGCTTCTCTTATCCTCTTGGTCTTCTCTTAGCTCTAGTACCTGATCTCTTTTTATTGTATGCTGTTATTGGTGGTTGGTTGTATTCCATTCTCATTAAATGTCCAAACCACTGCATTTGTCATTCAATTTATTCGGTGCAGGAAGTTATGCCCACTCTGCTTCTGATGTCCTCGTTTGTCAACTGGTATGCTCTTTCACAAAAGTAGAAACATTATCCATGACAAGTACCACTGCAACATCACAGTTTCTATGTTTCAGTTTGGAATATCTTCATTGCAATCAAATCTAGAACAAAAATTCGGATATTTAACTCTAATGTTAAAGCAGTTCTACTGTATGGGTCAGAAACATGGAGAACAACTAAAACAATAGCGCATAAATTGCAAACATTCATCAACTGGTGTCTGCGCAGAATAGAGGGAATAAGATGGTATGATAGGGTCACAAATGAGGAACTTATGGAGAGAACAAGACAGATTCCAGTGAACGAACAGGTTAAAAAGACGCTGGCGCTGGATAGGACACACTTTGCGAAAAACCGGAGGGGAATATAACAAGAAGGGTCCTTGCCTGGAACCCGAGGGACAGCGAAAGAAGGGAGGCCGAGAAATACATGGAGACGAGATTTGGAGGCGGAGATCAACAATATAAAGAAGAGCTGGAGGAGCTGCAGGAGATAGCTAGAGATAGGAAGACTTGGCATGAGTTGGTTGAGGGCCTATGCCCCAACCCGGTGTAAAAAAGGCAAAGAGAGAGAGAGATATCTTCATTGCACTCCGACATGTCCATAGGTGCTCCGATCTCCTTCGCAATATCTCCAACAGCGTCCAGCGACTGACCATACCAGTTCTATTTTGATTGATGACCCGACTCGTATACCTGTTGTACCGTTCTTTTCTTGCCACACCAATCTTCAAACCCAGTTCTCGCAATCTAGTAGTTGACGTGGATTGGTTTAGATGAAGGTCTTCTCTGCGGCCATGCTCTATGAGGGCGTTCACGATGTCAGCTCTGTCCATTGGCTGGCCCTCTGATATAGCGACAGAGACAGCCAGTCTGTCTGCTCTCTCATTGCCAACGACACCCATGTGCCCGAACAAAGACAAGTGTAATTCTGCAAAGTTTCTATGTTACTTTGATCAACAATGATGTCTGTCTCGTGTCTATATCAGATCAAGTATTATCTCAACATTGTAGGCTACTAGTTTCAGTTTGGAATATCTTCATTGCACTCTGGAAATATCCGTAGATGTTCCGATCTCCTTCACAATATCTCCACCAGTCTCCTGTGACTAACCGCACGGTTCGATGTTGATTGATGAGCCTACTCATATACCTGTTATGCTGATCTTTTCTCATGACTCCAATTTTCAATCCAATCTCTTGCAATCTAGCAGTTGACATGGATTGGTTTAAATTAAAATCTTCTTTGTGGTCACACTCTATGAAGGCGTTCAAAATGTTAGCTCTAACTATTGGTGTAACCCCTCACTTCCCCATATGGTGGCAGAGCCAGCTAGCCTGTCCGCTCTCTCATTGCCATCCATGTTCCCCAGAATGAAGATGAATGTAATTCTGCAAATTTGTTACGCATGAAGTGATCAGTCCATTGCCTGTAATGAAGTTACAATCTTGTATGTACAATCTTACATGTCAAAAGTTCAGTTTCAGAAATTAGCTTTATTTTCAAAATTCTATTTTGACCTTAGTAAAACAAAAGTAAAAGTAAAGGAACCCTTTCATACCTCGTGGTATATAGGTCAATACAGTGTTAGGCCTGTATTTTTCATTGGCCGTTGGCACACGATGGGTGATGTGGTCAGCATCACGCCGGCCGCCTTACTTTCCCAGAGCATGTCTGGTACCCAGTTGAGGCTGGGTCGACCTGAGAGCTGTCGGTCGGGAAAATTTATTTTGACCTTACAAAGGCTTAATTATTCTCAAATAGACTTTGGATTCTCCACAAGTTCATTCTTATTTTTCATGTTTGTTGGCCTACACGTTCTGATATAAACACACAAAAAAGCATGTCTTAGGTTGAAAAGTGCATTCGTTGCCTTCAATGTAGCAATCCGTTACATAACAAACAAATGCATGACGTAGATAGCTTGTGGACACAATTTGGACCAGTGAGATTGTTGAGTATGAATAGTGTTTTCTTCTAATATATACTTAGTGAAGTGTACTTCCCGACTTAAAGGCAACTTGTTGGAATCTTCATTAGTTGATTGAGACAAATGTAAAAAAAAAAATTGATATTGTCAAAATATACAAATTTTTTATTGTTGTTACCCTTAATTTAATGTTTCTGCTTCAGAACGCACAGACATGTTACTTCTAGTTTTGATGTTTTTGAAAGATGATTGTTTCTTTCATTAAGGGGATTCGGTAGTGTAGGGATCATGAAGCTATTTTCGTTGTTTTCACATTAATGTAAAATGTATATAACCATTTTGAAAGATTATGACTTAGAATAGTAGAAAAAATTAGTAAAATAAAATATGTCAAAGCGTTACATGGAAACAATACAAAATGGCCACAAAAACAACATTTCAAATCCTAAGGCTCTGAATCTAATGAATGTAAATGAATTATGTTTTCACTCTAAGGTGCGCAATTGTAATATCTAAAATATTACACATGATTTTTAGGATATATTAAATATTTAATTTTTATAAATTTTTGGGTAAAAATTCCCTCAAAATTCGGTCCAAAAAAGCTGTTTTTGGGGGGTGTGTTTACCAAAAATTCATAAAAAATGTAATATTTAATACATCCTAAAAATCATGTGTAATTGTTTAGATATTTCAATTGTTCACCTTAGAGTGAAAACAGAATTCATTTATATTCATTACTTTCAGAGCCTTAGGAATTTAAAATTTTGTGTTTGGCTGCCATTTTTTATTGTTTCCATGGCAATGCGTTGACATTTTTACTTATTTTTCTACTCTTTTAAGTCATAATATCTCAAAATTGTAATACAAATTCTACATTAATATGAAAGCAACGAAAAAGTTTCCAGACCAGAATCCCCAGCTTACGCACACAACATTTTGAATTTATTTCATCATTATCCTTTCTTAATGTTTTTCATGAAAGGTTATGTGTCTGCAAGATCTTGAATGAAATGTTTCAACTTTCTTATGCACTTTACAGCCAAAGATCAGAACTTTGTGAATATACAGGGTGTTCAACTTAAAAGCAGCCTAGGAATGGAGCTAATCTGGCATATATGAATGGAAATGAGAAGGTTCAGTTATGACGTAGTATAGGTCAAGGTTGTGTGATGGTGTGTAATTGTAGTGGGAAGAGGCGATGAACAAATGTGACTTAGGACGAGCTAGTCAGAACCGGTTGAAATAGTAAATAAAGACAACGCGATAGGTTATCTGGCAACTTTCGATTTGTCAATGGGGCTGCAATTATCTTGAACACCCTGTATAATGATATCGTACAGGTCCAAGATGTTAACCAGCAGCTGCACATATTGTGAGGAAGTACTCATCCTTGAGAACCGTAGTAGCGTAGTTGTGAGTGAACTTGCCTCTTAGGTTAGTGGTCCTGTTAAATTCCCTTGCCTATATTTTGTGAACAGATCACTAAATCATTCATGACTGCTTCCACCTCTCCCTCGATCCCCACCTGCATTGCCAGACGTCAGTCTATTTTCAGACCCACCACGTGAAGGTGAGTTCGGGTCTTGGTCAGTGCCAGCTCACTGTCCCTGGTGCAGCATTGTCACTTTATTTTATTGCGCCTGTGACCCCAAATCTTAGAAATAATATGAAAATAATTGAAGCAGCAAAGTTATTACAAGTATGTGAGATCTCTCTCATGATCATTCTTTTTTGGCCATTGTGATCACTCTTATTGTGATATATAAACAGCCTTTGCCAAGAACGTTTTTAACGTCACAATCTTAAGTACCATTTGGAGCTCTGGTGCTTGTCCTTTGGCAATGTGTTCGATTTCAACCAGCGTTTACTGGGTTCGCTCTCCGTCAGCCTTTGGCTGTCCCAGACGCCTGCAAGGCAGCAGGTTATGTGAGATCAAATTATGTATGCCCTTTACAGAAATGAAAAATAAACATACAAAAACCCCATGGAAAAAAAGAAAGATGTCAGTTTCAAATAATACAAATGAGAGTAAAAAATTTACACAAGTACTTTCAAATAGCGGTATATCTAAGAGTAACAATAGAATTCAAATATTTTGGACATATAAAAAGACATGAAGGGCTGGAGAAAACCATCATGGAAGGCGGTATGCCGGCAAAGAGAAGGTCCATGGAGAAGATGGATTCGTGATGAAACTAATAGTTTGAACATGATGGCTGCAGGGGCGCGACATCTGGTCTACGAAAGAAATTATGAAGGACTATGGGGGTGGCAAAAAGTTCTGATAGGCTATTTTATAATGTAACCCATACCAATGCTAATTTGACCATCCAATAATGTTTATGGTGCTATCTAGGCGTTGGCATGCAGTTATTTAAAACCATATTAAAATGCTTCTTCATTCTTCTGCGTTCTCACTAGATTGGGATTTCGATTCTCTAATAAAGGCAGCCGTCTGCCTCAGATTATCAGCCATGTCATAGAGTTTGTCTTGGACGCTGGTGTAAGTGGGTCACCTCTTTCTTCTCAAGTCTGCATACTGGGGCCGTTCTGTAGGATATAATTCCTATGATTTCTGCTTCCCCTTTGTGCCGACCTCTTCGCAGCAGTAAGTTTTGACCATCCTCGTGATGGTAGGTCTAATGTTCTTACTGCGTGGCTAAATCTCAGAGGCAGATTGGCGCACGTGGAATCCGTTACCCCATTCCTCATTGTGAGGGGTCGTTGCACTATGTTATGCGCCTTACGGACTGGTGCAACTGTTTCCTGCAAGCATTTGTTTCGGGTTAGCATTCCCTAGTGGACACATGCATCCGATTTTAGCCAAACCTCCTTAGTCGCCTCTTATGACATGCATGGCAGGTAACAGTGATTCTATTCTTTACATCCCAAATTTGGGCCACAGTAACCACTTGGGCGGCTTCTTCATTCAGAATTTATTCATCTCACAAACTATGTTATACATTACATTTTGATGACAAAGACATTAAAACTTGCTAATGGACAGAGACTTGAATAATGAAACTACTTGTGAACGAAATCTGTCAATATTGTTAGTTGCACCATTTGTACGATTTCTGTAGTATATGGGTTCCTGTATGACCTGCATGTTCTTCTGAACTCATGATATTTTATTAACAGAGGAATTGTTCTGTATCTTTAATATTACGGTTTCTATATTTTATCTCACTAGGAAAAAAATTTCTGCTGACAATAATTGATTTATTCTATTTTTCTTGAACTTCAGCCATTTTGTTTTGTAGATACATCATTAAAATGTTATTTGATAAGAATCAAGTTTGTATGTTCAATTATTCATCTGTGTTTCTAACATGTGTTGTTGAATGGTGGCATCTATTCTGCTTTTATACAGAATCAAACAGCTTGTATTGTTTAAACTTGAATCCAGTGCAGCCTCGAAGATGGGGTCTCCATCCAGAGAACAATAATTATGTTTCTCATCGCAGAGAACTACTATTGCCTTGTAGTTAGATTGGGGACAATCAAAGGCTAACAGAGCAAACCGTACACAAAACTGGACGGCAGGCAAACCAAGTAGTCCAAAAAAGACTGGTAACCTGGGCAGATGACGCTCAACATCCTGGGAGGGAAGGTTGTCTAAGGGTAGCTACCCTAAAAGAAAATAGCAACCTGCTCCTTGCAGGTCAGATGGGGACAGCCAAAGGCTGATGGAGAGTGAACCCAGTAAACGCTGGCTGAAACCAGACACATCGCCGAAGGATAAATGACAGAGCTCCAAATGGCGCTGAAGATGTAATGAAAACACACCCATGCTACGGTTGATGAATCAGATTTCCACATAAATTAGATTTATGGGAAATCTGGTACATCAGTCTAAGGGTGATCACGAGAGGGTATTGTTTAAAGTGTCTGTGTTTTATATAAGTCGTCACTTTCAGAATTAATTATCTTTTTTGTAGCTTATTGAATTTGTGATTCTGATTTTCATATCCCATCACAGAGCCTTTAATGTTTCCTCTTCTCACACGCCTGCTATTTATAATACCACTAGCTTCAGTTAGGAGAAATTCTTCCTAGCTCTTGGCGTTACTACTGTGATGTTCAGAATTCAGAATATTATTCAACAATTATTCTAAATCTATACTATTGCTCTGCCCGTATGTTGCTGGGGCTCGCAAAGAATAGTTTGTTTTTTTTTCTTTCTTTTTTTTTTCTTTCGTCCGCTTTCAACTCAGACGAGTTTCATCTCTGAAACTGATTTTTGCGTGAAAATCCGTTTTTCCAATTTCTTACAATGGCAGCAGCGTGCACATTGTAAATTACTTTACACTGGCAGCGTGTGCTCAATGTACTCGTAATTAGTATTCCTCGCCATACAGGCAGATTTTCTCCGACTTCAGAGGTACTCACGTTATCGTCCTGAGTAAGACCAGGGACTCGAACAAATGCCGGACAGTGGGTTCGAACCCGAGCTATGAGGCGTCTCACAGCTAGCAGGCCGAGCTACTATCAACTACTTAGGCAGTCCCCGCAAAGAATAGTAACACCGGGGAGGGAGATAAATTTTTAGAAAACTCTTCGATTAGAATGGCCATATTTTACATGTTACAGCACAAAATAAAAACAATTGTCATTGAACCTGTTAAAATATTTATTTTTCTCTCACGGTCATTCATAATTCAATATCATAAGAAACTTCGCAATCAAGAGGCATTCATACACATATTCTCTGACACTATTTTACACAACACATATATCTTCATTATTTACATGCATACTGCGTGAAAACAATCTCAAATATATTTGTTATATGTCCAAAAGATAAAGGCACAAGGGAAGGATTAAAACTGAAACTGTGACATCAGAATGGAGACAAATATCAGCCATGAACAAAATGATCATATCAATAAAGTTCATGTCAACTAAATGAGAAATAAATTCCATGATACAATAAATAACCTCCACTCACACAACCATACATACATGACTTTATCAGCAACATATTATTAGTAGAGTCTACAGCAAGCATCTATGCAACATATTATTTTTCTTTTAATTCCTGGGTCAAATTAAGAAACTGATTGTAGGCTGAAATGATACAGCTCTGTCCACTGGCTGATCACCGTGATATGGTGACATAGTTAATCTGCTCTCTCATTGCCATCGACACCCAGGTGCGTCGGAATGAAGACGGATATAATTCTGTTAACACATGTAGTGATTCAGTCCACTGTCTGCGTACTGAACCAGCCTACCTTCTGGATCATACTTAATGAATCCTTCACAATACATGTATGAGTGTAGTTTGTTGACTTAACCATAGTAAGTTCTTTGTCACTGTCAATACTTCCATTGCCATGCAACTTGTCATACTAAATGCACCAGTTAATCTTTCTACTGTATTAGCTTGCAGAGAAGGCATATGTAGAGTTTTAGTGGTGAATTACCGATCCATTGTGTAGATCACAACATCATCCTCATTTCAGTTCCCCTAGTGGTTACCGGGCCCAAATTTGGGGTGTAAAGAATAGAACCACTGTTACCTGCCATGCATGTCGAAGAGGCGACTAATGAGGTTTGGCTGAAATCGGATGCAGGTGTCCGCTAGGGAATGCTAACCTGAAACAAATGCTTGCAGAAAACGGATGCACCAGGCCGTAAGGTGCATAACATGGTGCAACGACCCTCACAATGAGAAATGGGATAACGGATTCTACGGTCGCCAATCTGCCTCAGATTTAGCCACGCAGTAAGAATGTCAGACCTACCATCACAAGGGTGGCCAAAACTTACTGCGGAAGAGGTCGGCACAAATGGGAAAGCAGAAATCATAGGAATTATATCCTATAGAACTGCCCCCAGTATACAGACTTGAGAAGAAAGAGGTGGCCCACTTACACTAGCGTCCAAGACAAACTGTATGGTGTGGCTGATAATTTGAGGCAGACGACGGCCTTTATTAGAGAATCCGAAATTCCAATCTAGTGAGAATGCAGAAGAAGAAGATTTCAGTTCTATTTAATGATGGAATTGACATCTGCATCCCCCACCACATGATTATTCTATCTGCATTCTTTGTCGAATTTAATGATGGTCTACCAAAAATTAATTAATTTAAGTATCTTACATTGCTCCTAAAATATTTGTCTGAATGTACCGCTGCAGTGTAGGGATAATAATTACAATAAAAAGTCATTACAGTAAGTTCAAAGGCTAACGGAGAGCGAACCCAGTAATTGGTTATTGGTTACTAAACTGACGTCATTGCACTCGGGCAGACCCATAGGTGCTCAGTCTCCCCAACAGATATCGAAGAGTATGCATACTGATGGTTCCTGTGGCTCGCTGATTAAACACACCTCTCACTCTGCCTCTCAGGCATCCAGTTCGACTTGAACAACGGGTAACTCCAAACTGTTTAAATCGCTTGATCGATTAAACATCGATTTTAGTGTCCTCATCCAACAGAGAGTCGCAAAGAGACAGAAGAATATCCCCTTATCCATCTTCAACCCCCAACAATCTATGCTGTTGATGCAAGCCTGTCCGCCTCTCATTACCGTAAACACCTGCATGCCCAGGACAGTATATCCACGTAAGCCGCTGGAGGTTAGAAACTTCTATCCAGCACATATTCTCCAAACATAAAATCAAATAAACCATCACAAACACACATCATAGAATCAAACAAGCAGCACCCACTCATCAAACATTCTAGAACCAGACTAGTTATCCGTGTAAATGTACATCTTTCAATGTTGGTGGAATGATAATGTTAGTCTCCAGCTTAAAGTTTTTTTCACTGTCACACCTTTATGATCTACGTATAGACGCCATGTTTCCAGAAAGTTTTTATCTGCATATATTAGATAAATTAGGATAACGATGATTCTTAATTTTAAGGAGACAAAGAATACACCGTGATTGGTACAAATGTCCTTGAGAAATTAGCCAATCAGACTGCTGGAGATGTGTTGTGTGTAGGTTCTATAAATAAAACAAAACCGCTAGACTGACAGTGTGGAGTACTAACTACATTGTTCTTTTGAAGATCATCTTCATGCACATCTCCTCCCAAGCATGTATTTTGGTGTGTTTAGACTAATAACTCCCGTTCTGTGTTGATTGATGTATCTACTGGGGTTTCTCTCATTTTGCAGCACTTATCTAAATGAGTAACTTGCGCAACCGAGATAGAGAATACCCTTTATCTTGTTCGAACTAGCTGCAGACAGCACTTACTACTTGCAGCACAAAATATTTTGCTTAACTAAATGCAGATATGTACATTACAGTCTTGATGTCTTAGTACATCGAGAAGCAAAGAATCAAGTGGTTCGGCCATCTAATGAGAATGGAACCACATTTACTACCATCACGTGCCTACAATAATCGACACTCAGGGCCAGAACAGAGGCAGGCCAAGAACACGATGGATAGATAACATCTCAGAGTTCTTGCGAAAGCATGGACTGACAACGTCAAGCGCAACACACTTGACACAAGATAGAAAAACTAACTCTCCCCACGCTGCAATGTGGTTAAGATAAGTCTTGCTGTGAATCTTTATAGTTCATAAATCTTTATAGTCATGCAAAATGGCAAAGACTTCAAGAAAGAATGCGTGTATAAATCTCATTTTGTTTCAAGTTCGACAAAATTTGTCATAGAAGTGTGTAAAAGTTAAGCAAGCATTGGGTTATAGTGATAATGTGGGCACAACACAGATTTAAGTAGTTTTTACACTTTTAGCATGGACAAATCATCATCATCAAATAGTTTGTCCTGAGCAGAACTTTGCCACCCCAAAAGTCCTTGAATTTTCTCCCTCATAGGCCAGATGTCCTGCCTCTGCAGCCGTCATACCATCAGTTACATCCTGAATCCATCTTCTCCGTGGTCTTCTTTGCCGGTATGCCTCCTTCCATGATGGTCTTCTCTAGCCCTTCATGTCTTTTTATATGTCCAAAATATCTCAATTTTCTCTTTCGTATTTGTAGCATCAGCCAGTTTTCTTTGATTTTGAGTTCTTTCTGGATAGATCTATTTGTTCTCTTCCTGTCCAAGATATACGAAGGACTCTTCTGTAACACTTATATTCGAAAGCCCATATATGTTTTTCCACTGCTTTATTAAATGTCCATGCTTTACACCCATACGTTGCCACTGGGAATATGCATGCTCTTAGTATTCTGATCTTTGTTAAAGTTAAGCAAGCATTGGATTATAGTGATAGTGTGGGCACAACACAGATTTAAGTAGTTTTTACACTTTTAGCATGGACAAAAGCAGTTAGTAATTTAGAATATATTCTGGTCAGCCTTCACTAAGTACAACAGCTATAAATGTGGACCATGCATGTGGAATTTCAATGCCTTGCTAGCAATATACACAGCATCTTTGATTCGTCATATGGTACATGCAAACTAAGTCTCAGAATGAACTTTTTGACAAGTGGCACACACACAAGACCCATTTCTACATTACTGGCACACGCAGGATAACCCACTTCTACAATATTGGCACACGCAGGACCCACCTCTACATTACTGGCACACAGAGGATGACCCACTTCTACATTATACTGGCAACAGCTGGCATTAATGTCTGTAGCAGCAGTTTCTGACTTGAAAACATGACAAGGTCTCTTCATATACACCACTAATACTTTCCAAACTTAACCAGTTTCTGTAATCTCAGTTGAAGACACAATTGAATGGACACATACTTAAGATCAATGAGACGTGTAAAACAGCAGAAGTTGCTGATAAACATCTCAAAAATAGAATTAGAGATACTACCACCATTGGAAAATGTAATGTGATTGATGTATCAACATCCAAATGGAGTACAGCAAAACTGAGGCAACAGTTCAAACATCTTCTTCTTCTTCTGCATTCTCACTAGATTGGGATTTCGGATTCTCTAATAAAGGCAGCCATCTGCCTCAGATTATCAGCCACGCCATACAGTTTGTCTTGGACGCTAGTGTAAGTGGGCGACCTCTTTCTTCTAAGTCTGCACACTGAGGGCAGTTCTGTAGGATATAATTCCTATGATTTCTGCTTCCCTTTTGTGCCGACCTCTTCCAGCAGTAAGTTTTAGCCACCCTCGTGATGGTGGATCTGACATTCTTACTGCGTAGCGAAATCTCCGAGGCAGATTGGCGGCCGTAGAATCCGTTATCCCATTCCTCATTGTGAGGGTCGTTGCACCATGTTATGCGCCTTATGGCCTGGTGCATCCGTTTTCTGCAAGCATTTGTTTCGGTTAGCATTCTCTAGCGGACTCATGCATCCGATTTCATCCAAACCTCCTTAGTCGCCTCTTACGACAGGTAACAGTGGTTCTATTCTTTACACCCCAAATTTGGGCCCGGTAACCACTGGCGGTTCAAACATCTAATAGGTCTAGAATTCTCTAAGAGCTAGTTGTAACTTAGGTAGTACATCTCATTGTATATATTTGGAATTCCTTTAGATTTTGATTGTTTTTCCGATCCAGAAGCACTTGAGCTTTTCAGCTCGGTGCCATGGACATCGAAACCCTTCGGTTCAGTGCCACGAATACCGCAAATCTGGGGAATCTGTGGCTTTTTCTGCCATCCCGCGAATTGAACCCGCACACACAGAGGATAGTCACCCGTAGTCCAACGCGCTACGAACACGCTGGGCAGACGGGCATTCCTTTAGATATAATAAGATCGTAGAAATGCTAAATAAGCTACTGATTCTAAATACAAGTCTACAGGAGAAGGGCTAACTTCACTGCCCCAGGTTCTCCATATGGCTTCGTCCCTGTTGGAAGTAATGGCATGCCATCTGCCGAGAGCGTTGCACAAATTCTGTAGCTTCAGCAACAATCCTAATGATCTCATGAAAAAAAATGCATGTGAGTCGGTCTGCATTCGAACCCACGACCTTCAGAACGGCAGGCAAATATCTTAATCACTTCACCATAGAGACCCCATATCACATTTTGTGTTAACCTTTTCCTTGGTCTTCCTCTTCTCCGCTCCTTGTAATCAATTAATCATCATCCTCATCAAATAGCTTATCCTGGGCAGAACTTTGCCACCCTATCACCAATCTACATCAATTAATCAAGATACGGTTCACTTTGTCCAATCAAGTTGTGATTCTGCGCCTTAGAACAGGACACAATCGGCTCCGCAGCTACATGTATACAAAATTCAAGATTGGCAATTCAGCCATGTGGACAGGCAAACCAGACTGCAGAGCACATACTTCAAGACTGCCCCAAATATGATACACTGAGGCAAACTCACTGGCCTAACGAAACAACACTTGACAGAAAACTACACGGACCTCTGTGTGAGCTACAAAAGACAGTGAAGTTCATACAAGAGACAACATTGAATATATAGACATATTTCAAGCGAACGAAAGGAAGGACTTTGTCCAATTAGTATTGTTGGACATGGGGTTATATCACCGTTAATATATGTCAGATAAAGCTAAGCCACATATCTATGCTGAACTGGTTTGGAACGATTTTAGGTGTGTAAGAATAAAATAATATGTTCAATTGTTGATTTTTATGCCCCATGTGGCGCCGGGGCCTGAAAGGGAAGCAAAGAATAGTAAGACTATGACCTACAAGGCATGCCGAAGAGCCTAGGAAGCTGCCCTAGTAAATAAAAAGCATTGCAGAAATCGGATGTTCTGGCCAACTTGTAGGCACATAACTGGCACAACGTACAATTGTTCTTAGGCTCAGATCCCACACAAATCACAAAAGATGGTTTAACAAGTGGAGCGTTCAAAGAAGAGACTCTAACACGTGGAAAGATGTATACAAAATAGAAGATGATTCACCATGAATGATCAGACTTCCAACTATATAGCAGACATATACATTAAAGTAGTGATTTTCTCTCTCACAGTTCACACGTTTGTGATCAGGTAATATGACAGCTCACAAATTACATCAAATAAAGCATTTAATGCAACAATGACAGATTTGAATTTTGTCTTTCAACAGCTTGTGGGCCACATTGTCAATCCCATGACATTATTTTTGTTATGAAATATAAACATCTTCTCTCAGTTTCCAACAAAGGAGGTTGGATGTCAAAACTGAACAATAAAACAAACTATATGACATACACATGTCTGTCTTTTCACTAATTTATATGTGCAAAAAATAGATTTGCAAAGCTGAAAAATACATATTGTTGTTGTTAATATATATATATATATGATAATGGCGATGACACATGAGATTGTCAATTTACTTGATGACAATGACAATTAATGAGAAAATCTTATTAATGACATGACTGTTGGAACAATATACTGTATTTTGTTGTCATCATACAAGGCACATGTTCTACATCATCAGGATGGTGGCTTTCCAAAAACATTTCTTGGAGTTTGTTTGCCCCAGAATTTGTCCAAGTCAAAAGGTTGAAAATCTGCAAACAAAGAAATATGAAGTAGAATAAATGGATCAACTTAACTGATGTATCGATCTGTTTTATTATGAAAATTAAGTTATCTTGATCAATGAAGTCTAGAACAAACTATAACAACATTTACAGCGTAAAAAAAATTTAAATAATAATTAGACTAATGAGAATGCCAGAGTGGTCACCGGGGCCCAAATTGGGTGTAAAGAATAGAACCACTGTTACCTGCCATGCATGTCGTAAGAGGCGACTAAGAAGGTTGAGCGTGGGCAGCTACCCCACACCGTAAAACACTAGATGGCTACAGAACGGAGATCGAACTGAGTAAACGCTAGCTGAAACCGGACACATCGCGAAGGATAAGCACCAGAGCTCCAAATGGTGCTGAAGATGTGATGAAAAATACACCAATGCTAAGGCTGCATGAATCAGATTTCCACATGAATAGAAGTTATGGGGAGATTTGGTACGTCGGTCTGGGCAGTGAACGTGACAGAGACTAATGAGACTATGAAACAATTAGTAATCGATAATGTGTTATTTTTTAAACTAATATGCTTATGATATGTCATTTTAATTTTAAGATTTAAATTTTGTACTTGGATTTATGAATACAATTATTGTAACCAGTGGGGGACTGCCTAGAGTAGTTGATAGTAGCTTGGCCTGCTAGCTGTGAGACGCCTCATAGCTCGGGTTCGAACCTACTGTCCGGCATTTGTTCGAGTCCCCTGGTCTTACTCAGGACGATAACGTGAGTACCTCTGAAGTCGGAGAAAATCTGCCTGTATGGCAGGGAATACTAATTACGAGTACATTGAGCACACGGCTGCCAGTGTAAAGTAATTTACAATGTGCACGCTGCTGCCATTGTAAGAAATTGGAAAAACGGATTTTCACTGCAAAAATCAGTTTCAGAGATGGAACTTCGTCCTGAGTTGAAAGCGACGAAAAGAAAGAAAAAGGGAAAAAGGAAAAGAGAAAAAAGGAAAAGAAAAAAAAAATTGTAACCAGTTTTTATGTACTTTATCTCCTCCATCTTGGCATTTCCTGTCAACTGAAGTAGGAAAGCATAGCTCCTAAATATCATCATGTCCACACACTAGTTCTTTCTAGTTATATACTTACCAGCCAGACTTCTGTTTGGTCCCTTCTCTTTATACGTTTCGTAAGTATCTGAGAAACAAATGTAACAGGGGACACATGTTAGATGGAGGCCTGGGTTAACTAACAAAGGACATTTCAATTTAAGGTACTTGTCTACAATTTCACCGCAAAAACTGGGTCATTCTAAATATAGACTATTTGCAAGCATTGTTCTAAATATAGCGCAGAGGTTCCCCATTATTTATGTTATTAACGTAAAATCCGCATTCCTGAGTGTGTGAGTTTATGTAGCTGCCGACTAAATTCAGAAATTTAGACCCTTCGTAGCGATTATTGCTGATACCATAAGTTTCTGGCCCCACAGTAACACTCCTAGTCCCATCCTGCCTCCTTCCACCTCACATTCCCACATACAGTCCTTTTCAGGGCTCCCAAATCAATTAAAACAATGCTTATTTACATACAAAATACACAATAAACACCACATCCGTGACCTTTGAACCCGTTCTCCTCCACGTCCGCACACACTGATGGCGGACTGACGTCACTGAACTTAGGTCAGCGAGGTTTCCCTTTTCCTGCGGTGAAATTGTAGACAAGTACCCAATTTAATTTGATTATACCTTGCACTGTTGAGTTTAACCGTAGAACAATATTTCTTAGTTTGGGAAGATTAGTGGTTAACATGTTTTTTTGGAAAGTCAATTCTTCTTTTTCTTCGAATGCTCCATATCGACCACTTGTTAACCACTCTTTGTGATTTGAATGTGATCTGAGCCTAAGAGCAATTATAAGAGCGGGTGGGAAAATCTATTAAAATCTGACAATATAATTGTGCTTAAAGCAGATGTTCTAGAATAATCAGCAGTCCCACTTGGAAAAAATCAAGCGATTAATGAAACATAAGATTGGAAGAGAAATGTCTTCATAAAATAGGATCAAAATCTGGAGATCTGATATGGACGTGATGTTTCCAAACTTGGAAACAAGATTGTTAATTACCAGTAATAAACATCTATACTGAGTGAGGGCATCTAGGGTCTGGCATTCGCCCGAGTGGTTACTGGGGCCCAAATTTGAGGTGTAAAGAATAGAATCACTGTTATCTGCCACGCATGTCGTAAGAGGCGACTAAGGAGGTTTGGCTGAAATTGGATGCATGTGTCCGTTAGGGAATGCTAACCCAAAACAAATGTTTGCAGAAAACGGATGCACCAGGCTGTAAGGCGCATAACATGGTGCAACGACCCTCACAATGAGGAATGGGATAACGGATTCTACGGTCGCCAATCTGCCTCGGAGGTTTAGCCACACAGTAAGAATGTCAGACCTACCATCACAAGGGTGGCCAAAATTTACTGCGGAAGAGGCGCCCATACAGGGAAGCAGAAATCATAGGAATTATATCCTACAGAACTGCCCCCAGTATGCAGACTTGAGAAGAAAGAGGTGGCCCACTTACACCAGCGTCCAAGACAAACTTTATGGCGTGGCTGATAATCTGAGGCAGATGGCTGCCTTTATTAGAGAATCCAAAATCCCAATCTAGTGAGAACGCAAAATAAGAAGAAGAGTCTGGCATGTTCCCAGGACGCTTACTTTCAAAAATACATACAGGGTCAGTCAGGAAGCTGCGCCATTGTTATAATGCAGCGAAACCGTTCAGAGTAAAGAACATATGGAACACATAAGTTTTGCCACCTAACGATTAGGATTTTCCATTCTGTATTATTATCTAAAGAACCAATACTGACATATGGATGCGAGACATGGACAATAAACACACAGATCGAAAAATCTCTGAGGGCCACAGAAATGTGGTTTTATAGAAGAATGATGAGAATCCATGGACTGCTAAAATGACTAATGTTGAGGTGCTGAATGAGATCAAGACACAGAGAAAGCTTATCATCAATATAAGAAAGAGGCAGTCATCATTTTTCGGGCATGTGATGAGGAGGGAGGTTTAGAACACATTGTGACAACTGGTAAAATCGAGGGTAGCGAGACAGGGAAGACACAGAGAGAAAATGTTGGATAGCCTGACTTCATGGCACGGTAGAGCGTCAACATCTGAGTTGATAGCAAACACCAACGACAGAGATTTGTGGAGATCCACGATCGCCTACGCCAGCCGGCACCTGATGATGATGATTATTTTCTACGAGCAGAGTAAAAATGATGGACACTAGAAAGATACAACAGTACTGACACAACCAGCCATTTTCTGTATGCTACATACCTAAGTTCAAGATGAGAGTGATGGACATACATGTTTTTGTGTCTCCATAGGAATTAAGAGCTTTCGCTCTGTATTGTTTTTTATGTTGAAATAAGGAAGCATCAACCATTAACAAAATTTACCAACACCATACAACTTTGGTATGATTAGTCAGACCGTCTGTGTGGCGTGATAGTGGACATATTTAACAAGTTCACAGAATAATAGCTTTTCTGTTATCTAATTTGACCTCAATCAAGGATGAACTTATGAGACAACTGAAGACTCATTATCATCATCATCGAGTAGCTTGTCCCTTCTGGAACCTGGCTCCCATGACAGCAGTTCTGAAAAACTCTATTCTGTGCAAGTTGTTCAGGTCCAGCAGCAGTCATTCTCAGACCGTCAATGGCATCTTGCACCCATCGTCTTCTAGGTCTTCCTCTCATTTTTCTTCCGTGTCCGCCTGGTGCATGGACCCACAAGGGCAGCAAAGAATAGTACCACTGTAACCTACAATGCATGTCGTAAGAGGTGACTGATGTAGAGCCTAGGGATGCTCCCATCGTAAATAAAAAGCAGCGCAGAAATCGGATGTGCTGGCCTACTTGTAGGCACATAGCTGACACAACGTACAATCGCTCTTAGGCTCAGATCACATACAAATCACACAGAGTGGTTGACAAGTGGTCGATATGGAACGTTCCAAAAAGATTCTTCTTCCAG
This sequence comes from Arion vulgaris, assembly GCA_020796225.1. Lineage (NCBI taxonomy): Eukaryota > Metazoa > Mollusca > Gastropoda > Stylommatophora > Arionidae > Arion > Arion vulgaris. Next base: position 8,169,825 of record CM036767.1, read on the forward strand.
GCCCCATTCCCTCCAAAATTATCTTCTCTAGACACTCATGTTGTTTGATTTCCGAAATATTTAATTTTCCTTAATTTTATGTTCTTTAATAGCCAACTCTTTAACATCAAGCTGTTGCAGAATAGAAGCATGTGTTCTGTTCTCTGTCCATGATATTCTAAGTACTCTTCTGTTGCATTTGCATTCAAAGGCATTAATGATCATCTCTGCCGCTTTGTCAATAGTCCATGTCTCACAACCATATGTTGCCACGGCTAATACTACAACTGAAGACTAATCCTTCAAATAAAGCAACCAAACCTGTCTACACGTCTACTTGCCAGCTATCCCTAGAGTAAAATTAAGTTATGATTATTAATTTAAATAAACTGAACGTACCTTCAACGTTACCTCTTGCTAAGCTGTCTTCAACTTTCTTCCACTCTGAAAGGTATACAATGAGTAATCATATTTAAATATCAAATAATATACTCAACTGTACATTTATAATTAATATCTTTGATATAAAAAAGCCGAAGGACTGACTTCATTGCACCGGGTTTTACCCCATACGGCTCGCCCTCTCCAGAAATGGCACGCCACCTGCCGAGAGTATTGACGAGCACAAACTCCGTAGCTCCCGCAACAATCCTAGGGTCTCTGGAAAAACTGCACTCGTGAACAGAATGGCGCTGGCCGGACTCGAACCCACGACCTTTGACTCACAAGGCAAAAGGCTTAACCACAGAGACCCCCTAATCTTTGATATAATAAAAGAGAATATAAGATAAAATTAATCAACATCGAACTGGCGTGTTGGGCCGCTGGACACTGCTGGATTTGCTGAGGCGGAGATTGGAGCACCTATGGACATGTCTGGAGCGCTATGATGATAGTCCTGACATAACTGATAACATAACTGATCTGCTTACAGGAAACAATTAACAAAGTCTACCGTCCTTCTGCTATAGTACTGCTTTTCAGGGTGATGTAGGACAGGGGACGAGCCTCGGGAAGTTAGTGACCGCATGGCTAGTGCAGTTGCAGCGACATGTTCAGGTTTGGATTTTTAACAAAGTGTACAATTTGTAGAAATCACTTTTAAATTTGAGCGAGATGCTCATTGAGTAACAGCTGCAAGGGACTTCTGGTATCAAGATGGCGACGAGCAACTGTGTCTAGCCCACAGTAGTGGTGAATTTGAACTATCCCATCCTATTCCTGTGTGTTGTGCCGTTCATGTTTTCAAATTATGCACGTAGGATATGTGTATGTTCATTGTAGGAATCGCCCGAGTGGTTACTGGGGCCCAATTTTGGGGTGTAAAGAATAGAACCACTGTTACCTGCCATGCATGTTGTAAGAGACGACTAAGGAGGTTTGGCTGAAATAGGAAGCACATGTCCTAAACATATATGTCTATGCATTTAGGGGCCTACCAAACCAATGTGCAACATATACATGTTCTTGGCAAAGATCAAACATATCACAAAGAGTGATTAAAATTGGTCATAAAGAACGAACACAAAGAAGAAATTGTAGGAATCTTGTTTGCAATGTATGACCATGCAGGAGTGGTATCAAATTAATCTGCGATTGCAAGATTTAAGCTACTGTATTTAATGAACCATCGACTATGCTCAGCCTTTAGACATAGCGATATGAATACCCGCTTGTTGCCTGCTGACAGACAAGACTTGATTCTAGCTTATTATCTGCAGACACATTGCTCATTGCAAGAGCAACCTATATCAAGACCTGCCAAATTTTTCCACTTTCAGACCGAATGCCTCTCATCATAACTAGGAGCTGTGCTCTATGTAAAGTTACAAGTCTAGTAGAAATGTAAACATCACCTGTCTCTTCCTGCAGGGACCCGGATCTGCTTTCTGAAACGGAATGTCTTGTGCATGTACTAGAGACTGTTGGGGATACTGAAAACATGCTCACTGTTTTTATAAACTTACATCAGATATTAAGGAGTAAAGAGGACCCCTGCCTAATTATAAATCAAGTAACAAATAACACATATGAAAAGCACTTACGTGCACTTAATAAATTTGCCATTTCCATGTGGTTTGCGTGTAAGGCTGGATTTTGACTGTACTGTGATGACTGTCTCCATTTAGTGATTGGTTTCTTGGACTGGAATGTTGGTTTTGGATGACTGTAATAACATCAAGAATAAATACAAGCTTGTTAGTTCAATTTGATAGGAGCTGGGATAAGTGAGTATAATGAGCTACCAATCTATCATCTTTCTCATGTCAAACCGCAAGGGGAGCAAAGAATAGTAGCACTGCTACCTACAAGGCATGTCATAAGAGACCACTGAGGTAGAGGCCTAGGAAACTACCCGCCTAAGGAGCAAAGAATAGTAACACCGCTACCTACAAGGCATGTCATAAGAGGCAAATGAGGTAGAGGCCTACGGAAGCTACCCGCCAAGGAGAGCAAAGAATAGTAACACTGCTAACTACAAGGTATGTCATAAGAGGCAAATCAGGTAGAGGCCTACGGCAGCTAACCTAGTAAATAAAAAGCGTTGCAGAAATTGAATGTGCTGGCCTATTTGTAGGCACATAACTGTCACAATGTACAAACACTCTTAGGTTCAGATCACATACAAATCACAAAAGTGATTTAACAAATGATTGATATAGCAGTTTGAAGAAGAAATAACCACCTTCATAATGAGAATGGAGATCAACACAGTTACTGCATTTCTGCGCAGGTTTTCTGAAATCAGCACAATAGAGCCACTATTGTGTCAGACTCAATTTGTGATTTGCAAGGCTCTTGATTAACTGTGACATTTGAGTTTGCAGCTTCAAGTCCGCAACATCTGACACCAATATAATGTTCTTGACATAAAGAGGTTTGTGGTACTGAAGTGAGTCGATATGCAGACTTTTAAATTGCTAGAGTGTGTACATTTGATATGGACATGTTGATATACTATGGTTAAGGTCTCTCCAGGGCTGCCATTTCCCGATGATGAATTCGTCACTGACAATGATATGATTTTGAGACTAGAGGAATTAGGCTGTCCACGCAAATGATGCACATCAGAAATAACAGGCAGTGAAAATAACTATTTATGAAGCACACACAAAAGCTTGTTATACCCTTTATCTTTATTGTTGAAATCTTCAGAGCGTATGTTTTCTCTGAGAGCATTGATGATATCGCTTCTGTCCATAGAAGACCCATTCTTAATAGTAGCATTGCCCACCAGTTCATCTGCTCTCTCCTTGCCCTTTACCCCAGTGTGACTCGGGACAAAGATGAAGGTAAGTATCTGGATTGTTGAGTTTTGTATTAATTGCATCCACTACCTTCGTACATAACCAGCTTTGATCTTCTGTATCATGCTCATAGAGTCACTGAGCAAGCATGCGTGAGTGAATGTATGCGCCTGTAGCCACTCCAGTGATTTTGTCACTGCCATGATCTCCATAGTCATGCTGCTGGTAGTTGTTGTATTTGCGCCACTTGCCTCTTTGATGACTTTTCCTTTCGCTCTAGCCATAAAGGCCCATACTCCGACTGTGCGAATAACAGAACCATCAGTGAAGACAATCTTCCTCCGATGTGTAGTCATTTATTACTGCTTCGACTTCTGCGTTGACTATTGTGGGCAGCGAATCTTGACTTGATTTGTTTATCATTGTGACTACTACAAAGAATTTCTGTGTTCAGTGGGTATTGGTATCCACTTTTCTCCATGGTCGATGTCCTGAATGGCCCATATGCGTTGTATGACCACCTCTGCTCAGTCCAGACACGACTGGCCACATTTGTCTATTGTCTTTACAGTTGTCTAGTTCATTGTGTAATGGATGTGTTAGGTCTTGACTGATTTTAAGGTAGGCAACTGTTCTACGCAGCCCAATTTTACTATTTATGTCTGGAAGATCCAGCAGGTATCTCATTGCTCTACATGCTGTGTCTTTGGTGCAGCCAAATATGATGCACATTGCTTCGTTCTGTATCTTCTCTAGCCTGTGAATTTGTGTCTTGCTGCGAGTGAGTATTGCCAATGCGTATTCCATGACAGACAGGATCAACCCCTGGTAGAGAATGACTAGTGGATGTTGTCGGTAACATGTGGCAGTCAGTCCCTTTCCGGCCTTGGTGATTATAGTGTCCACATGTGCCTTATAGTTTAGACTTCTGTCAAATTGTACTCCTAGATACTTCATAGTGTTAGTCCTAGATCCAGACAATAATAGCTATTCAAGTAAGGAATAGTTACTATTTGTCATCACTGCTGCTAGTCACTACTTTATTTTTTAAAATTGGCATATCCTTTAAATTACAGAATGTCACCATCAGCAACAGTAAGCGAGTGTTGATTTTCTAGACTCCACTTATACTTCAGTAATTTGCCATTGCTTTCTGAACGGTGAGGTCAATTTTCACAGTTCATAAAAACCCATGAGAACTAATTTCTTAAAACTGCCCGCCGCAAAGTTTGAACCAGCCTTTACAAAGGAACTCTTACTGAGGTACGCTTGTGCTTACTACAGCTTAAGCTACAGACGCCCACCATGTGACCATTGTTTACTAGTACTAATTTAATACCAAGCAAGTTAACACTCAACTGCAACCGTATGGTAACAACTGGAACTCAGCCTTTGATTAAACAACAACCAGTAAAGAAATTTAGTTTGGGGTAAATGATCCGAGTTACTATTATAAAAGTAAAATTTCACATTCACAGATAGCACACATTCAAGTCTCAACAAGAATACCGGTGAAACTTCATAAATAGTTTTGACTGTCGTGGGATCACAGTTACTATTTGGATGAACCAACTTCTTTCATATTGATATTCATTCTGATTCTGGCATCCATTGTTTGTTGTTGGGTTTTTTTTGGGCTTCCTAGCGCAAACGATTCGATAAGTCAGATAAAGAAACTATGCATCTGTAATAAGACAGTGTCCAACGTTCTTTAGTCTAGATTGTAAAGCGGCTAAAATAATAAGTTGTATACTAACTGTACAGTCTAAATGTAAACACCTTCAACGTTTTGAGAATGTGGCAGTACATGACGATATAGCACAGGAAATATTACCTCATTTCTGTAGAAGTATGATCGCCGAAAAACCCCTCTCCGTTTCCGTTCGGGGATAATTTGATCGACTTTTCTCTGTAGTAACCTTCGAATTCAAGTTGTCTCGGAGGCCCTAGAAGAAAAAAATCAGTTGTATTAGTAGTCCACATAGAAGCCTTAACTGCAGTAACATTCGGGGTTGATATTCCTACAGATAATCGAAATCGCGGCTGATGTGTGTTGACTCACCTCGACGGGCGCTCACAACAATTTTACTTGGGCCTTTAGGTAGCGTGTACATTCTATGTGCTGTGTGTTGACAGTCTCATGCGCACTGATTTCTAAGTAGCGAGTGCTGGATGTAGGTCGGGTTCGACTCATAAGAAGAAAATGACATATTAGCGTATAGAAACCTACGAATGCATTTAATGTGATTTACAAGATTTTGTTTAAATGCTGTCCGTAATATTTAGAGTTTGTATGACATTAATAATATTAAAAGGTCGTGAATGCATAACGCTTATTGAGATATATACTTTGTATACTCAATTATTGGCATACTTGTATGGAGCGCCGCTAGTGTAGTGGTATCATGCAAGATTCCCATTCTTGCGACCCGGGTTCGATTCCCGGGCGGCGCAGAATATATTTTTTCAATATATTTTTATTTTGTACAAAATAAATGAAGATTTAACTAAATGCAAGATAAACTAAAAGTCACAACAAGAGTTCAAAAAGACAAATAGTACAAAAAATAGAACAAAAGACAAATATGAGAATTAACCAAGCAAACGATAATCCTGTGAATTTAACTGGGGTATGTTGGCTCTATAATTACCAACAATGGAGATTGTACGAAAGAAGTTAGAAGAGGACTAGCCATGACCTTCCAGAGGGTGGTCAGCATGAAGACGCAAGCAAAGAAACAAAAGTAAGACTTCTGAGAACATGCATATTCCCTGTTGCAACATATGGATGTGAATTGTGGACCATAACACAAACATTAAAAAATAAAATTGAAGCTTTTGAAACAAGGTGCTATAGCAAAGTTCTTAGAACATCCTGGATAGTGAAGAGAAGAAACAAAGACATCCAACAAGACCTGCATATCAATGAGCATTGGCTCAAAAATAACATCATGTCCCGGAAGATGAAATGTTTTAGCCACATTAAACGCCACAGCGGTTTGGAGAGAAATGTAATCGAAGGCATGGTTCCTGAAATAATAGCCGTCCATCGCAAGCGATGATGACAACAATCTCAGACGTGTACTGTTGCACCTCTCTGGTGTGTGCGGAGGTGACTGTAGAGTCCAATCCTAGAACAGAATCCCCGACCACAGGTGGGGCATACATGATCAAGGTTAGACATGTGCGTGTTGTGTGCTCTGTCTTTTCGCGCTGCTCGTTTTCTCTGTGACTCAACAATACGATGATTCTCAGCTATTCGGGTTCCTCTTTGTTGTTACAGCGCCACATTTGGCGATCTTGCGCAAGGGATTCCCAGCACGAATTGTCTATATCGAAGCATTTCAGAGACACTTTAAGAGTGCCTTTAAAGCGTTTTTTCTGTCCACCAGCTAAACGTCTGCCCCTTCAAGCTCGCCATACATCAACTCAACTGTTGGTTCCTGGAATACGAGACAGGGGACGACCAAGACAAAGGTGGCAGGGAACATCAAAGAAACCTTTAACATGTCGCTAGAAGAGGCAGGAGAACTCGCAAGAGACAGATATCCTTTCAGGCGGGCTGTGATGAATGCCACGTTCCGCAAGGGACATGCTAATACTTGACTCGAAGTTAATTACATCCTGTTTTATTATTCTTATCTAGTTTCTACTGCATGATGTGTCCAGGCTCGATGGTTCTGCCTTAACTGGAATGTTCCACCCTTGTCAATCGTGAAACGGCGTAAACTTGCGTGGTTCGGGCATGTGATGAGACATAGCTCACTCTCTAAGACTATCCTACAGGGAACAGTTGAGAGTGGAAGAAGGAAAGGAGGGCAGAGAAAATCCTGGTTTGACAACATCAAGAGCTGGTCGGGCAGAGTTTCTCCACACTAGCTGAGGAGTTGAAGACAGAGATTCATGGCATGCTTTTGTGCTGATGTCTTCACAGTGACACCCTAACGGGTTATGGGCTTTATGGAATGTTCCCACATCCTCGCAGCAAACCGCTTGTCGAACCAAGCCTTCTGCTGATATAATTAAAGCGTTTGGCATGCCTTATCCTACTTACAAAGTCTTGTCCTTTGCTGTCGTACTTGAAAGACTGCGTTCTTGGTCTGTACTTTCTGAATCTGCCCTTGTTCACAGTATGCCGCAAGAACCTTGGTCACTGCAATGGGGCCCTAACATTCCCCCATCTGCACAAAGTAGTGAGGGGAGTGGATAGCAGTGCCAGGTCGATTACACTGTCATCATCTTCTGGTCTACTCGCAATTCTGGGGACGCAGTGACATGTTTTCTTAACCAATAATTAATGTAAAGGACTTGGTGGGAAGAAAAACAACAGATATAATTGTCTGAGTTATCCATTATTTCATTTTTTAATTTCATTCTCTTCTGCAAATCATAAAATTACAACACCAATAGTTTCAATGAATGTCATCTCTTTACCCGTTTATTTTGTGTTCGGTTACAATATTCGCCAATCTAATTTTGTGTTTTTTGTGGTTTCCCCCGATCCAGAAGCACTTGTGCTTTCAGCTCTTCGGCTCGGTGCCATGGACATCGTAACCCTTCGGTTCGGTGCCACGAACACCGTGAATCTGGGGAACCTGTGGCTTTTCAACCAGCCCACGGAATTGAACCCGCACTCACAGAGGGATTGTCACCCGCAGTCCAACGCGCTACAAACACGCTGGGCAGGCGGGCGAATTTTGTGTTAAAAAATATGCTATACACAACACACACAAGTACTGTTTATTTCGTATTTGTGTAATAAGTCCTTTTATGCACTGCCTCCAGTTCCCTTCTTATTTGTATTTTCAGCAGTTCTTGATACTCATGTCTCACCACATCCTTGTGACCTCCGGTGAGCTTGTAGTTTGTTTATCAACTTTAATTTATTTAGGTTTATGTGCCATTAGAGACTATGGACTATGGTGGTATATCCAACAAACTTTTCCAGTTGCAAATATATAAGCATATATTTGAGGAAGTCCTCATAAGAGGAAAGATCCGAAGCATCAACACCCTGTTGCAGAAGGCCCTAGTGAGATATGCCTGGCACGTTGCTCGGATGCCTGATAAACACATTCCAAAACAATTGATATATGGAGAGCTTGAAGGGGCAGACGATCAGTTGATGTACAGAAAAAAACACTTTAAAGACACTCTTAAAGTGTCTCTAAAATGTTTCAACACGCCCGTGTGGTGCCGGGACCCGCAAGAGAAGCAAAGAATAGTACTACTGCAACCTGCAATGCATGTCGTAAGAGGCGACTGATGTAGGCCCTAGGATGCTACCCTAGTAAATAAAAAGCAGCGTAGAAATCGGATGTGCTGGCCTACTGTAGACGCATAACTGGCACAAAGTACAATCGCTCTTTGGCTCAGATCACATACAAATCACACAGAGTGGTTGACAAATGATCGATATGGAGCTTTCGAAGAAGAAATGCTTCGATATAGACACCACATACTAGTAGCTTGCGGAAGATTCCCAAATGTGGCGCTGCAACAACACAACAGAAACTCGCATATCTGAGAATCGTTGTGCCGTTGAGACGCAGAGAAAGCGAGCTGCGTGAAAAGACAAAACACACAACGCTCACATGCTTAACCCTTGATCATGTATACCCCACCTGTAGTAGGGATTGTGCTCGATGATTTGACTCTACAGTCCCCTCCGCACACACCAGAGAGGCGCATCAGCACAAGTCTGAGGCTGTTGTCATCATCGCTTTGCGATGGGCGGCTATTATTATTACATAAGCATATTGATTGCTAAGATTGTGTCATTGACAATTGGTTTGACACATGATGATGATGATTTATTCTGCCGTGATTAGGAGAAAAGAAATCCTTGCACGACGATTGGATAAGAATACAAGGGAAGTCAACTGACAAAGCTTATATGAAAATGTATGTTTACGTTTTTTGATGTAGACTGGTAAGCAACCAGTTTAACATCAATCTGAATCTATATGAAATTGATGCTTGCAGCCCTTTCACCTGGCGGTAAATCAATCTTCATACGTATATTAGGAAATTATGTTGGCGTATTGGAGCTTATACAATTCTGGTTTGAATTGTGTGCAGCATTATCATATCACAAGATTCAGACTTTCTATTATTCATATGAACTTACATTAAGCCGGACGACTGGCGCATATCTAACAACTAGTGTTTATTTTGCATGCATGCATTATCCACTTATCAGTGACATATCGATAGTGCAATTATATAGACTTTGCACACATATTTCATATTCCGTAACAAACAAGATCTAGTTCTATAAGTTGCAAATCATATTTGTACTATCAGAATAATGAATAAAATGAGTGATTAACTGATTTACAAGTGTAGAGTACCTATGCATCGATTCGACGTGCGTTTATTTAGTTTAACTATTACTTTTCACATACATTTGTGGTTAATATTACTGAAGGTAATTGCATTTCTTGTATGACTTAACACTGGCTAGACGCAAGCTTCAGTTAAATAATACTAATTTAGTTTTAATTAACATACGTTTGCAGCAAAATAGGCATAATTTAATCCAATCTGCTTTGATATTCTATGCCCACTTACTATCTCCAACCATATATTGGTTCTCCAGAAACTCATATTGCTAATTGCCCCGTTAGTCTTTGATCTCATGGTCAAAGTTTCCCTGTCTACACAACTGGGAGGTGGAGTTAGCTTGTGTGTTCTATGGTTTTTTTTTTTTTTTTTTTTTCTTTCGTCCGCTTTCAACTCAGACGAAGTTCCATCTCTGAAACTGATTTTGCGTGAAAATCTGTTTTTCCAATTTCTTACAATGGCAGCAGCGTGCACATTGTAAATTACTTTACACTGGCAGCCGTGTGCTCAATGTACTCGTAATTAGTATTCCCTGCCATACAGGCAGATTTTCTCCGACTTCAGAGGTACTCACGTTATCGTCCTGAGTAAGACCAGGGACTCGAACAAATGCCGGACAGTAGGTTCGAACCCGAGCTATGAGGCGTCTCACAGCCTAGCAGGCCGAGCTGCTATCAACTACTCTAGGCAGTCCCCCTGTTCTATGGGTAATCTGCAGGCTACTAATTTTCATGCTTCATGAGAAGGACTAGCTGATCCCAACTCTGCTACCTAGTCTCTTTATCATGAAGAAACAGATTTGAGTCCCTGTAAATTAAGAGTTTTCCTTTCACGGACAAACTAAAGTAAACAAAAGCTAAACAATGTGTTATGACAACATGAGAAAGCTGAGATTTGTTTTCACTCTGAAAATTTCATGAACATTTTTCTTGTCGAAACAATTTTGTAGGGAAAATCTTATTGATTGATATACATAGAATATATTACAGGTGATCTGACACTATAGCTGAAAATATTGAAGGACAAACAAATAGTGTGGTAGGGAGATTTTATATATATCCAGTAACTAACTGAGGAAGTATAAACTTTGTTTAGTACTGAACAGATGTTTGTTTGGGGATTTCTGTGGTGTGAAGGTCTTCTTTTGCACTCGACCGCTATGAATTCAGGCTTAGTCAGGCGCTTTGTGGGGACTGCCTAGAGTAGTTGATAGTAGCTCGGCCTGCTAGCTGTGAGACGCCTCATAGCTCGGGTTCGATCCTACTGTCCGGCATTTGTTCAAGTCCCCTGGTCTTACTCAGGACGATAACGTGAGTACCTCTGAAGTCGGAGAAAATCTGCCTGTATGGCAGGGAATACTAATTACAGTACATTGAGACACGGCTGCCAGTGTAAAGTAATTTACAATGTGCACGCTGCTGCCATTGTAAGAAATTGGAAAAAAAGATTTTCACGCAAAAATCAGTTTCAGAGATGAAACTTCATCTGAGTTGAAAGCGGACGAAAAAAAAAAAAAAAAAGGGCGCTTTGTATGTCAATTCTAACTGATTTTTACATGAATCCTGCTTTCCTTCTTAACAGTGTCCCCCCGCCATACATGCCTTTTCCGACTTCAGAGGTACTTGTCATTTACGTCAGCGAGTAACGGATTCTCTCTCTCTCTCGCGATCATCTCTCTCTCGTGATCACCACCCAGACCGATGTACCAGAACTCCCCATAAATTCTATTCATGTGGAGATCTGATTCATGCAGCCTTAGCATATGTGGGTTTCGTCACATCTTCAGTGCCATTTGGAGCTCTGGTGCTTATTCTTTGGCAATGTGTCCGGTTTCAGCCAGCGTTTACTCGGTTCACTCTCCGTTAGCCTTTAGCTGTCCCCAGCCATCCTGCAAGGCAGCAGGTTGACTTCTACACATTTAGGACATGTGCATCCGATTTCAGTCATACCTTCTTAGTTGCCTCTTGCGACATGCGTGGCAGGTAACAGTGGTTCTATTCTTCACCCCCCAAGTTTGGGCCTCGGTAACCACTCGGGTGGTAAAGGATTCAGGGTCTCCTGTAGTTCAACCACATGTGATGTGCATACCAAGAATTTTTGGCCCAAACTGGCTTTGAACCCTGAAATTTCCTTGTCGCCTGCTCTCTAGCATGGCCTGTTATCAACTTCGCCATCAGCAATCTCCCTGTATTTATTAATATCAAGTAAACATTTAGAGTTATATAGTTCTACATAAAACCAATACTGATATAAGGATGCGAGTCATGGACAATAAACAAACAGATAAAAAAATCTCTGAGGGCCACAGAGATATGATTTTACAGAAGAATGATGAGGATCCCAAGGACTGCTAAAATGACTAATGTGAAGGTGTTGAAGGAGGTCAAAACACAGAGAAAGCTTATCCTCAATATAAGAACGAGGCAGTCATAATTTTTTTGGGGATGTGATGAGAAAGGGAGGTTTAGAATAGAACACATTGTAACAACTGGTAAAACTGGGATGATGAGACATAGGAAGACAGAAAGATACAATTTTGGATGGACTGACTTCATGGCATGGAAGAGTGCCAACATCTGAGATGATAGCAAACGCCAGAGACAGAGATTTGTGGAGAACCATGATCGCCTTTGCCAGCCAGCACAGCACCTGATGATGATAATGATAAATATTTAAAACATCATCTTCATCTAAATAAAACTGCCAGAGTGGTTACTGGGGCCCAAATTTGGGGTGTAAAGAATAGAACCACTGTTACCTGCCACGCATGTCGTAAGAGCGACTAAGGAGGTTTGGCTGAAATCAGATGCATGTGTCCTAAACGTGTAGAAGTCTATGTGTTTAGGGGTCTACCAAACCAATGTGCAACATATACACGTTCTTGGCAAAGATCAAACATATCACAAAGAGTGATTAAAATTGGTCGTAAAGAATGAACTCAAAGAAGAAGGAGATCTAAATAAAACAATTGTTGTCATATTATTTTTATAAGTTTCTTTGATAGATTTTGTCAGCACACGAATTTGTTGTGCTGCTGTTTAATATAAGTTTTATCTATTAACTTTAGAGGAGAAGCATTCATTGCTCAATCGTCTACATTCTTAATGGATAAGCTGAGTGATTGATAGGTATTCTTACTCCAAATAAAACAAAGGTAAGAATTCGTTATCTTATCTTATCTTAACCACATTTGCCGGAGCGCGTGGGGAGAGTTAGTTTTCTATCTTGTGCCAGGTGTGTTGCGCTTGATGTTGTCAGTCCATGCTTTTGCGGGGACTCTGAGATGTTATCTATCCATCGTGTTCTTGGCCTGCCTTGTGCTCTACACCCTGAGTGTCAATATTGTAGGCACAGGATGGTAGTAAATGTGGTTCCATTCTCATTAGATGACCGAACCACTTGATTCTTTGCTTCTCGATGTACTGAATGCATGGTATAGTACCAACGATGCTTCTGATATTCTCGTATCTCACTCTATCTCTCCTTGTAACGTTGACAGCTTTTCGTAGACAAAATTCGTTACAGAGTTTATAATAAACAAAACTACTTCTTCGAACGCTGCACATCGACCACTTGTTAATCACTCTGTGTGATTTGTATGTGATCTGAGCCTAAGAGCATTGTACGTTGTGCCAGTTATGCGCCTACAAGTAGCCAGCACATCCGATTTATGCGATGCTTTTTATTTACTAGGTAGCTTCCCTAGGTCATACTATTCTTTTCTTCCCTTGCAGGCTCCAGCACCAAAGAGGTGATAAACAAAACAAAGCAATCTCCATGGGGATTCTGGGATATCTTTTAGGAGGAAATAATGTGATTACTGCACTCCACCAAGCATATCTATCTCTAGTCTGTGAAGCCATTGGTGCTTAGGGCAGCAAGCACTTGTGGGATGCCGGGGCCTACAAGGAACACAAAGAATAGTACCACTGTGATCAAAAGGCATGTTGTAAGAGGCGACTGATGTAGGATCTAGGGAGCTACCCTAGTAAATCTTCTCCTTCTTCTTCTTTGTGATCGCTATCTTGAAGATTATACCGTTAGACGCATTCTTATGATGAAGTTGACTGTTGTCTGAAGCTCATCTCTGGTGCCATGTAGTTTTTAATGTAGTGTTGTGTTGTAGGGCCAGCATTTCTTTCTAGAGAGGACATACAGGGACTTCTTGCAGAACATGTTCTCTGGTTGCCCTAGTAAATAAAAAGCGCAGCAGAAATCGAGTAATCGCTGGCCTACTTGAAGGCGCATAACTTGTACAATGTACAATCGCTCTTAGGCTCAGATCAAATACAAATGACAAAGAGTGGTATAACAAATGGTCGATATGGTGCATTCAAAGAAGTCATACAAGCCTACCAATCCAAGGATAACACTATTTATATGGAGACTGGAAGAGTCACTAGAGATTAATGCATTTTTGTGTGGATAAGCTCAATTTAAATTCATAATTTTTAGCAAAAAGCCTTAATAAAAGTTAATCATAGACTATTTTACTATTTTATGATCAGATTTAAATTGTCTAACTTGAAAGCATATTTGGCCCTGTGTTGCTGGGACCAAGGGTACAAAGAAAAGTAACACTTGACCCTACAAGGCTTGACGTAAGAGGTGACTGAGTTAGGGGCCCAGGAAAGCTACCCTAGTAAATAAAAAGGGTTGCATAACTCTGATGTGATTGCCTACTTGTGGTCATAAACTCGCCATACTGCAAAGCTCTTAGGCATAGATCCAACAAATCACAAAGGATGGTTTAACAAGTGGTTGATATGGAGCGCTTAAGACAAGAAGAATCATATAATCTTTTAAATTTTATTACCGTTTAAATTATCTGACTTGAGGCATATTCAGTAATCTCTCTGAAAAAAGGTGCGTACGATCCAAGATGGATATAATGTCTTGTTACCATTCAAGATTCAATATGTTAAGGTCTCTGTGCTGAGTGGTTAAACCTTGCCTTGTGAGCGAAGGTCCCTGTATCATCTGCACCTTCTGTTCACGAGTGCAGTTTTCAAGACCTTGGATTGTTGCCGGGCTTGGAGTTCGTGCTTGTGCAATACTCGCAGGTGCGGCCATTTCTGCAGAGAGGACCAGCCAATGGAGGTAAAACCGTGCAATGAAGTCAATCCATTCGGCTTCAAACCCTTTAACATGATTCTAAGTGAACAATCGACGTGTTTACCATGAGTCATCAAATTACTCAGCAGTTTCTGAATACAGCTCTGCAGATATATCAAGTACTATCTGCTTGAACTAGTTAAACTCATTTAAACAGGGCTGCAGATCTTATCAATAGAGTGTATACTACTAACGCTATGGTTATACCCGTGTTTTGCCCAGTAGACTTTGCAATGCTAACCCACTGCCTAGTGGAGAGGGACTCAGCGGAGCTAAGGCTAGAGTAAACCCTGATTGAACAATCCTCACTGCCTTGTGTCGCACGTATTAAGCTAGAGGATAAGCCTTGGCCAAAATCCGAAGGATCTCCAAGCAGTTAATGGTTAAGTGGTATCTGTCATCTATCTGCATTCCAACTCTGTTGATTCCAAACGTATAACTTTCTTTCCTTTGGATGAAACAGTAGGTCAGAGGAGGTTTGTCAAATGGACAAGGCACATTCTCCGCATCACGCCCAGGCATAGGACAAAGAGTCTAATTTGATTTTTGATGCTGAAAACTATTCCATATATTTTGTATTGGATGTCTTTAAGGCATCTGGAGTGTAGGCAAGGGATCCAGTGAACATATATGCCAATTTCTAAATAATTGACTCATGCAGTAGACTTCCATATTATTGATATAGATAACATAATTGCACAGCTCTTGAGTGCAAGAATATCCAGGCAAACAGGTAAAACATTATTATTATTCACACTAGTTAAAATAATATCCAAGTTTAGGATTTCAGTTGTTGTCTATTTTCTTCTTCTTTGAACTTTCCATATCGACCACTTGTTGACCATTCTTCTATGGATTTGTATCTCTCTCTCTCTCCATCCCTCTCTCTCTCTCTCGATTGTTGTGATTTCTATGATCTAGCTAAGGGGATTTTGTGTGCCAGTTATGCCTACTGTAGGCAGCATCAAATTTCTGCAACACTCTTATTTACAGTAGCTTCTAGGCTACCTCATGATCCTACAACATGCCTTAAAGGAGTGTGTTAACTATGTTGCCCCTTGGAGCTCAGCAACACAAGGTGGTCTTCTTTTAGAAGATGTCATTTATGTCAATCGTCTTCTACAACATTGGAGAACTGTAAATATTTCAGAAAAAAGAACATTGGTACAACTGTAATATAAAGTATACAAATGTGTTTATGGCTGCATTATCTCAGATAAAATACAGGGGCATTTTACATTTTCAGATAACAAAATTATGAGAATAACTGCAATTCTTCTTCTTCTTCTTTTGTCGTCACACTGCTACCGGGTTGTTGCCCAGTGTCATGGTTTTCTGTTTTGTCTTGCACTGTTCTGGTGGCTTGTGTGATTGTTATCTTTGCTCTTTCACAGGATTCTGCTACGCCATCTAACCATCTTTTCCGTGGTCTTCCTCTTGCCTTCTTTCCCGATGTTCTGTTGTAGAAGACTCTGTATACTGTGGAGTTTGGATGCAATAACTGCAATATGTTACATAAATACATATGTAAGATTGCATTATTTCATATAAAAATGGCTTGCAAGAAAATGGACAAGAGATCACCCTGATCAACAAAAAGATGATGCCTACTACCAAATTAGTAGAGAAGAAGAGGTTTTCTTGGTCCAGCAACGTACTGCACACAATATGCTAAGGTACCATATGTTAGGGAGCCACAGTAGCGTAGTTGTTAGTTAACTCGCTTCTTAGGTGTGTGGTCCGGGATCACTTCCACAGTCGACAGGGAATATTTTTCAGACCGTAGCAGCTCTCAGGTTCCTTCCTTCCTTTCGTTCGCTTGAAATATGTCTATATATTCAATGTTGTCTCTTGTATGAACTTCACTGTCTTTTGTAGCTCACACAGAGGTCCGTGTAGTTTTCTGTCGAGTGTTGTTTCGTTAGACCAGTGAGTTTGCCTCAGTGTATCATATTCGGGGCAGTCTTGAAGTATGTACTCTGCAGTCTGGTTTGCCTGTCCACATGTACACATGGCTGAATTGCCAATCTTGAATTTTGTATACATGTGGCTGCGGAGCCGATTGTGTCCTGTTCTAAGGCGCAGAATAACAACTTGTTCCAATCTGCTCATATTATAGTAATCGTCTTGTGTTGGTATTTGTGGCTTTCTCATTGATTTAATCATCCTTTTCTTTTGGTGGTAGGTAACTGGCACATCCGGCTGCTCTCCTGCAGCACCTTCCTTGGCAATCGGTCTGCTGTTTCATTTCCTGGTATTCCACAGTGAGAGGGTATCCACTGCAAGATGACCCTGCGATGCTTGGACAATTTAGACAGTAGGGTCTGTAGACCTGGCAATTTTCTGGACTGAAGTGCTTGGAGTGCTGATTTTGCAGCTCTCAGGTTGACCCAGCCTCAATTGGGTTACCAATAAAAGCACTAAGAAGTCAAGACGGAAGGCACGATGTTGACCACATCACCCATCGTGTGCGGAGGGTTAAAAAAATATGCACCTAACACTGTATTCCCCAATATCATCATCAGGTGCCGTGCCGGCTGGCGTAGGCGATCATGGATCTCCACAAATTTCTGTCGTGGTGTTTGCTATCAACTCAGATGTTGACGCTCTACCATGCCGTGAAGTCGGGCCATCCAACATTTTCTCTCTCTATCTTCCCCTGTCTCGTCTACCCTCGATTTTACCGGTTGTCACAATGTGTTCTAAACCTCCCTCCTCATCACATGCCCGAAAAATGATGATTGCCTCTTTCTTATATTGATGATAAGCTTTCTCTGTGTCTTGATCTCATTCAACATCTCAACATTAGTAATTTTAGCAGTCCATAGGATTCTCATCATTCTTCTATAAAACCACATTTCTGTGGCCTTCAGAGATTTTTCGATCTGTGTGTTCATTGTCCATGACTCGCATATTCCCCAATATACCTAGAGGTATAAAAAAGGGTTCCTTTACTTTTGAGAGCCACAGTAGCATTAGTTGTTAGGAAACTTTACGCCCGAGTGGTTACTGGGGCCCATATTTGGGGTGCAAAGAATAGAACCACTGTTACCTGCCACGCATGTGTAAGAGGTGACTAAGGAGGTTTGGCTGAAATTGGATGCATGTGTCCTAAGCGTGTAGAAGTCTATGCGTTTAGGGCCTACCAAACCACTGCAATGGCATAACCAGTGCGCGTTTCCGATCGCAGGGAACTACTGCTGCCTTGTAGATTGATTGGGGACAATCAAAGCCTAGTGGAGCAAACCGTAAACAGACCTGAACGGGCGGCAAACCAAGGTGTTCATTAAACGACCGGTTTGCTGGGAAGATGGCGCTCATAAGCCCGGGAGGGCAGGCAGTCTAAGGATCGCTGCCCTGAAAGAAATAGCAGCCAAACCAGCCCAGCCTTGTGGGTCTGGCTGGGGACAGTCAAAGGCTAGCGGAAGAAGTGAATCTGCACACAATAGCTGGCTGAAAGCGAACACCCCACCGAAGGATAAGCAACTGAGCTCAAATAGGTGCTGAAGGTTGGTGCACATACATTACGTTCTGATGTTTGGCTGTTTATATATCACAAAGAGAATGATTAAAACAGGCCTAGAACGATCGAAGAAGAAGAAGAAACCACTGCAAGATATACACGTTCTTGGCAAAGATCAAACATATCACAAAGAGTGATTAAAATTGGTCGTAAAAACGAACGCAAAGAAGAAGAAGAAGAAAGTAAACTGGCTTTTTATGCACACAGTCCAGGGTTCAATTCTACAGTGGGCTTGGAATATTTTCTTAACGATCGGCTCTCAGTTCGACCCAGCCTCAATTGGGTACCAGGAAAAGCAATGGGAAGTGAAGGCTGCTGATGTTGATCACACCACCCATCATGTGCCGATGGCCAATGAAAAATACGGACCTAACACTGTATTATCAAATACACCTCAAGGTGTAATAATTCCTCTCGTACTGTTATACGTTACATAGGGCCTGCAAGTAATTTCTCCATACCACTCTATCCTCGGCAACTCGCTCAATCTCCTCCATGGAACTGAGCCCGATATTTCTTGCCTCTCTCAGCAAAGTTCGTTTCAGGGTCTCCTTAGGTTGACCTCAAGGTATAAAAAAGGTTTTCTGTACTCTCTCTTCTTTTACTGCTTGTTTAGACATGGACATGTTTCAAGGTTGTACATGTTATACTTAACCAGGTTCAGCTTCCAGAGGCACATATAAGACATTTATGTATAGTATCAAGGGACATATTCATGGAACAGCCTATGCTAGTAGAACTGGACGCCCCGGTCAATATTGTAGGGGACATTCATGGTCAGTATGATGATCTCCTGCGGCATTTTGATACATGTGGATATCCTCCAACTGCCAACTACATTTTCTTGGGAGACTATGTTGACAGGTAAGATACTTGCAGCAAGTTCATGATACATTTTCTTGGGAGACTATGTTGACAGGTAAGATACTCTGATGACTTTCAGCAAGTTCATGATACATTTCTTGGGAGACTTTGTTGACAGGTAAGATACTTGCAGCAAGTTCATGATACATTTCTTGGGACATTGTTGACAGGTAAGATACTCTGATGACTTGCAGCAAGTTCGTAATACACTTTTTTAATATGTTGCATCATCTGATATGCAACTTTAGCGCATTCATACCGCCAGTGTGTTGCCGTGGCTTGCAAGGGAGCAAAGAATAGTAACACTGTGACCTACAAGGCATATCATCAGAGGCGACTGAGGTAGGGGCCTAGGAAGCTACCCCAGGAAATAAAAAGCGTAGCAGAAATCGGATGTGCTGGCCTACTTGCAGGCGCATAACTGGTACAACCTACAATCACTCTTAGGTTCAGATCGCATACAAATCACAAAGTGTCGTTAGCAAGTGGTTGATATAGAGCATGCGAAGAAGAAGTGCCAATGTATTTCACCTAGACACAATGTTAGTTTTCTTATTATTCATTCAGTTAACATTGAAGTTATGTGATTACAAAACAAAGTTTTCATCAGCATATTACAACTACAGATGATGTTTGTAAATGTGTGTGTACACTGAGATAAAAGTAATGTTATTTTAACATTGTTTAACTCTTTCCACGCTTTAAGCCGCACACTGCGCCACGCGGAAGTCTGTTGTACGCTTTAAGCCGCACACTGGCCACGGCGGAAGTCCGTTGCACGCTTTAAGCCGCACACTGCGCCACGGCGGAAGTCCGTTGCACGCTTTAAGCCGCACACTGCGCCACGGCGGAAGTCGTTTACGCTTTAAGCCGCACACTGCGCCACGGCGGAAGTCCGTTGCACGCTTTAAGCCGCACACTGGCCACGGCGGAAGTCCGCTTGCACTGCGCGTTTGCCTAAGCCGCACACTGCGCCATAGAGTTGCTTCCTTGTAAGAAGTCTTTCTAGTTTTACTTCTACTATTTTACTTATACTACTTTTTAACCTTGTTATTCTATTAGGTTGTCCAGTTTTCTTCAATTTAGTATATAATAAGATATATATGTTTATTTATTGACGAGTAGTTGGGATCGCAATTAAAAATTTTTTTTTTTACTTCCCTTGAATTAACTGCTTAAAATTGAGAAAATAAATGGGCGTGGAAAGAGTTAATACATTTTTAATGTTTCCTAACACAGAGGACGCCAGTCCTTAGAGGTGATCTGTTTACTGTTGGCTTACAAGATCAAGTACCCACAGAATTTTTTTATGTTGAGGGGAAACCATGAGTGTGCCTCTATAAACAGGTAAGCATGCATTTGATTAAAGGTAACCATTCTTTTATGAAAGGTAAACATGCATTTATGAAAGGTAAACATGCGTTTATGAAAGGTAAACATGCGTTTATTAAAGATAAACATTAACGGTAAACACGCTTTTATTGAAGATAAGTACATTGGTAGGAAGCAGGGGTGAGGGGGGGGCGCAAGCAGACAACATTTGAGTGAATTTTGACAGAACACATACAGACAATATTTGAGTGGATGGTGGGACATACATAAGACAATGATTTGAGTGGATGGTGGGACATACAGACAGATTGAAGCTGATGTAAGAGATAACATTATATCTGGATTTTGGAGGCTTAAATAAATCAAGTAAATGGTGGGCACAATATAACTTACTTTATAAGTTTGTAATTGCTACAAGTGTTGGTTAACTTTTATTCTGTGTGTTGTGCCAGGATATATGGCTTCTATGATGAGTGTAAGAGACGTTACAACATTAAACTGTGGAAAACCTTCACCGACTGTTTTAACTGCTTACCAGTTTGTGAGTATTTAATGTTTTAACTGCTTACCAGTTTGTGAGTATTTAATGTTTTAACTCGAACTGGTCTTACAGTGGATACCAGCTCACTGTGGCATACCAGGAAACGAAAAGGCTGACAAACTCGCAAAGGCCGGGGGGAACCTAACACAACACCACCCAACACAAAGTTTTACAGAAGCAAAGACTCTCCTGAAACAATCCAGGAAAATGATCTGGAGAAAAACAAATGGAGGATACAGGCCAGAGCACGACAGTATAAATACACTAAACAGAAAAGCACAGACCACAATCTTCAGACTTAGAACGGGACACTGCAGTCTCAGAGCACATCCTGCAAGACTGCCCTAGTCTGAGTAGTGAGAGATTGGAGATCTGGCCAACAGAAACAACACTACAAGACAAACTATGGGGAACCGGTGAAGACCTCAAGCGCACCGCCCTGTTTATGACACATACCGGAGTAGTCGAATAGCAAAAGTTGATCGCAGAAGAAGAATGTTTTAACTGCTTACCAGTTTGTGAGTATTTAATGTTTTAACTGCTTACCAGTTTATGAGTATTTAATGTTTTAACTGCTTACCAGTTTATGAGTATTTAATGTTTTATCTTGTCATGTTGAATTTGTAACAAAAAAAAGGTTGCTATTACAGAGTTACACAAGACACAGACAAAGTGGTTGAGCCTTGCCTTGCGTCCGAAGGTTGTGAGTTCGAATCCAGATAGCCGCCAGAGTGGTTACCAGGGCCCAAATTTGGGGTGTAAAGAATGGAACCACTGTTACCTGCCACATATGTCGTAAGAGGTGACTAAGGAGGTTTGACTGAAATCGGATGAATGTGTCCTAAACGTGTACAAGTCTATGCGTTTAGAGGCCTACCAAACCAATGTGTAACATATGCACATTCTTGGCAAAGATCAAACATATCACAAAGAGTGATTAAAATTGGTAGTAAAGAACGAACGTAAAGAAGAAGAACGACAGCGCAGTTCTGTTCTCATTACATTTCTTTTCAAGAGACCTCTAGAAGTCGAGACCTCTTGCAGGAGCTACGGAGTTCATGTTTTGTGCAGTACTCATGCAATATCACTTCCGTCTCCTACCACCAAGTCATATTAATATTTTTACATCTTATACGCATGTTTGTCTTATATATATGGTAATTAAAAATGACAGTTGATCAAATGTTTCAAAAGTTGGGATCCGCTCGCAACACAGACGGGTGGAATCCCAGAGTAACTATTAATGCTCGTCTCTCCCGGCCAATGGGAAAAGCTGGACGGATAAACATACAGCATGAGAGGTGCATCCGGAGAAGAGTTACACACATGGCTCGCATGGGGCAAAACTCCAAGTCCGAAGATGGCGCGTTGAGTTGCACGCGGTGAAACTCCGAGCCCTAAGAGGGGGAACTGACCAAACAAACAAACGTACAGGATAACAGGTGCATCCTGCGAAGAGACGTGGACCCACGCGAGGTGAAACTCGGATCCCGCATATGCTCTCTCTCTCTCTCTAGTCCCCTTCGAGCCTGAATATGCTGGGCCTCGAGTTGAGCTGCACGTGGGCCCACATAGGGCGAAACTCAGGCCCCATCACAGTGATGGGGGCACGATTTAAGCCCCAGGGACAGATAGCCCAGGCCAATGTGAGCACGGCGAGAACTGACGGTGATGATGAGGCAGGAACCAGGGCAGAGCGAGCATGCATCCGGGTGATGCACGAATGGGCCCACTGGTGGGCAGAAGTACATGGCACGGCAGGCGGGAGGGTGTGCGGACCACCCGAATGTGCAGAAAAACTGGAAAGCCTCGCAGAGGTGAAGCCAGTGCACGTTTCCACTCGCAGGGAACTATTGTTGCCTTGTAGTCTGGTTGGGGACAATCAAAGGCTATCGGAGCAAACCATACACAAAACTGGACGGGTGGCAAATCAAGTTGTCCATAAAAAGACTGGTTAGCTGGGCAGATGATGCTCATAAACCCGGGAGGGCAGGTCATCTAAGGTTCGCTGCCCTAAAAAAAATAGCAACCTGCTGCCTTGCAGGTTTGGCTGGGGACAACAAAGGGCTAACGGAGAGCAAACCCAGTAAATGCTGGTTGAAACCGAACACACCACCGAAGGATAAGCACAAGAGCTCCAAATGATACTGAAGGTTGTGAACGTACACCCGTTCTTGATGTTAGGCTGTTTATATATCACATTAGAATGATAAAACGGCCATAAGAACAATCGCGAGAGAGAGAAATGTTTCAGAGTTATACAAATGATTTGAGTTACTTCTTGCTTTTTGTTTATGGCCAGGTGCTCTTGTAGACTGTACCATTTTGTGCATGCATGGGGGCCTCTCACCTGATCTTACAGATTTGGACCAGGTAATGCTACTGTTTTTATAGGTTCAGAAATATGTCTACAAGGTGTGTTCTGCACATGGCTCTGTATCCAGCAGATTTGGAGCTGGCTAGTCTTTCTTAATAAGGTGAGAATTCTCTCTCTCTTTCGCGTGATCACCGCTTAGACTGATGTACCAGATTTCCCCATAAATTCTGCTGTTGTTTTTAGGCTCATGTTCGCCTACTCGCAGTGGCACAGGTTAGCTGTGCCAATTTTAAATTTGTTGTACATGTGGGACCTGAATCTGTTATGGCCGGTACGGAGGCGGAATATGACAACTTGTTTGCTACAGGACAGATGATAGTACCCATCTTTGGCGCTGTGTTGAGGGTGGTCTTGTGACCACTTCTCTCTATATCGACATCCGCTGGTTGTTTTAGCTTCCTCGTCGCTGATTTCGTAATCAGTCTGCGGCAGTCGCCCTCCTGCCTTTGCTAGCTTGTCTGCCTCTTCGTTTCCGCTTATATTGCAGTGTGATGGGATCCACTATATAGGTGAGAATTGAAAATGAATATCCTGCATATGACTCCTAGAACACACAAGCCATCCCCACTTCCCCGTGGTGTAGTCTCAGAAACCTTGACTGTGAGGCTTAGGGCTAATGGGGTTCCGGCTTACCTAGGAGGATGAATTCCCATAGGTCAGGTTTTTTCTATTTTCATCTGCAACTTAGGAAGGAGAATAACAATTCAGAAAGTGAATGTGCTGGCCTATGGGTCTGTAGGTGCCTAACTGACATAATGAACGCACACTCTAAGGCACCAATCACAGACCTAAGAGTGATTGAACAAGTTGATGCAGAGCAAACAAGGAAGAAGAAGAAGATCGCCCGAGTGGTTACCGGGCCCAAATTTGGGGTGTAAAGAATAGAACCACTGTTACCTGCCACGCATGTCGTAAGAGGCGACTAAGGAGGTTTGTTGAAATCGGATGCATAGGTCCGTTAGGTAATGCTAACCAGAAACAAATGCTTGCAGAAAACGGATGCACAAGGCTGTAAGACGCATAACATGGTGCAACAACCCCTCACAATGAGGAATGGGATAACGGATTATATGGTCGCCAATCTGCCTTGGAGATTTAGTCACACAGTAAGAATGTCAGACCTACCATCACAAGGATGGCCAAAACTTACTGCTGGAAGAGGTCGGCACAAACGTGGAAGCAGAAATCATAGGAATTATATCCTACAGAACTGCCCCCAGTATGTAGACTTGAGAAGAAAGAGGTGGCCCACTTACACTAGCGTCAAGACAAATTATATGTAAAAAAAGTAAAGGAACCCTTTCATACCTCGTGGTATATAGGTCAATACAGTGTTAGGCCTGTATTTTCATTGACCGTCGGCACACGATGGGTGATGTGGTCAGCATCACACCGGCCGCCTTTACTTTCCCAGAGCATGTCTGGTACCCAGTTGAGGCTGGGTCGACCTGTAAGCCGTCGCGGTCTGGAAAAATTCCACAAATTGTATGGCGTGGCTGATAATCTGAGGCAGACGGCTGCCTTTATTAGAGAATCCGAAATCCCAATCTAGTGAGAACGAGAAGATCAGAAATGGACACGTTTGATAGTCTGCTTAACACATTAGCATGTAACTGTTAGCATACGTAGAAAATAACACCTACTACTCTGTGGATGACAGATAATCTCAACGTTTGCTTTACCCACAGCTATTCTTTTTTCTTTTCTATAATCCCGTTTTGCCTCACAGCGTCAGGATAAGAAGATATTTCTATAACAGTCTTTTGTGTGTGCTTCATAAATAGTGTATTTCATCACCTCTGTTATCTATAAGGTCCCCTTTTTGCATCAACAGCCTTTTGCTTTGTATTCACTGTATCAGAGTAACATTGCTCTTTAGGGACGCCCATGTGTTGCCGGTGCCAGCAAGGGGAACAAAGAATAGTAACTCTGTGACCTACAAGTCATGTCGTAAGAGGCCTAGAAAAGCCTCCCTAGTAAATAAAAAGCGTCACAGAAATCAGATGTGCTTGTAGACGCATAACTGACAAAATGTACAATCACTCTTAGGCTAAGATCACATACAGATCACAAAGAGTGGTTTAACAAGTGGTTAATATGGAGCATTCGAAGAAGAAGAAGAAAGCATACAGGAGGCATAGACAAGCCAGGTACTGGGACAACTAAACCAACTCCTGACACATACAAAGATACATGTCATTACTAATGCAAATCTCATAAATTATAAATGAAGAAAATAGTGAACTACGGATGAAACCAGTAATACAATAAAAGCAAAACCAGATTAAATGGTTTGGCCACCTGACTAGAGTTCCCTGGTATTGTCTATCAAAATAGGGGGAAGACTGCAGTAAAACTTGGTAAATAGCGAAACACGTATAAACAAAGTACTATAGTTTTACAAAATACAGAAACAGCGACGATAAACAGCAACGTTAAGACCAAAAGGCCTTTATCAAGCAAACGACACAACAGGAGTGACGAATTATAGAGAACACTTACAAATGGACGATAACGGAAAAATGCAAATGTTCCTAGGAACTTGGAATGTTTTCCGTTATCGTCCATTTGTAAGTGTTCTCTATAATTCGTCACTCCTGTTGTGTCGCTTGCTTGATAAAGGCCTTTGGTCGAACGTGCTGTTTATCATCGCTGTTTCTGTATTCTGGTATTGTCTACCGCAGAGAGCCACATTGAAAATATAAGTGAATATTTTTAGAAGAGCTGGAGGAAGATCACACACAATATAATGATGGCATCAAGAGTAACTTTAGAGAAATGAATACCAACTTACAAAGCACGTTAGACAAAGCAGACAAAAATTCCTTATATCTCCCTCAAACACATCACTGAGGTACAATAGAGGAAAAGAAGAATAAGACCCCCTACCGCCCGAGTGGTTACCGGGGACCAAATTAGGGTGTAAAGAATAGAACCACTGTTACCTGCCATGAATGTCGTAAGAGGCGACTAAGGAGGTTGGGCGTGGGGCTAGCTACCCACACCGTAAAAAACACTAGATGGCTACAGAACGGAGAGCGAACTGAGTAAACGCTGGCTGAAACCGGACACATCCCAAAAGGATAAGCACCAGAGCACCAAATGGTGCTGAAGATGCGACGTAAAACACACCAATGGTAAGGCTGCATGAATCAGATTTCCACATGAATAGAATTTATGGGGAGATCTGGTACATCGGTCTGGCGGTGATCGCGAGAGAGACAAAAGCACACAAAAGCTCCTTACATCTCCCTGAAACACATCACTGAAGTGCAATGGAGGAAGAGAAGAATAAGAGATTGTTTATATAATTGTAAACCTTGTAGTTAGATTGGGGACAATCAAAGGCTAGCGGAGCAAACAGTACACAAAACTGGACGGTTGGCAAACCAAGTAGTCGACAAAAAGACTGGTTATCTGGGCAGATGACATTCATCAACCCGGGAGGGCAGGTCGTCTAAGGGTTGCTGCCCTAAACGAAAATAGCAACATGCTGCCTTGCAGGTCGGCTGGGGACAGCCAAGGGCCAACGGAAAGCAAACCCAGTAAACGCTGGTTGAAATCGAACACATCACCGAAGGATAAGCACCAGAGCTCCAAATGGTACTGAAGATTGTGAACGTACACCTGTTCTTGGTGTTAGACTGAATATATATCACATTAGAATGATAAAAACGGCCATAAAAGAACGATCAAGAGAAGAAGAATATAACTGTAAGAAGTGAGACTATATTCTATGACTTGGTTTCAGATCCGCCAGCTCCATCGACCAAGTGATGTTCCAGATCATGGACTTTTGTGTGACATTCTGTGGTCAGATCCTGATGAGGTAGCACTTCTATATTTAGCTAAGTCTTTAGTGGGCATTATCTTAAGATTCAATTCATAGCTGGGTGGTTGACAGGTAGGGGTAAATTCATAGCTGGGTGGTTGACATGTAGGGTTCAGTTCATAGCTGGGTGGTTGACAGGTGGGAGTTCAGTGGTGTGCATAGGTTAGTTCATGCTAGTTGGTTGACAGGTAGGGTTCAGGTATAAGGATATATGGAAAATGGCAAAAGATATAGAAAGACAGTTGAATGCGTTGGAAAATAGATGTCTGCAAAAAATAAATGAACATAAAATGGGGCGAATTCAAGGATGAAATAAGAGAAATGTCTGGTCAACCACTAGTAGCAACTGTTATAAGAAGAAGATGGAGATATGTTGGGCATACCTTGATAAGAAATGATCAAAGAATACCAAAGCAGGCATTGGAGTGGGATGCAAAGGATTCTTCTTTCTTCTTATGCGTTCTCACTAGATTGGGATTTCGATTCTCTAATAAAGGCAGCCGTCTGTCTCAGATTATCAGCCACGCCATACAGTTTGTCTTGGACACTAGTGTAAGTGGGCCACTTCTATCTTCTCAAGTGTGCATACTGGGGGCAGTTCTGTAGGATATAATTCCTATGATTTCTGCTTCCCTGTTTGTGCCGACCTCTTCCTGCAGTAAGTTTTGGCCACCCTCGTGATGATGGGTCTGACATTCTTACCGCGTGGCTAAATCTCAGAGGCAGATTGGCGACCGTAGAATCCGTTTTCCCATTCCGCATTGTGAGGGGTCGTTGCACCATGTTATGCGCCTTACGACCTGGTGCATCCGTTTTCTGCAAGCATTTGTTTCGGTTAGCAATCCCTAGCGGACACGTGCATCCGATTTCAGCCAAAATTTCTTAGTCACCTCTCACGACATGCGTGGCAGGTAACAGTGGTTTTATTCTTTACGTCCCAAATTTGGGCCCCGGTAACCACTCAGGCGCAAAGGAT
Organism: Arion vulgaris; assembly: GCA_020796225.1. Lineage (NCBI taxonomy): Eukaryota > Metazoa > Mollusca > Gastropoda > Stylommatophora > Arionidae > Arion > Arion vulgaris. Next base: position 8,197,957 of record CM036767.1, read on the forward strand.
TCAAGAAAGGGAGAACTTCATAGGGAAACTCTGGGACGAACTTTGCAAGAGAGACAAAATAATGGGCTCAATTCCGTGGAAGAGATTGAGCGAGTTGCATAGGACAGAGCAGTATGGAAAAATTACTTACAGGCCCTATGTACTGTATAATGGTATGAGAAGAATATACATATTATAAGGATATATATTTTTGATTCCCATGATAAGCTGTTTAGCTATTACGTTTCCAGAGTTCTGACTGTTTTGAATGTAACCTGCAGGATATCACAGGTTGGGGTGAAAATGACAGAGGTGTATCATATACATTTGGTGGAGATATAGTGAAGGAATACTTGAGACGATTCAGTTGCAGTTTGATTGCTCGTGCACATCAGGTAAGATTTCATATGAGAAATTACAGTCTTTTTGTTTTTCTTCTTACACTCCATATCGACCTCTTGTTAAACCACTATTTGTGATTTGTATGTGATCTGAGCCTAATGCGATTGTACATTGTGCCAGTTATGCGCCTACAAGTAGGCCCGCACATCTGATTTCTGCGAAGCTTTTTATTTACTAAGGTAGCTTCCCTAGGTCACTACCTCAGTCACCTCGTATGATATAATTACTAGTGAAGATCTGTTAAATATTGGTTACTAAACTGATGTCGTTGCACTCTGGGCGGACCCATAGGTGCTCAGTCTCCCCAACAGATATAGAAGAGTATGCATACTAATGGTTACCGTGGCTTGCTTGTTAAACACACTCCTCACTCTGCCCCTCAGGCATCCAGTTCTACTTGTACAATGGGTAACTCCAGACTGCTTAAATCGCTGGATTGATTCAATATCTATTTTAGTGTCTTCATCCAACAGGCAGTCGCGAAGAGACTAAAGAACATCCCCTTTATCCATCTTCAACTCCCCAACAATCGATGCTGTTAATGCAAACCTTATTTAGTCCACTCTCTCATTGCCGCAAATACCCACATGCCCAGGATAGTAGATCCACATATGCCTCTGGAGGTTAGAAACTTATATAGACGACTCCACTCATACCAAAACCTGCCGTTTTGGATCTTGTGAAGCATCGATTTAGAATCAGATACCACAGCGGCCCTAGTTAACGGAGTTCCAGAGAGCCAATGAAGGGCAGTAGTAACTGCCGCAACCTCTATCCTCATGCTGGAAGTAGTTGTCCTGTAAATTCCACTTCGCTAAATATATGAGTGAGCAGATACAATTTGTCATTGCTTGTGTGATTCTTGGGTAAGCTTTATAAAGAAATTACAAGTCTTAGACTGAGCACTGCTAATCTTTTCACTTTACCAACTATTCAAGTCAATGTTTAAAAGTTGAAGCAGAAGAAGTACTGCTTGTTAGTGTCATAATCTTGATCTGTGACTTCGCTGTGTGTGGCCGGGGCTCTCAAGGGGAGCAAAGAATAGTAACACTGCAACCTACAAGGCATGTAGTAAGAGACGACTGAGGTATGGGTCTAGGAAACCTACCCCTAGTAAATAAAAAGTGTTATAGAAAACAGTTGTGCTGGCTTACTTGTAGGCAATGAAAAATCTGGCCAGCAATGGCAGAATGCAGGAGGGCCATTCAGAATCAGGACTGTTTGATTCTGGAAACGACTTTTCTAGCGCATTTTCACCATGTTTGGTCGGGTATTTTCCAGTTTTGTTTGCAGAGCTACTGAGTTAGTGCTTGAGCAACGCTGTGAGCTATGAATGTTACATGGAATGCTTTTGCTGTGTCAACCGTGCGTTTGTTGTGGGTATTCAGGAATGGCGGGCAGCGGTTATGACAGACCGACTCAATCTGCCATATGCAGTGGTATTGCGTATGTAGAAAGCTGGATTTTGTCGTGATTGATGTTCCCTTCAACATGAATTGCAATTCAAGTGATTAACAGTTTTGTGTTGACACCTTTGCGATGGCCATATGCATTTATGCGGTGAAAATTTGCTTTTGTGGCGTACAGCTGTTTCATTCTGGAATTAGTTCACAGGAGACAGTTGTTAGCATTTAGTGTGATTTTCGTTGGCACAGGAACGGAGAAATTATGGGGTGACCCGTTGCAGTGAAGTTAGAACCGTACATATGAACTATGAACTTGTAGGCGCATAACGGGGACAACATACAATCATTCTTAGGCCTCAGATCACATACAAATCACAAAGAGTGGTTAATAAGTGGTTGATATAGAGCGTTCGAAGACGAAGATATGTGACTTAATGCCGTAATTAATACTGTTTGTACATTTGCTACCGTAATATATGCATCCACTATTTAACCACTATGCATCAACTATGCATCCACTGTGCATTTAAAATGCATCCACAATGCATCCTCTATGCAACCACTATGCATCCACTATTTAACCACTATGCATCTACTATGCAACCACCATGCATTCACTGTGCATTTAAAATGCATCCACAATGCATCCTCTATGCAACCACTATGCATCCACTATTTAACCACTATGCATCCACTGTGCATTTAAAATGCATCCACAATGCATCCTCTATGCATTCACTATGCAACCACCATGCATCCACTGTGCATTTAAATCATCACTATTTGCCCACTATTTTCCACTATCCATCACTATGCATCCTATCAACCACTATGCAACTACTATGCATCCACTGTGCAACCACTATGCATCCACTATGCATCCACTATGCAACCACTATGCATCCACTATGCAACCACCATGCATCCACTGTGCATTTAAAATGCATCCACTATTTGTCCACTATTTTCCACTATCCATCACTATGCATCCACTATGAAACCACTATCAACCACTATGCATCCACTGTGCAACCACTATGCATCCACTATGCAACCACTATACATCCACTATGCAACCACTATGCATCCACTGTGCAACCACTATGCATCCACTATGCATCCACTATGCATCTAATGACTTCATATCTTCATTTTCTTGCAGGTTGTGGAAGATGGCTATGCATTTTTTGAGAAACGAAAAGTAGGTTCTTATTTGCATTCTTTTTTTAAACTTAGTTTTTAATTTTTAAATTTGTATAATATCACTTATCAGCTACAGAGGTAGAACATACACTGCTTTGATAATATCACTTGTGAACTATATATTGTTAATTAAAATATAGATCATGCCCCTGATCCTTAGTACAATCCAGCCAAACAATATACATATATAATATAGTTTAGAATGCTCTCTCCATTAGCTATGCAATATAAATATATTCTTCTCCATCCTTCACCCCTAGGGAGGTATAGGACTGTAACCAATGTCTTTCAAGTCCTCCAATCCAAGACCATGTTTTCTGGATCTCTCCACTCTCCCCCCCATTTTCTTGCATTCTGTCTCCAACTTCTTCTCCCTCGAGTGGCGAGCTATGAATTTTCATGTTTGTGGTTTCTGTAGCTCTCTAGTGTTTTTACGGGATGGAGTGGCTAGCCCCACTCCCAACTTTCTTAGTTGCCTCTTGCCACATGCGTGACAGGTAACAGTGGTTCTATTCTTTACACCCTAATTTGAGCCCTGGTAACCACATTACGGGCATAGAAATATATATATAGTTTAGAAATGCACTCTCCATAGAAATATTTGTGTACAGATCAACATTAAAATTCTATTCTCAGCTTGTAACCATATTTAGTGCTCCCAACTACTGCGGTGAATTTGATAATGCTGCAGCTGTAATGATTGTTTCTGAAGATTTGACATGTTCTTTTAAAATCCTTAAGGTAAGTCTGTCTGACATTGTTAGAAGTGACCAGCATGTTAAAATTTTATTGACTGATTTTTTTTTTTCCAATCCAGAAGCACTTGAGCTTTCATCTCTTGCCGGTGCCATTGACATCGTAACGTCGGTGCCACAAACACCGTAAATCTGGAGAAACTGTGGCTTTTCTGCCAGCCTGCGGAATTGCACCAGCACTCACAGGAAGCTTGTCACTTATCGCCCAACACGCTACAAACACACTGGGCATGCAGGCTTATTGACTGATATAGACAGAATGAACTAGTCACGACAGAGATGAAGTGTCTACGCAGAGTGCTGGGGGTATCAAGAAGAGGCCGTTTTAGAAATGAGGAAAACAAATGGGCACAACATCAATAACGAACTTCATCAAGAAACAACAAATTAAATGTTTTACTCAGATACAGTGGATACAAAGCAAACACTCGTCCAAGCAAAAGGTGGACCACTGAATAAACAGAGACAGGAAAAGACACCAAGTATGAAGCCTATTCTAGAAATGTCTTCTTATCCTGGCACTGTGAAACAAAACAGGATTAGAAAAAATAGAAGAAAGAAAATATACATAATCTTATACCTCTGATGTTTACACGCACAATCACTGCCGCTTCCCAGCATACACTTCTGTCATCAGCTACATTCATGTATGTTTTCTGTCATCAGCTACAGTCATGTATGTTTTCTGTCATCAGCTACAGTCATGTATGTTTTCTGTCATCAGCTACAGTCATGTATGTTTTCTGTCATCAGCTACAGTCATGTATGTTTTCTGTCATCAGCTACAGTCATGTATGTTTTCTGTCATCAGCTACAGTCATGTATGTTATATTTAATTCTATCTGTAATTGTTGGTTCTATGTTGATACATGCATGTAATCTTCTTCTTTGCGTTCATTCTTTACAATAAATTTTAATCACTCTTTGTGATATGTTTGATCTTTGCCAAGAACGTGTATACGTTGCAGATTGGTTTGGTAGGCCCCTAAACTCATAGACTTGTACACATTTAGGACACGTGCATCCGATTTCAGCCAAACCTCCTTAGTTGCCTCTTACGACATGCGTGGCTGGTAACAGTGGTTCTATTCTTTACACCCCAAATTTGGGTTTAACCACTCAGACGATACATGTAGTAATAAGAAGTAATAATGGTCTCAGAAACATATATTCCGGTTGTACCGTTATACTTTACAAAATGTCTGCAAGCAATTTATTCAAACCGTTCTATCCTGGAGAATTCGTTCAGTCTCTTCTGTGAAAGTGAGTCCGATGTTTCTCACCACTCTCAGTAAAAGTTGTTTCTGGGTTACTCTAGGGTGTCCTTTCTTTCTTTAACCATTCCTCCCACTTCAAAGCCTGCTTTGTGACTCATTGATCATTTCTTCTCTGCATATGCCCAACATATCTGTATCTTCTCTTTCTTATAACAGTTACTAGTGGTTTATCAGACATTTCTCTGATGTCATCACCTCTCTGGAATTTGTCCTATTTATGTTCATTATTTTTCGCAGACATCTATTTTCAAATGCACTTGACTTGCGTTCGATTCCTTTAGTCACTTTCCAACTCTCACTGACATAAGTTAGTGTTGAGATAACATTGTAATTGAAAATTCGTAATTTAGTTTTAACCCTTTAGCTGCTAAGGACGTATATTTACGTTTTCCCCATTCACATGTCTGTTATTATCTCTCCTCTGTGGGCTAAAGACATGTTAACATGTTATACATTGCTACTGTCACTGCTATAGGCATACATTCACGTTTGTAACCTAGAAACAAGGAGTAGCTATTATTCAGCCTTCAGAAAGTATGTAGCAGCGAAAGGGTTAAAGCTATATAACTTGCAGTTCCATATTTTATTAAGTTGGTGAAGACTACAGTGTTTTTATTATCCCTTTGTCCTGTTTAGCTAAATTTTGTCTATGATTAAAATGTTTTTATCATGTGCAAAAAGTATACACTTGACTGAAATAATAATTTTTTTTATTCCACAGCCAATGTCACTTGAGGCTTCAAAGCCCATTCCTTCTAAGGGCAAAGTAAGATGAGGTGTAATACCAAACCAAAGAAATGTTGAAGTAATAGATTGCTCACTGTCATTGTCAATTTGCACACAACGCTCAACTCAACTAGATAAGTAATGCTTCTATATTGTAATAACATTTGGGGATTTCAATTATCAAATTACCAAAATCAATTTAAAATCCAATCCATGTATTAGTTACACAGAATCGTGGCCTCCGATAACATACTGCCGACGATCTAAGGTAAAAATTCTCGGAAATCACCACCATCGCATGACCTCGCATTCCAGTATTATTAGAAAAAGAGAAATTCATTTTAAAAACAATACAACATACTAAATCAAGGTTATATTATGTAACAAATTAAGTTAAATACTAAGGAATATCAGTATTATTAATATTTTTCATCAATAAATAGCCATGGACTCGTAGAATTGTGTAAAATTGTAGAAAACCTTACAGTGTTCTATCAAACACTAATAAAAACCAGCCCCCATTAAACAGGAATTTTGGTTTTTCCATCTCAGCTAGTCAGCCTTATGTTGCCGGGGGCCACACACAGAATATATTTTGATTTTAATTTCTGAGCAAGAAAAATGTATCTACCAAAACTACTTACTTATAGGTAGTGAGATGGTCATTATTTAGAGATGTAGAACTTAACACTCTTTTGTAGCCAAGCTCAGGATTCTGTAAATGTTTGGTTGGTAAGTTTAACATGTAACTTTGCTGACTTCATCACAATTTGTCCAGACTAACAACAAATGTAGTAGTTTTAACACTTTCACTGCCACCCATTTTTCAACCAAGTCTGGCTCACTGCCACGCTATTTCTTGGTCATGATCAGTTTTCAGGGTGATAATTTCAAAAATCATAAAAAATCAACTCATAAACCTAGGACTTTGAGACTACGAGATAATGTTTATATGAATGAGCTACTGACCTGTCTGTGTATAGTATATTCATAATCTACCTACAACTACTGTTGATGTCGCTCCTCATATCTATCTACAGTATGATAAGCCCCCATTTTCAAGGTGGGGTCCATCACTTACTTGTGTACTCCTGGGAATATCTGCTATTAATCTATAAACATCGCCACTTGAATCAAGGTCCAAATTTATATCACATCCAGAGCACGTTTTATCACTATCACTGGAATCAGAGTCATTTTAGACCTGACTATCATCAGCTACATCGCTCATTTTGAAAATCTTTGTTTACTTACAAAAATCATGAAAAATTCGCTCAAAATCGGACTTATTGTATTTTTGCAGCACGTACACTAGATCCGCAATTTTGGAGAACTCTTCTGAACAATACGGAAGTAGTGCACCATGTAATACCGGTGTACGGTCAGCGAAACTCCCCATGAAAAAGAGACGTACTCCTGGACGAAAAAGACGTAACCCGGACGACAAAAGTCGATCGCGGTAGTGAAAAGGGTAACTTTCACCGACTTTTGTCTTCGGTGGCAGTGAAAGTGTTAAAGTGATGATGAATATATAGGACATTTCTGATCTATTATCAAATGTTGTAAAATGTTGTAACACAGTTTGAGCAGTCTAATCTTTCATTCTCTGTTTTGGTATACATAATGTTTTACTGAACCTTTGAAATCTCATGTTTTATATATATTAGAAGCTTCCATTTATTTTAACTGCAAGTACAGAAGGGTGCTTCTTATGGCTGTACACAACTAACGGCTACATTTGTGTTCCACGTATGTGCTGTCGTATGGCATCATTTGATCCAGTATCCATTTATATGCTGTCATGTATGTGCTGTCTTATGGAGATATTTGATCCAGTATCCACATATGTGCTGTCGTATTGAGATAGTTGATCCGGTAACCATATATGTGCTGTCACGTGGATATTTGATCCGGTACCCACATATGTTCTGTCATATTAAGATATTTGATCTGGTATGATATTTAATGTGTGAGAGAGTCAGTCAATTTTTTTTTAATGTATGTTTTCAATGAGGATACTCATTGACATTTTTGTTTTGGGATTTTTTTCCACAAGTATATTAAGTTAATCACTGACAAATCAAAATAGTATATTAGTATTTTAACAATTTGATCAGTATTTTTAGTGATTATCTGGACAATTCTCACTGGCTGTTTGATAAATCTATTTAGGCGATCAGATATAGTAAAATAGATGTACTGCTGTTGAATATATCTTTCTGCATGAGGGTGTTCCTCTTGTCATTATCTGTCAAAATGAGCTCTTGAAATCAGTAATATATTTGCTGTATAGAAATCTGGGAGGATAAGATTAGCATCTTCTTCGAACGCTCCATATCGACCACTTTGTGTGATCTGTATGTGATCTGAGCGATTTGTGCACTGTACCAGTTATGCGCTTACTATTAGGCCAGCACATTCGAATTCTGCGATGCTTTTTATTTACTAGGGTAGCATCCCTAGAGCCTACATCAGTCGTCTCTTACAACATGCATTGTAGGTTGCAGTGGTACTATTCTTTGCTTCCCTTGCGGGCCCCGGCACTACGCAGGCATAAGATTAGCATTGTCAGACTTCAAATACTAACTGGTCTGGAAGACATAAATCAAGAAACACAAAAGAGTTGTTGTCAATAGATTGGTCATGTCTTCAGAATGAGAAAAGAAAGGCGGCCAAGTCATGCAAATGAGTGAACACCGCAAGGACAGGGGCAAAAAAGGGAGACCTAATGGTCAAATTGAGCGAAAATTTATGTTTTTGTTTTTTGTCTCAACGTTTTGTGCCCTTGGGCATGATGAGGACCAATGATGATAGAAATCTTATTTTGAGAAAACCCAAGAGAATATAACAAGAAGGGCTCTTTCCTGGAACCTGCAGTGACAGCAAAAGAGAATAAAGCCTAGAAATATATGGAGGCAAAGATTAACGATATACGTAACATCTGCTGCAAGAGATAGCTAAAGATATAAAGACTTGGCATGAGTTGGTTGAGGGCGTATACCCTAACTTGGGTTAAAAAGGCATAAGAGAAAGAGAGAAGAGATAGAAATCTTGAAGGCAAAATATTTCAAATAAAAGTACTGTATAATAATAATAATAATTCCTCTCGTACCGTTACATAGGGCCTGCAAGTAATTTCTCCATACCGCTCTATCCTGGGCAACTCGCTCAATCTCCATGGAACTGAGACCGATATTTCCTGCCTCTCTCAGCAAAGTTCGCTTCAGGGTCTCCTTAGGTCGACCTCTCTTTCTTGAACCCTTTGCATCCCACTTCAATGCCTGCTTTGATATTCTTTGATCATTTCTCCTCAAGGTGTGCCCAACATATCTCCATCTTCTCTTTCTTATAACAGTTGTCACTAGTGGTTGACCAGACATGTCTCTGATTTCATCACTTCTCCTGAATTCTGTATACACAGTTTAAATGATAATAATAGTACTGTGTCACTTCTGTATACATTTCAAGACATTTATTTCTAGATGTGGTTCTATCAAGCAGTCTTTCACAGAAGACAGTCTAATTATAAAACAGACTTGCCCTAGTGGTTACCGGGGCCCAAATGGGGTGTAAAGAATAGAACCACTGTTACCTGCTACGCATGTCGTAAGAGGCGACTAAGGAGATTTGGTTGAAATCGGATGCATGTGTCCTAAACGTGTAGAAGTCTATGCATTTAGGGGCCTACCAAACCAATGTGCAATGTATACACGTTCTTGGCAAAGATCAAACCTATCACAAAGAGTGATTAACTCTTTCCACGCTTTAAGCCGCACACTGCGCCACGGCGAAAGTCCGTTGCACGCTTTAAGCCGCACACTGCGCCATAGAGTTGCTTCCCCTATAAGAAGTCTTTCTAGTTTTACTTCTACTGGTTTACTTATACTACTTTTCAACCTTGTTATTCTATTGAGGTGTCCAGTTTTCTTCAATTTAGTATATAATAATATATATATGTTTATTTATTGACGAGTAGTTGGGATCGTAATTAAAATTTTTTTTTTTACTTCCCTTGAATTAACTGCTTAAAAAATTGAGAAAATAAATGGGCGTGGAAAGAGTTAAAATTGGTTGTAAAGAACGAACGCAAAGAAGAAGATAAAACAGACTTGCGTTAGAAAGATTATTAAACTCTAAATGTTTACTATGCTTAAAATTATGGAACAGCCTCCCCCCTCCTCTTTTCACAAACATTTAACCACTTAAATAACAAAAAAATAGTTTAAAATCACCTTCGATTTATGTGATTGATAAACTATTTTATTAACTGTGATGTATTCACCATTTTCAATTCTTCAGCACACATCTATAATATTTATTTTGGGCAAGTTACAAATGTTTTATCAATTTTTATCTTCTTATTAACGGCCATTGTTTGCACTTTATTATATCGCTGCTATCAGTGGCGGCTCGTCATTAAGAGCCTACGGGGCCGGGCCCCACCAAAATTAGTGTAATGTGTATTTTTTAAATAAATTAAAATATAACCTAACACAAAACCATGATTTTTCCGAAAATGTTTGTCTGGCCCCACCAACAAAATGATCACGAGCCGCCACTGGCTGCTATATTCACCAAAGTTGATCGTCAAGTAAACAAAAATTATTTCATGTATTTTAATCATGTTGACAAATCTAGTCAGTTTGCTGAATCTTGTTTTATTTCATATTTGTTAATCTATGTTTGCGTTGCACATTTGTTTTTTAATATTAATTCCCCAGCTCTGCCTCACATTTGAAAGATATTCAACAAGAGCTACAGGATATTCACTACTTTTCAATCTGATTTGAAACTTTATTTCAAAAGTAACATAAGCTTATTCTATTCTTTTTGCAGTCAGTCTAGTCTAGTCGTCGGATCATCACCACTGCACATCGAACCAATTAGTCCATAAGTGCTCTGATCTCCCCTCAGTATTTCCCTCAGCGTGTGGCGACTAACGACACCAGTTCTTTGTTGGTTTTGCAGTCAGAGTAGATCTAGTACAATCTTCACATTAGATTGTTGACAGTACCAAATCTGTTACATTTTCTGTTTCTTGACTTGGTGATACCTTCTTTTCTCTCTCTGCCTTTTTAACCCGGAATGAGGCATAGGCCCTCAACCAACTCACGCCAAGTCTTCCTACCTCTAGCTATCTCCCGCAGTTCTGCCTTATATTGTTGATCTCTGCCTCCAAATCTTGTCTCCATGTATTTCTAGACCTCCCTTTCTTTTGCTGTTCCTGTGGGTTCCAAGAAAGGACCCTTCTTGTTATATTCCCTCTGGTTTTCTCAGTGTGTCCTATCCAGCGCCTTTTTTTTTTTAACTTCTTGCTTCACTTGAATCTGTCTTGTTCTCTCCATAAGTTCCTCATTTGTTATACTATCATACCATCTCAGTCCCTCTATTCTGTCTTGTTCTCTCCATAAGTTCCTCATTTGTTATACTATCATACCATCTCAGTCCCTCTATTCTGCACACACACCAATGATGAATGTTTGCAATTTATGCGTTATTATTTTAGTCGTTCTCCATGTTTCTGACCCATACAACAGAACTGCTTTAACATTTGAGTTAAATATCCTAATTTTTGTTCTAGATTTGATTTCTTTAGACTTCCATATGTTTCCCAGTGCAATGAAAGCTCCTCTTGTCTTCTGCATTCTTATTTTGACATCCCTGTCTGTTCCACCCTCTTTGTCTACATTGCTGCCCAAGTATGTGTATAATTCTACCTCTTGAAGTGGGATTTCACCCAGGGAGATTGGATTGTCATTTGCTTGGTTAATTCTCATTATCTTTGTTGTTCCCTTATGAATGTTTAGTCCTAGTTATTGGGATCTTTGATCAAGTGTGTTTAGCTGATCCTGTATCTGATTGTGTGAATGGGACAGAAGGGCAATATCATCAGCAAAGTCCAGATCTTTTAGCTGCTCTGCGATACCTTCTTACTGACAGTTATTTGTTCACCTCTTGATATTTAGGTTTTAAGGCTTTGATCAGCTGCCACACTATACAGTTTAATGTGGTTTTTTTTTTGGTTCCAATCAGCAGCCACACTATGTTATGTGTTTTTAGTCACTGAATCATCATCATGACACTCCGGGCAGACCCATAGGTGCTCAGTCTCCCCAACAGATGTTGAAGAGTATGCATATTGATAGTTCCTGTGGCTCACTGGTTAAACATGCTCCTATCTCTGTCCCTCAGGCATCTAGTTCAACTTGTACAATGGGTGACTCCAAACCTCCTTAAGTCGCTGGATTGATTCAACATCTATTTTTGGTTACAATCAAGGTTATGTTATGCGATCGACGTCACGGCACATTGGGCATTCCCATGCATGCTCTGTCCTCCGCTGCAGCAGCCATCCTAAAGTCCATTTGCTCACCATACCCATGAGAAGTTGATTACTATATCTTCTCTCTCTACCACGAAGACGACACTGTCTGGCATGTCCACACTTAACGCCTAATTCTCGAACTCGTTCCAGTGTCTGAGACGTGCCCATGTCATATAAATGAGAGCGTACAATAAATGGCCACGCTATCTAATGTGTTTTGTCTGGCAATGATCAATGACTGAGTTATCATTCTATTGTATGTCTGTTCAAAATATTTCCTATTACAAGCGACTTCTGAAGAGAAACAATATTAACACATCTTTACACTGATTCAGCACATTCTTCCTCACCATTTTACAGTGTCATCCCAGATGCCGTAGAAATATTATTCTCCATAATTGCTTGCCTCAGTGCTATTATTTAGTTAGTTATGATGTTCTTTCGGTCATGAAGTTAACTTTAGTGGACCAGGGCAACATGATTTTACAAGCCATTTGTTTCAGAATAAATAATCGTCCTTAACAGAAAGTATGTGAATCCTGGTAAAAGTGTCAAACCAAAGCTCATAGTGGTGTTTGGTACACAAAGTTAAGCTGTTTGGTAAATTCTTCATTTTCCTCTCAGTTGTGACAGTGTACTTTGTCATATTCATCCCCAGTTGTCGTCACAGTGTACTTGTGTCATATTCATCTAGTTTAAGTATCAACAAATGAAGACTATGCCCTTCTTTTCTTTGTGCAATACCATCTCTCATTGAGTACCTTCTCATTAATTATCCTTACTGTCCACAGTGTTGTGAATATTCTTCTATCAAACCACATCGCCTACAGTGAACTAATATTGACATTGTCCATAATTCACTTCATTACAACAGGATTAACTATACACAACACTACTACTAATCCTTCTAGTTCTCAGTGGAACATAGATACGTCTGCTTGACATAGCACTGAACAATCTTGAACTTTTATTAGCAAGGACATGTTGCAAAGGGATATGTTTTTTTAACTCTTAGTGGACAAGGACAAAAGCCATGTTTTTAGAATAAAAAACGCCCTTTAGTGTGGCTTCTGGTAAAAAGGCACCCAACACAAATCCACATAGTGTGACATTTAGTCCACAAAGAGTTAATGGACCAGAATTCTATCGTTTAATCGATTCTGCATGCTCTCATTGTTAAATCTGTTAGTTTAGCAGCACATGAAATTCAAAGAAGAAAGTTCTGAGAATAAAATACATTTTGATGTATACATGAAGGAGTGTGTTCGAAAAAACATACAAGACAAAAATAAATAATTCCTCTCGTACTGCTATACGTTATATGTTACACAAGACAAAAATACATTATTTAAAACATTTTCTTTTGTGGGTGGCGGTGGAATATTACATACTATTAAAACTGATTTTAAAATAAATCTTTCATTTTTTCCAGTTATCATTATGATAATATGATACACAACAATGCAATAAATGTTTCATATTTTGAAGTTATCATTACGATTATTAAATACACAAGTCTAATAAATGTTTGTTTTTTCAGTTAATATTGTGATAAATTAATACACAGTCCAATAAATTGTTTCAGTTTTCATTGTGATAATTTAATACACAAACAGTCCAATAAATGTGTTTTTTTTCAGTTAATATTGTGATAAATTAATACACAAACAGTCCAATAAATTATTTCAGTTTTCATTGTGATAATTTAATACACAAACAGTCCAATAAATGTTTGTTTTTTCAGTTAATATTGTGATAAATTAATACACAAATAGTCCAATAAATGTTTGTTTTTTCAGTAATTATTGTGATAAATTAATATACAAATAGTCCAACAAATTGTTTCAGTTTTCATTGTGATAAGTTAATACACAACAGTCCAATAAATGTTTCATATTTTGAAGTTATCATTACGATAATTTAATACACAAATCGGTCGATAAATCTTTCAGTTTTTCCAGTTATCATTATGATAATTTAAGGGGGGACTCTGGTCTGGAATTTTGTCCCCGTTGTTTTCATATTAATGTAGAATTTGTATAACAATTTTGAGAGATGATGACTTAGTAGAGTAGAAAAAGGTTATTTTACAAAAATATGTCAACGCGTTGCCATGGAAATACAAAATGGCCGCCAAACACATTTCAAATCCAGAAGGCTCTGAATCTTATGAATTCTGTTTTCACTCTAAGATGAGCAATTGTAATATCTAAAATATTACACAAGCTTTTTAGGATATATTAAATATTACATTTTAAATAAATTTTGGGTAAACACACCTCCAAAATTAGGTCATAAAAAACTTTTTTTGGGGGTGTTTTTACCAAAAAAATCATATTTAATATATCCTAAACAGCTCGTGTAATATTTTAGCTATTACAATTGCTCACCTTAGAGTGAAAACAGAATTCATTAGATTCAGAGCCATAGGGATTTGAAATTGTGTGTTTGGTGACCATTTTGTATTATTTCCATGGCAACACTTTTGACATTTCTTTTAAACTAACCTTTTTCTACTCATCTAAGTAATAATCTCTCAGAATTGTTACAGAAATTCTACATTAATATGAAAACAAGAAAATATTTATTGACCCTCATATTCGAATCCCCCTCAATACACAAATAGGTCGATAAATCTTTGTTTTTCCAGTTATCATTACGATAATTTACTACACAACAGTCCAAAAAATGTTATAAGTTTTTTCAGTTATCATTATGGTAATATAATACACAACAGCGCAATAAATTGTAGTTTTTTTTTGAAGTTATCGTTGTGATAATTTAATACACAAACAGGTCAATAAATGGTTCACATATTATTGGAGCACAGTATTGTTGCTTTTTCTTTTTCTTTTTAAGTTTTACAATTTATATTGGCAGCTCTTGAATTTTGTTGCTAAATTTATTTGTTTATAAATCTCATTTGAGAATAGCATTTTGTTGTTGTTGAATTAATCTGAACTTGCTCTGAGCATAAGTTGTGACTTTTCTACCAAGATTCCATATCTGGACACTTTTATTGTCTATCATTCATATTGACAAGATGAGCCCACTTATATATATATAATGTATGAAAGAAAAGCACATGTAGACTAAATGTGTATGTTATTTAGCATGGCCATTGAGTCATTTGTATGTACCGATTCGTCCCCGCCAGTAATGGCTGACACATTCCGTTTCTGAGATCTTTTTTTGGGGTTTATTCTCTAGACAGTTGCAGTCCCATGCTGCGAGATCAGTCTTCCCGGGTTTGTCTTACTCTTGGTGACTTCAGTCTTCTGTCGCCGGGCTCACCAACAGGCTTTTATGCAGGGTGTGATTCCTGGACACTATAGTTTAATCCTAAATACTTAAGGGAACGTGTCATAGAAGTAGTAGAAGAAAAGGATGTCCTCAAGGAGAGAGAGGATGAATGCTATTTGTCCCATAGCTATGGGTTGGTTGCAGCCACAGCATTTACCACTCACCAGTGGGTTCTACACTGTCACCTTATGAGGCTTAACCTGCTCCCCTTTTGGTCTGGCCTTTCACCTTCAGTCTGTCTGGCTTGGTTAGACCTGCCAGGAATTAAAGACTCCCGCCAACATAGCCTGAAGGATCGTAAAAAACACACAAACCCTCCAACCACAATAAGGTAGGCTAATGTGGAGGGGTATGTTATTTGATTGGTTTAGTTCCTGCCCTTTGACACCAATGTTGACCAGAGAAATTGCCACAAAAATCTGTTGGCTGTATTCATTTCTTCTGGTTTCATTCCATTCTAGTCCTTTTACAGACTGTTTTACATATAGTCTTTCTAGCAAATTCTGTGGAGAATCTTAGATTTCTTTTTATTTAAACGCTCCATATCGACCACTTTAACTCTTTGTATGTGATCCGAGTCTCTTCTTCTGCATTCTCACTAGATTGGGATTTGGCAGTTCTCTAATCAAAGGCAAGCCGGGTCTGCCTCAGATTATCAGCCACATCATACAGTTTGTCTTGGACGCTAGTGTAAGTGGGCCACCTCTTTCTTCTCAAGTCTGCATACTGGGGACAGTTCTGTAGGATATAATTCCTATGATTTCTGTTTCCCGTTTGTGCCACTCTTCCGCAGTAAGTTTTGGCCACCCTCGTGATGGTGGGTCCAACATTCTTACTGCGTGGCTATATCTCCCGAGGCAGATTGGCGACCGTAGAATCCGTTATCCCATTCCTCATTGTGAGGGTCGTTGCACCATGTTATGCGCCTTACGGCCTTGTGCATCCGTTTACTGCAAGCATTTGTTTCGGTTAGCATTCCCTAGCGGACACGTGCATCCGATTTCAGCCAAACCTCCTTAGTCGCCTCTTACGACATGCGTGGCAGATAACAGTGGTTCTATTCTTTACACCCCAAATTTAGGCCCGTAACCACTCGGCTGATCTAGAGCGATTGTACTTTACAGAGCGCCTACAAGTAGGTCAGCACATCCAAATTCTACTATGCTTTTTATTTACTAGGGTAGCTTCTCTAGGTCCTACATCATTCGCCTCTTACGACATGCCTTATAGGTCACTGTGTTACTATTCTTTGCTTCCCTTTCGTGCCCCGGCACAACACAGACATGTTAGCAAATGAATTAGATTAATAGTTTACTAGTGCAATGTAAACTGTGTGTATTTTGTAAAAGAAATAGGAAAGCTATACTTGATTTAGAAATACACTATGAACACATTTAGAAAACACCAACGCTTTCAGAAGTAGGTTTTAGCATAGCAATTTATACATGGAATAGAACAAGAATCTCATGAAACATAATCATAACAGATGAATTTGTTGATACTTCAAAACAAAACCAACAGACCAAACTTTGATATTCTTGAATGTTCTAATTGGAGTGTGTTATCATTGATACTAATTTCCTTATGTTGTGACACAAGCTTCAATTATACATTTGCCACTAATTCAGTAGGATGACATTTTTATATTTCTGTTATTTCTATGTCAAAACCCGTGACAAAGATTTTTTGTTGGGATTTGTTTTGCATTTAGTATTACAAGTGTGTTATATTTAGTCAAAAAACTGTAATGTCAACATTATATTACAGTGTTCAATGATTATACCATGTTTTATTTGTTTATTTATACAAAAGTGAAATCTTGATTACAATGTGAGAAATGAATGCAAACATGATTACGATGTGAGAAATAAATGAAAACATGATTACGATGTGAGAAATTAATGAAAACATGAATACAATGTGAGAAATGAATGAAAACATGAATACGATGTGAGAAATGAATGAATGCAAACATGAATACGATGTGAGAAATAAATGAAAACATGAATACGATGTGAGAAATAAATGAAAACAAACATGATTATGATGTGAGAAATGAATGAAAACATGAATACGATGTGAGAAATAAATGAAAACATGAATACGATGTGAGAAATGAATAATTGAAAATATGATGTGTGGTAACAAATGAACAGAACATATGAATCTTGAAAACATAAGACTTATTTGTCACTTGATAAAGTCAGGGTTTTCTCTCGTCAGGGATGGATGTGTTTCAATAAAAACTAGAATGCAGTAGATTTTAAAAAGAGAAAAAAAAGTAATTTACTAGCAATGAAGAAAACTGAAATCAAAATGGATTATTTCTTAACTTGCAACAAAATAAACTAAAACTACCAATAATGCATAGATATATATAGGTGGATCAACTCTTTCTTCTGGGACCAAACATCAAACAAAGCAAGTAGTTACAAGCCGAACTGGCATAGAATGGAGAGCGAACCCAGTAAACGCTGGCTGAAACCGGATACGTCGTCGAAGGATAAACACCAGAGCTCCAAATGGTGCTGAATGATGTGATGTAAAAAACCGTTCTTGGCAAAGGCTATTTATATATCACAACAAGAATGATCAAAATGGCAGAAAAAACAGATCGAAGAAGATCCATCCATACAGAATGAGAAATACATGATTAACAGATCTGTTATTAGCTGGTGTAGACAATCTGTTTTTGTCATCTCAAATGCTTGCAAGTTGTTGGGGTCCTTGTTCAAACTTCAGTAACCAAATCTTGGTACTGTTTTTCTTGCCATGTGCATAGTTTCCTGGACCACCAGATGAAGTGATCACTCTGTGGCATGGAATAAGTAGTGCCACAGGGTTTGTTGCCATAGCATGGCCAGCAGCCCTGCATGCCTTCTCATTGCCACACAGCCTGGCCAGATCTTTGTAAGTAACGGTTGTTCCCATCGGTGCTGCTTTTGGCAACAGTTGTAAAGCATGTGCACAGAAGCTATCTGAAATTACATTAAAAAATGACAAGAAATATAAACTATCACATGTAAACAAAATCAACAGATATAAATTGGCTGCTCCCCAACACCCTCATCAACATAACGTGGCTCACCACACCTATCCATTCTATGTTGATTAATAAAATGTTCTCTTCCTCATTCTGATTAGGGATGCAAATTTACACATATGTTCAAAATCATTTATTTAACCTGCTTCTCTCATGGTATTGATGATGTCTGTACTATCTATTGTCTGTCTTTCCCCAACCATAACTATATTGGTCAGGCTATCTACTCACACATTACTGAACACGCCTGCAAGGCCCGGTGCAAAAATAAACAAGTTAGGTCTACTAGGGGTGTGATTTCGTTTTGAACAACACAGTGATAGAACACAGCAACAACCGTATCAAATATTATAAGGAAACGAAGGTGGAAATATTTAGGTCATTTTCTTAGATCAGACGAAAAGAGAATTAAATCGGCAAGTCCTTATATGGTCACCAGTTGGGAAAAGAAACGTGGAAGACCTAAGACCACTCTTCGAAGAACAATCCTACAAAAAGTAAACTATTGGGATGTAAAACCATACAAGATCTCCAACTGCTAGCAACGAACCGCATCATATGGAGATCTAAAACCTCTGCCCTATATGTGCGCCCTTGGCACGAAGGAACTAACTAACTTGAACTGACCTAACTAACTAAGTAAGTAACTAGTGGTGTATTCCAAGCCATTCTTGTCTTATATCTTCTTCTCTCAACTCCCCTTGAAACATAAGCCATCAATAAATTCCCTCCAACCAGATCTGTCCTGAGCAAGCCAGTTTAGTTCCTTCTAGTCTCTTTTCTGTCCACAGTTTGTCTCCATAGGTTTTCCCTACATCTCTTGCCTCCTGGATTCCATTTCTGAGCCACATGTGAATGTCTGGTTTTCTGCATTTTACTTGTCTTATACAGGGTGTTCAAGATAAAAGTAGCCCAATTGACTAATAAACGCCTTTAAATTGGGCTACTTTTATGCTGAACACCCTATATAATAAGCCAAACTTTTCTTGAGCATTATTCATTCAAGTTGCTCACTATTTCAATAATTTCATTAATAATAATAATCCCTCTTCTACCATTATACATTACATAGGGCCTGCAAGTAATTTCTCCATACCGCTCTATCCTGGGCAACTCGTTCAATCTCCTCCACGGAACTGAGACCGATATCTCTTGCATCTCTCAGCAAAGTTCATTTCAGGGTCACCTTAGGTCGTCCTCTCTTTCTTGAACCCTTTGCATTCCACTTCAATGCCTGCTTTGATATTCGTTGATCATTTCTCCTCAAGGTGTGTCCAACATATCTCCATCTTCTCTTTCTTATAACAGTTGTCACTAGTGGTTGACCAGACATTTCTCTGATTTCATAACTTCTGAATTTGTTCCATTTTATATTCATTATTTTCACAGACATCTATTTTCAAATGCATTCAACTTGCTTTCTATATCTTTAGTCATTTTCCAACTCGCTGGCATATGTTAGGATTGATACAACATTTGAATTGAAAATTCATAATTTAGTTTTAATACTATATAACTTGCAGTTCCATATTTTATTTAGACTTTTAAAAGCTGATGTTGCTTTGCCAATTGTATCATAATTTCTTTTTAACATTTCCTGTGCAATCAAAGTTGCTACCTAAATAGGTGAACTGCTCTGTTATTTTTATCATTTTAGATTCCAGGGTGATATCTGCATTACTTGTCATAGGTGTCTTCAGTATAATTTCATTAATAACTTCTGATAAAATATTGAAGTTTCAGTCATAAAAATAATGTTTACTTTAGAAATGAACATGGCACATTGTGGTTAATGCTCTTGCTTTCTAGACAGGTGGTCTTGGTTTGATCACCATCTAGAGTTAATTTTTTAGAATAAACAACTCTCGAGTCAGCCCAGCCTCAATTTGGTAACAGAAACGCTAGGAATAAAAGAATTGATGAGCTGTCACTCAATGGGAGAATACAAGATGACTATAACAGTGATGTTGGTTAAAGAAAAATATGGACCTAATACTATCCCTTAAAATACCACATGGTATGAAAACATGTTGTTGGCTTGACTTTTACTAGACAAGAATGTACAGAATCGTTACCGAGTCGGTATCATAGCACTCCAGACAGACACATAAGTGTTCAGTCTTTCGCAAACAGATCGCAAACAGATCAAATGGTATATATGCTGATCGTCCCTGTGGCTTGGTGGTTAAATACACTCCCCATTCTGCTTTTCAGGCATCTAGTTCTGCTGGTTATTGGTTACTAAACTGACATCATTGCACTCCGGGCAGACCCATAGGTGCTCAGTCTCCCCAACAGATATCGAAGAGTATGCATACTGATGGTTCCTGTGGCTCGCTGATTAAACACACCTCTCACTCTGTCTCTCAGGCATCCAGTTCGACTTGAACAACGGGTAACTCCAAACTGCCTAAATCACTTGATCGATTCAACATCAATTTTAGTGTCTTCATCCAACAGACAGTCGCGAAGAGACCGAAGAATATCCCCTTATCCATCATCAACTCCCCAACAATCGATGCTGTTGATACAAGTCTGTCCGCTCTCTCATTACCGTAAACACCCTGCTGGTAGAATGCGTAATTCCAAAGTCCACAAATTGCGGTATAGATTCAATATCAATTGCAGTGTCCCCATCCAACAGGTAGTCATTGACCAACAAAAGCGCCCGTATGGTGCTGGGGCCACAAGGGGAAACAAAGAATAGTACCACTGCAACCTATAAGGCAAGTCATAAGAGGTGACTGAGGTAGGGGCCTAGAGAAGCTACCCTAGTAAACAAAAATCACAGCAGGCATCGGATGTGCTGGCCTACTTGTAGGCGCATAACTGGCACAGCGTACAATTGCTCTTAGGCTCAGATCACACAGCGTAGTTAACAAGTGATCGATATGGAGCTTTCGAAGAAGAACGCAAGGACATCCCAACTATCCATCTTAAACTTCATTATGATTGGTGCTGTTGATGTAATACTGTCTGCTATCTCATTACTGCATTTTAAAATCAGGGAAAGATAATTACTATACTGCAATGTACCTGAAGCAATGAATAATTATAAAGTTACCTGTCTTGACTACTGAGCTGCACAAAGGAGGAAGATCTGAGCTTGCCACCCTGTATGTGAAGTAGTTCTTCAGCCAGATAAAGCACTTGTTTGCAGGGTCACAATCTACAAGATTTCCATCTTTCTGTCCTGGTTTAAGCAGCACAGGCCGCCTGCAGATAAACATCTAATGTATTCACTATCATGGATTAACACAATCATTGTTGTTCTTCTTCAAACATTCCACATCGACCACTTGTTAACCACTCTGTGTAATTTGTATGTGATCTGAGACTAAGAGCGATTGTACATTGTGCCAGATATGTGCCTACAAGTAGGCCAGCACATCTGATGTCTGCTTTTTATTTACTAGGGTAGCTTCCCTAGGTCCTACCTCAGCCGTCTCTTAAGACATGCCTTGTAGGTCGCAGTGGTACTATTCTTTGTTTCCTTCGAGCCCTGACACCACACGGGCAAATCATTTGTTCAACATCATGGATTAACTCTTTCCACACTTTAAGCCGCACACTGCGCCATAGAGTTGCTTCCCTATAAGAAGTCTTTCTAGTTTTACTTATACTATTTTACTTCTAACCTTGTTATTCTATTGGGTTGTCCAGTTTTCTTCAATTTAATATATAATAATATATATATGTTTATTTATTGACGAGTAGTTGGGATCGTAATTAAAATTTTTTTTAACTTCCTTGAATTAACTGCTTAAAAATTGAGGAAATAAATGGCGTGGAAAGAGTTAACACAATCATCTGTACAACATGCGTATAATCATGTCAACCAGAATTTTGCTATGTGAAATAGATTATCTTGGACATCTACTTCACTTGTACTGGGACATAAAATTGAAGGTCCATATACCAAAATAAGCTGAAATTAAAATTACATTCTGTTCTAATATTGAACTGTAAACATAACATTAACTTTGTCTCATTGCCACTTACATCATGAAGTATCATGGGAAGTTAAAATTAACTAAAGGTAGAAATGTGTTGCATATACATGAAATGATATAGCTATTAAAGAAAATACACATATCTGAAAGCAGTTTTGCTAAATGAACATAAAATCTATCATTTTATTTTCCCACTGAGTGATGGTCAATCTATTCTTTTCTTCTCACACTGAATGACGTCCCATCTATTCTTCTAATCCCCCACCCCCTCCCAGAGTGACAGTCCATCCATTCTTCTAACCTCCTACTTGAGTGACAATCTATCTAATCCTTCATTACAGTATATTCCCTGTTAGTGATGATCTTTTAAATGTCATCTCAAAACACAAAAATATTATACTGCTCAAACCTTTCATCTGGAGAAAAATTGCTGTCATCCTCAGCACACGGCATAACAGAATGCAGGCCATCAAGGCAGCTGGTAATCTTAATGTCTCCAATAGGTGAAGTCAGAATAAAGTTGAAAATCTTTCCCTTGCATTGTGTGTTTCTAATCAGATTTGCCATTTCCATAGATTGATAGAACTCTTCAGTTACCTCCTACATCATAAAGATATATTTACAACCAAAATTTAATTTATTTAACTGAGACAGCAAGTATTGTACACCATAAATATAGTTATAGTAACATTTAATTTATTGAACCAAGCAAGCAGCAAGACCCTGGGTCACTGATGTCAATGTTGACCAATAATATTGCAAGTCAATAAATAAAAATACTTTCCATGCGGACCCAAGGAGATCTTTTTCTCTTCCTCCATTGTACCTCACTTATAAGTTGTGGGGAGATGTAAGAATCTTCATCCATTGTAACTCACTCACAAGTTGTGGTGAGATGTAAGGATCTTCTTATCTTCCTCCATTGTAACTCACAAGTTATGGTGAGATTTAAGGATCTTATCTTCCTCCATTGTAACTCACAAGTTGTGGTGAGATGTGTAAGTATCTTCTTATCTTTTTCCATTGTACCTCACAAGTTGTGGTGAGATGTAAGGATCTTCTGATCTTCCTCCATTGCACCCAAGTGAGATGTTGGGGGAGAGGTAAAGATCGTATTGGGGCAGATGTAAGGATCTTCTATGTACTTTGTCTTGTCTAATGCCCTTTGTAAGTTGGTATTAATTCCTTTAAAGTTGTTCTTGATTCGCTCCATTTTTGCAGTCTTCCTCTTGCTCTGTACTCATATTTTTTGCAATGTGGCTCTCTGTGGTAGATGAAACCAGGATATTCTTGTTCAGGGGGCTAAACAATTTAATCTATTTTTTCTTTTATGAATTGAATGTCAGGTTTTGTTCATACTCATAGTCTTCTAATTTCTTCTCCCATTGCAACTCTTCTGAGAGATCTCATCTCTGTTATGATTTTCTGCTCATTATCTGCTGTGAATTACCATGTTTGACATTGCTAGCATAATGTCAAAAAAATAATTCAGGTATTTTTTCATGTGTCAGGAGTGCCCCTGTGGTGTTAGTTGTCCCACTCCCAGGTTTGCCATTGCGCACTCAGGCACTGTATAAGTATTTTGATTTCTCCTTGTTTCCGTTTGAAGTGAAACATGTCTTTACGCTTGGTACTATTAACTCAACTGAGATCTTTCTGGAGGGATTCTTCGTTTTCTGCTATCAGTATTGAGTATTCAGTCATCTGCAAATAGCAATTTTGAAGTATTTGAAATGGTATTCCCTTTTTGAATTTCTCTTCCAGGTTACTTACTGCTTAAATTGTCATATGACACGTTATTGTTATAAAAGTAGTGGTGGAGCACACATTCATCCTTGTTGCATACCTGAACTCACTTTAAATGCTCTTGATATGCTGCCTCTGTGTTTGTGTGGCTTTTTCTTCGGCAACAACTCCTAGCATAAATGATATTCCTTATTAATGTCGACTCATCAACTTTAACTTATGCCCGATTTATTCAATAATTAAATGCAACTTCGTAGGTCTTGCCAACTTAAATATCAATAACATACTTTATATTTATGCATACTGCACATAACTATACTTACGTACCTAATATCCAACAGGCAGTCTGTGTTAAGTGTGAGAGTCTGGTCTGATAAATAATCACTCTTAGTTACTGACTGGTGATCAGTTCAGTAGTGTCACCATCACTTGGAAATACGGACGATAGAAAACCGCCAAACTTCTTGTTGTTGTCCTTCTATATTTAGAACTATGACATCATCATCATCTTGCAGACGATGAGGCGTTCCCCAAGCAATGTTTTTATCACACCTGTATTGCCATTTCGCATTTTGAGAAATACAATATCTTATTTAACGTCACACAACAAAAGACAGTTATTGCAAAGTATATTTGACTTGAAGTTATTTATAAATACCGCAAAAATTATACCTAAATTATGCATACGATATATTTGTTGCAATAGCACAAGTGTTTATGATTTGTGTAAATTTTGATATACGTAAAAATCAAATTTGATCTGTTCCATTTTTGTTATGTGTCATGGCCTCCGGGTCGATTATTGTTGTCAACACTTTCACCGCAATGGAAAATAAGTTGAATTCGTGAACATCACTGTAATTGCTCAACAATAATGGCAGATATAATATTTTGGACGTCAGTCTTTCATCATTTTTGTGTGACCCATAGTTGGTTATTGTTGTAAACACTATCAGCGCAATGGAAAGCAGCTGATTGAGTTCGTGAAAACCACAACTTGGACTAAGACAACACTACACACTACTAACTAACTTACTAGAGTCTACTGTAAAGTGTACTTCTACTTACTGTACCGAAGTATAACAACTGTACTGTTGTCGCTTATGAAAGTCAGATATGGTCATTTGGACGCAGTCTGTCATCATTTTCTTGTGACCGTGGTCGCCTCTTAAAACGTTTCATTTTTGTGTGAAATGAGTTAGTCTTCTACAGGAAATACAAGTTCATTGATCATTCATAATGCCACAGGTCATACCAGGAGGAAGACCGAGATCTTCTTCTGATGGAGACATATTGGATGAAGGCCTGTGTGGCACCCTTTTCGTAAATTTGAACGATCGTAATTTCACTGAAGGAACCAGAAAGGCTTCAAATGCAGTTGTCAACATCAACAATAACAACAACAGCACACATAATTTGAACTCCAGTTATGATACTTTTGATAGTGACAGCAAGCTCAGCTCACGAAGTCAAAGCTCTGCTAAGTTGGGAAGCAAAGGCTTAACTTTCAAATCAATGCGAAAAGCTGTCAGTCGTGTGTTTGTGAAAGATGCCAAACTTGTTGATTCCTCTGTGAAAAAGTATGAAAAGACCTCACAAGCTAATGGTACATCAAAAGTTTGGACACCCAATCTCCGATATCTTGGTGAAAGAGTTGGCAGCAAATCCAGTAGTAGTGAACTCTCATACAGTGGTACATTATCAACTACTCGACCTTTAATGACATATTCCAAATTTGGAATAGCAGTCCCAAAGTGGAAGATAACACCTGGTTCTGTTGGAATATACAACCATGGTAATAATTGCTTCATGAATGCTGTTTTGCAGTGCTTAAGTCACATTGATTCATTCACAGAATACTTTATCCAAGACTTTTTCAAGAATGATTTGAAAAACAGTGCAAATGGAAAGAAAGGAGTTTTTCGTTCTTCTCATGGAGAAGTTACAGAACAACTTGGAAACTTGTTGAAGTGTTTGTGGTCAGGGAAGTATTCCAGTGAAATATCAAAGCAATTTAAAACTGTTGTTGGTAAATTTAACAATCAGTACAAAGGTGATGACCAGCAAGATGCCCAGGAATTTTTGCTTTGGCTTTTGGACTGTATTCATGAAGATGTCAGCTCCTTTGTGAAAAAGAAAGTGAAACCTCAGAAAGTAAGTACTATGAATTCTTAAAATAGACACATTATTATTGTTTCACTGCTTTAGAAACTTGGCAATATAATGGTGTGATGGTGTTCTGTATGTTTTAAGGGACAATGTATTTAGTTTCCATGGATACATTTTGTATGGGTTTATGTTTTCTTCTGACACTCTTTATGTTGTCAGCAAGATATCTGTCTGGCTTCACTAGTGCTCTGAGCCTTCTTCCAGCTATATCTGTTCCTGGCAAGATCTTCCCAATTTGATGTTCTCATGTCAAGCGTTTGCATAAATCCTTGTAGTGAAGGAAAGATTGTCTCATAGTTATTTTCCAGAAGCCAGCTCTCTGTACAAGACATTAGAGATCTGGCTGTTCTCAATTAAGCACAAAGGATCTAGACATTTTAGGCAGTGTTGGTGGAAAAGAATGGCCTCAATGAAGATCATGCTGGTATGGTATTAAGATTGTGTCCTTCATAATAAATAATGTTTGTTGTATGAGTGCGAACATAATACTTATCAGTTATATGAGGACTATCATCATAGCACTCCAGACACGTCCATAGGTGTTTTGATCTCCGCCTCAACAAATCCAGCAGCCCAACACGCCAGTTCGATGTTGATTAATCAATCAGCATATTTGGTATGTTGTTCTTTTTGGGCTGCACCAATATCAACACCCATCTCTCTCAATCTGGTCAGCGAGTGGGATTCACAATATAATACTTAAGTCTCCTTCAGGGAAGACAATAAAATAATGTGACTTAACCTAACACTCCCTACATATTAGCCTACCTTATCTTGGTTGAAGGGTTTGTATGTCTTTATGGTCCTGACTATATTGTGGGAGTTTAAATCCTGGCAGTGCTAACTAAGCCAGACAGATTGAAGGTGAAAGACTAGACTAAAGGGTGGGGAGCGGGATGGGTGCCCCATAAGGGGACAGTGCCGAACCCACTATTGAGTAATAAATGCTCTGGCCACAACCAACCCATCATTCGGCAATGGGACAAATAGCAGTCACTCTCTCCCTTGAGGACATGCTTTTCTTGTGTTGTCTTCTTCTATTACACTTTCCCCAAATATAGATTAAACTATAGTATCCAGGTAGCACACCCTGCACAAAAGCCTGGGTTGGTGAGACAGAAGGCTGAAATCACCTAGAGTAGGATGATTAAAAACCCAGGAAGATAAATCTCTGCAGCAGGGAACTGCAATTGTATAGAGAACAAACTCAAAAAAGATATTCCCAGAAATGGAATGTGTCAGTCATTAGTGGTAGGAAGGAATCAACACATACAAATCTTCTTCTTTTGGGGAGGGGGAGAAGGGGAAATACAATCCATGAAATTCAAGGAATAGCAGCACAAACAATATGTTCATTTACTTGAGCAATTACTAACAAGAATTATCATACATTTACAGTTTTATCCAAATTTGTGGATGCTCACTCATATCATAATTTAGGGCTGGTATAGTCAAGTGGCGCAATCCATGAAATTCAAGGAATAGCAGCACAAACAATATGTTCATTTACTTGAGCAATTGCTAACAAGAATTATCATACATTTACAGTTTTATCCAAATTTGTGGATGCTCACTCATATCATAATTTAGGGCTGGTATAGTCAAGTGGGCGTCAATCCATGAAATTCAAGGAATAGCAGCACAAACAATATGTTCATTTACTTGAGCAATTACTAACAAGAATTATCATACATTTACAGTTTTATCCAAATTTGTGGATGCTCACTCATATCATAATTTAGGGCTGGTATAGTCAAGTGGGCGTCAATCCATGAAATTCAAGGAATAGCAGCACAAACAATATGTTCATTTACTTGAGCAATTGCTAACAAGAATTATCATACATTTACAGTTTTATCCAAATTTGTGGATGCTCACTCATATCATAATTTAGGGCTGGTATAGTCAAGTGGGCGTCAATCCATGAAATTCAAGGAATAGCAGCACAAACAATATGTTCATTTACTTGAGCAATTGCTAACAAGAATTATCATACATTTACAGTTTTATCCAAATTTGTGGATGCTCACTCATATCATAATTTAGGGCTGGTATAGTCAAGTGGGCGTCTTTGGCTTAGCGGTTGTGAGCTCGATCACAACCCAAATGTACCTTGTTCAAACTCCATGGCGGCAGTTTGGAAGCAAATTAATCTCTGTGAATTTTTACGACGGTAAAAATAGATCTCACCATTCAAAAAGCAATGGCAAACTACTGAATGTCGGCGGGGTGCCTAGAAAATCAACTCATTTACTGCGGTTGATGGCAAGGTCATGTAAAGGATATGCCATGATTTTTTTTTTTTTAATTATAGTCAAGTGGTTAGAGAACTAACTTTACAGTTAGAAAAGACTAAGGTCGTTCTCCATTATAAACAAGCTCCAGTCAACACAGCTGTAAATGGGCACCTTAAAAAGATTAAGCACTGGTAAACTATTCAGTAATATTACCTTTCCTTTTTTTCACTTGATACTAATGTTGCACCTCAACTTCTTTATTTTTTCTTCTTTTAAATGTATCAGGCCCCAGTAGTGATGACAGACAAAGAGTTGGCATCTGAAGCTGCTTCGGCTAATGGAGATAGTTTTATACTGAAACTTTATCAAGCATTGCACAGTTCTACCCTGACTTGCCCAACATGCGGAGAGCGAAGCAGCACATTTGACCCATATCTCTGTGTATCACTACCTCTACCCCAGAGATACCTACGTGTTATTTATGTAATTGTTGTCTACCTTGATTTCCAAGACTTCCAGGAAGTGAAGATGGCATTCATATTAAACCAGAACGATGGGATAATTGAATTAAGAGAGCATGTAGCAGCTGATGCCAAAATTCAAATAAAACAGGTAAATAAAATATGTATTGATATAAATTGTATCAGCGTGTACATTGTTCTGGTTTTAGCATTAATTATCACATTATTTGTTTAAAAATGAAATATTCACTTAATGTAAAAAAAAGAATAAACACTTGATGAGTAAAACTGTTACTTATCTTCGTTCGGGGGCACATGGGTGTCGTTGGCAATGAGAGAGCAGATAAGCTTGCTGGCGTTGCTACCATATCAGGTGGTCAGTCAATGGATAGATCTGACATTTTGAAGGCCCTCATAGAGTGTGGCAGCAAAGAAGATTTTCATTTAAACCAATCCACGTCAACTGCTAGATTGCAAGAGCTGGGATTGAAGATTGGGATGGCCAGAAAAGAACAACACAACAGGTATATGAGTAGGCTCATCAATCACAATTGAATTGGTACAGTCAGTCGCTGGATGCTGTTGGAGATATTCCGAAGGAGATCGGAGCACCTATGGGCATGTCCGGAGTGCAATGAAGATATTCTAAATTGAAACTGTTAATGAAGATTTGTGTCATTTCAACCCATCTTTGTATGTATTGTTACATATGTTGTCTTTATGTAGCATATCTCTTGAAGAATGTTGCTCTCATCACATCACTTCAGTAACACTTTCAATTTCTAACCAGTTTGTATGTCTCCTTCATTATGTTTAAGGTTTTCTTAATGTTTTGTTATAACCATCCTTTTGGTTGTCCCCTGCCTTACATACCAGGCACACTTTCCAAGACATGATATTGTTTATGAGCCGTTCATTTCTTTCTAAAGTGTTCTAAGGAGAAATTTTATTTAACACTTTGTCCCAAAAGATTCAATATTTTTCTTTAATGTTTATAAATTGGTCCATGATTCTGCTTGTGTTTTGCCGGTGCTCGCAAGGGGAGCAAAGAATAGTAACACTGCGACCTACAAGGCATGTTGGAAGAGGTGACTAAGGTAGGTGCCTAGGGAAGCTACCTAGTAAATAAAAAGCGTAGTAGAAATCTGTTGTGCTGATCTACTTGTAGGCGCATAACTGGTACAATATGCGATCGCTCTTAGGCTCAAATCACATACAAATCACAATGAGTGGTTTAACAAGTGGTCGCTATGGAGCGTTCAAAGAAGATGGAGGTCCATGATTCATATCCATATGTTGCCACCTAAAAAAAATGAATGTGCTCGGAAGTTTGACTACTGTTAACTTGCCAGTGTTATCCTATAGGTTCTTCATATTAACATTTCTTACTCATCATCATCATCATCATGTGCCATTATGGCTGCTAGCATAAGCGATCATAGATCTCCACAAACACCTGTCCGTGGTGCTGACTATTAGTTTGCACATTGACACTCTTCCGTGCCATGAAGTCAGACTATCCAGAATTTTCTCTCTCTATTGTCCTTTCAGAAATAGTTACATTTTTCCTTAATTTATAGTTTTGAGAGTGCTATAACTCTTTTTCACTTTTGTGTTCCTTTAGTAAAGTGATTGTCTGTTGATATTAGTTTGTATCCTGGGAACACCACAAAAATACTGCAGGAAAGAAACATACAAAACAACAAACCTGTCTTCCTGTGTGACTGCATGTTAGTCCTGTAGGCCACACGAAGGAACCACAAAATAATATGGAGAGAAAGCTGACATTACAGTTAACACTTTCGCTGCCACAGACGACAAAAGTCGGCGAAGTACAAACTCCCTTTCGCTGCCGCCGCCGACATGTGCCGTTGACGATGTATTTTTTAAGCGGGAGTATCGCTTGCGAAAGCGGGGTCGCGTGACGTACTACTTCCGTATCGTTCCGAGCGAGCTCTCCAAAATGGCGGATCTAACACACACGGTAACGTCGGGATAAGTCCGATTTTTGTAAGTAAACAAAAATTTTCAAAATGGACGACGTAGCTGATGAATAGTGATGTCCAAAATGACTCTTTTTGGACTTTTTAGCCAGTGATAGTGTTAAACGAACTCTGAATGTGATATGAATTTGAACTGTGATTCACGTGCCGATGTTTATAGATCGATAGCAGATATTGTCACGGTTACGGGAGTAGATGACGGACACCTATCTCAAAAACGACGGCATATCATACTGTGGATAGGTATAAGAATATCAGTTACTACAATAGTTTGTGGATTATAAGGAATATATTCCACATACAGACAGGTTAGTAGCTCATTAATATATGAACACTATTCCATAGTTTAAAGGTCCTAAGTTTATTAGTTTATTTTTTACGATTTTTGAAATTGTCACTCTGAAAACTGATATACCGAAAAATAGCGTGGCACTGGGCCAGACTTTGTTGAAAAATTCGTGGCAGCAAAAGTGTTAAACAAGCTCTCAGAACACAACCAATTTATTTTCCTGTGGATACCAGCTCACTGTAGCATATCAGGAAATGAGAGCAGACAAGCTGACTAAGGATGGAACAAAATTGATACACACAAACCAGAAATCAAGACAAATATCAAGCACAACAAACTCACATCAAACACCCACAAGGTCCCATCAGCAGACTAAACAGAAAACACCACACAACAATCTTTTGCCTCAGAATAGGACACTGTAGGCTCAACTATCACATGCACAGAATAAAGCCTCCTCAGACTGCACAGTGTGCATTTTTGACTGAGACACAGACTCCAGAGCACCGCAGTCCTCTTCATCACACATACACCAACGAAACATGGCCTCATGAACGAAGCTTACAGAGCAAGCTATGGGAAACTCTTGAGGAACTCCAACTAACATGCGGATTCATAGAGGCAACCCATCTCATGGTTTAGACGAGCATATGAAACCGATCGCAAAAAAAGAAGAAGTATCCTGGGAAGTAAATCTATGTCACATCTCTTTATTTTGGTAATCTTTTGGTACTGTTTGTCTGGCTGTTTTAATGACTTCTGTCCAAATCATATAAAATAGAACGGAATACATCTACATGTAGAGGTCTGAACTTTGGATGTGTTATTGTTAATCAGATGTCAAAGTTCTTCTTCTGCATTCTCACTAGATTGGGATTTCAGATTCTCTAATAAAGGCAGCCGTCTGCCTCATATTATCAGCCACGCCATACAGTTTGTCTTGTACGCTGGTGTAAGTGGGCCACCTCTTTCTTTTCAAGTCTGCATACTGGGGGCAGTTCTGTAGGATATAATTCCTATGATTTCTGCTTCCCGTTTGTGCTGACCTCTTCCAGCAGTAAGTTTTGACCACCCTCGTGATGGTAGGTCTGACATTCTTACTGCATGGCTAAATCTCCGAGGCAGATTGGCGACCATAGAATCCGTTATCCCATTCCTCATTGTGAGGAGTCATTGCACCATGTTATGCGCCTTACGGCTTGGTGTATCCATTTTCTGCAAGCATTTGTTTCGGGTTAGCATTCCCTAAGATGTCAAAGTTCAGGACACATAGTTTTTAACACGATTATAAATATCAATAGTTGTTAAAATCACTTTGCTTAAATTTGAAGATATTGTAAAGGTGATTCTTGTTACCGTTTTAGTTGCTGTTAGTTCAGTTGAAGGATGACTGCTTTGGTGCAACCTACAGTGATGAGCAGCCACTTTCTGATATCCAAGAGAATGATGTTGTGTATGCATTAGAAACCTACCCAGACAATGTTGCTATGCAAAGCTCAGCTCAAGAGTATGACAGTCTAACTTCTCAGTTGCTGGTGATACATGTTGAGGTTGCAGACAAGTCAACTCTGCGGGTAAAGACACCTTAATCTTGAATACTGTGAACTGTTTGTATAAAAATGCAAATAACACTCCACTCTGTTGATCTGCTCATTTATACGGTGGCTGGCATAAATGTTGAGCAGAATACAACACTCCGCTCTGTTAATTAGTTCATTCAAACTGTGACTGGCATAAATGTTGAGCAAAATACAACACTCTGCTCTGTTAATTAGTTCATTTAAACTATGCTGGTTTAGATGTTGAGCAGAATACAACACTCTGCTCTGTTAATTATTTCATTTAAACTGTGACTGGTTTAGATGTTGAGCAGAATACAACACTCCACTCAGTTAATCAACTCATTTAAACTGTGACTCGGCTGTGGCTCGTAGGGGGAGCAAAGAATAGTAACACTGCGACCTACAAGGCAGTCATAAGAGGCGACTGAGGTAGGGCGTAGGAAGCTACCTAGTAAATAAAAGCGTTGCAGAAATAGGATGTACTGGCCTACTTGTAGGTGCATAACTGGCACAACGTACAATCGCTCGGATCACATACAAATCACAAAGAGTGGTTAACAAGTGGTCGATATGGAGCAATCAAAGAAGAAGAAGAAGAAACTGTGACTGGTTTAGATATTGAGTAGAATATAGTTTGGTTAACAGATCCAACATTATGGCAGACACATGCTTTCACCAGCTTTCAGAAGTTGGTATTGGGTGTGCATGCTGATTGTTCCTGTACCTTTCTGCTACATAGATAAACGCATATGTGTTTTCTCATATACATTTTCCTACTATTGTCATGTTTAATTAGTACTTCCTTCAGTTTCAAGATCGCTACTATTTTGATTACCAGTTCTTCATCCAACAGCCGATCATTGGGCCACATCTTAGTACACTCCTTATTCATATCTTGAAATCACTGCAAACCTTCTTGTTTATGATGTTCTGATGTACACCTCCCTTATTCATATCTTGAAATCACTGCAAACCTACTTGTTTATGAGGTTCTGATGTACACCTCCCTTATTCATATCTTGAAATCACTGCAAACCTTCTTGTTTATGAGGTTCTGATGTACACCTCCCTTATTCATATCTTGAAATCAACGCAAACCTACTTGTTTATGAAGTTCTGAAGTTAGTTAGTTTGTTCTTTTCGTGCCAAAGGCGGCACATAGGGCAGAGGTTTTATATCTCCATCTGATGCGGTTCGGTGCTAGCAGTTGGAGATCTTGTATGGTTTTACATCCCAATAGTTTACTTTCTTGTAGGATTGTTCTTCGAAGAGTGGTCTTAAGTCTTCCACGTTTTCTTTTCCCAACTGGTGACCACATAAGGACTTGTCGATTAAGTCTCTTTTCGTCTGATCTAAGAACATGACCTAAATATTTCCACCTTCGTTTCCTTACAATATTTGATACGTGTTGTTGCTGTGTTCTATCTGAAGTACACCTTCCTTATTTATATCTTGAAATCACTACAAACCTACTTGTTTATGAGGTTCTGAAGTTTGACAGCTTTCTTTTTTTTTTTGCTTTCTTTTTTCAAATGAGATTGTTATTATTGATGTGATTTTGTTCTTTAAACTGCAACATGTACTATCAGTACCAGAAGTGATGAGTTTGTTCTATCAACTTATACCTGCATTAATATCAGTTACAGGTTTGGGAGCCCAGTCATGTTAAAAGTGAGAAGGGATATCACACTGAAGAGTCTCCAGATGGAAGTACTTAAGAAAATGGAGGATTCTGTATCTCAGGATGTCTTTACTAAGACTCAGGTGAGGCTAGCAAGAAAGGTGACCTTTAGTTGAGAAAATACAGATCCCAAATGATAAATTATTGGGACAGTGTACATGAATATTGAATAGTAAACGATGCCACATTTCTTGATAGTTTGTGTATATTAACAGATGTTTTGGCAACTAAAGGGTCTAAAACCTGAGGATTGACTTCATTGCACCGGGTTTTGCCCCAAATGGCTCAGTCCTCTCCGAGAAATTGCATGCCACTTGCCGAGAGTATCGCTGAAAGCACGAACTCCGTAGATCCATCAACAATCCTAGGGGTCTCTGGAAAAAATGAACAAGTGAACAGTATGACGCGGTCCGGATTCTGCATAAAACAAATCAATCGCATCAATCATTTTTTTTCTTTTTTCTTTTTCTTTCGTCCGCTTTCAACTCAGACGAAGTTTCATATCTGAAACTGATTTTTGCGTGAAAATCCGTTTTCCAATTTCTTACAATGGCAGCAGCGTGCA
The DNA here is from genome assembly GCA_020796225.1 of Arion vulgaris. NCBI lineage: Eukaryota > Metazoa > Mollusca > Gastropoda > Stylommatophora > Arionidae > Arion > Arion vulgaris. The sequence goes on from CM036767.1 coordinate 8,233,042, forward strand.
CATTGTAAATTACTTTACACTGGCAGCCGTGTGCTCAATGTACTCGTAATTAGTATTCCTCGCCATACAGGCAGATTTTCTCCGACTTCAGAGGTACTCACGTTATCGTCCTGAGTAAGACCAGGGGACTCGAACAAATGCCGGACAGTAGGTTCGAACCCGAGCTATGAGGCTTCTCACAGCTAGCAGGCCGAGCTACTATCAACTACTCTAGGCAGTCCCCTGAATCATTTGTAACTTACACCAGTGTGTTGCCAGAACCCAAGCAAAGAATAGTAGCACTGCGACCTACAAGGCATGTTGTAAGAGGCGACTGAGGGTGGACTAGGGAAGCTACTCTCTTCTTCTACCCTTCGCCCCAAAGGAGGCATAGGTCCCCAACCAAGGCCTTGCAAGCTCTCGTGCGCTTGGTTGCGGTTTCATAACTGAGTGTTTTTTACAGGATGACGTAGCTAATCCCACGCCAAACCTCCACTTTCACCGTATATAGCATGTGATAGGTAATAGTGGTTCTATTCTTTACCCCGAATTTGGGCTCCGGTAATCACATGGGCATCTGATTTGTATTATGTATCGTCTTTTACTCTTTATCGAACAGAGAGACATGTAGGCACATTCACTGAGATTCTCATTGTCTACATTGCGATCAGATCTCGTATCAAACATGTATGCACCCACCGTTCTACCAATTCCAAGTAGCTCTCCTTCGATTCCTACCCGCTTAGCCAGACATGATGTAAGACCTAGGGAAGCTACCCTAGTAAATAAAAAGCATCCCATAAATCGAATGTGTTGGCCTACTTGTAGGCGCATAACTGGCAAAATGTACAATCGCTATTAGGCTCAGATCACATACAAATCACACAGAGTGGTTAACAAATGGTCAATATAGAGCATTTGAAGAAGAAGTCATCATTCTTCTGTAAAACCACATCTCTATTGCCACCAGAGATTTTTCTATCTGTTTACTGTCCATGACTCGCATCATATGTTAGGATTGGTTCTATGCAGCATTGAATAACTCTCATTCTGATCTCAGTGTCCATATATAATATTATACACTAAGTTTACTGGCCGAAGGACAAGAGCTCAAGTGCCGCTGGATCATTGAAGAAGAAGAAGATACACTAAGTTTAATCGCCTGAGTGGTTACTGGGGCCCAAATTTGGGGTGTAAAAATAGAACCACTGTTACCTACCATGCATGTTGTAAGAGACGACTAAGGAGGTTTGGCTGAACTCGGATGCATGTGTCCTAAACATGTAGAAGTCTATGCGTTTAGGAGCCTACCAAACCAATGTACAACGTATACACGTTCTTGGCAAAGATCAAACATATCACAAAGAGTGATTAAAATTGGTCGTAAAGAACAACGCAAAGAAGAAGACTAAGTTTAATTTCATGCACAGATCTGTATACAGATGTTTGATATCAGTAAATGTCTATACTTTATAATCATGTAGTGTATGTATGCTCACAGAAACTCAACAGCTTGTTCTTGCTAAGAGTACATGATGGTAGATCCCGTAAGTTTTATCTTCCTGCTGATGTAGAGATGCCATTATACAGCCAGTTTGCAGAAAGGTGAGCAGCTATAACTTGTGTATATTAAGATATTTAAAAGCAGCCTGTGAATGGAGCTAATCTGGCATATATGTATGGAAATGAGAAGGTTCAGTTATGACGTAGTATAGTTCAAGGCTGTGTGATGGTGTGTAATTGTAGTGCGGGAAGGGGCGATGAACAAATGTGATGTAGGACAAGCTAGTCAGAACTGGTTTAAATAGTAAATAGACGAGATGCAATGCATACCTGGCAAATTTATATTTATCACTGGGGCTGCTTTTAAGTTGAACACCCTGTATAATATACTTCCTAAGAATGCATTCTTTATCATCATCTTCTTCTTCATGGCATGTCGTGGATGGCCCAGGCTGAGAGAACAATTGGCCAGGTGACTACGAGTTAGGACTCTCTACCAAAAGGGAAGAATAGATCCCAACAGATGGTAGCATGATGAACTATCTCAACGTTATCATTACTCTTGGAAGAGAATGTAGAGATTGGGGCAACATGAAGGCTGATCTCGCAGTTAAGCAGCTGATAGAAGATAATGCAAGGGATGATGATGTTGTTGTATATACTGATAGGTCGGTTCAACGCGGTGAGAAGTCCGGCTGGGGTTTCTTGGTTAATGCGCATCGTAGGGTTGTTGCAGAGCGAAGTGGGGCATACAGGACAACTACTTCTAGTATGAGGATGGAGGTTGAGGCCATTACTGCTGCCCTCCATTGGATCTCTGGGACTTCATTTACTGGGGCAGTTGTTGTATCTGACTCTCAGTCGATGCTTCACAAGATCCAGAAGGGCAGGTTTCGTATGAGTGGATGTCGTCTATAGAAGTTTCTAACCTCCAGAGGCTTACTGGATATACTGTCCTGGGCATGCGGGTGTTTACGGTAATGAGAGAGCAGACAGGCTTGCATCAACAGCATCGATTGTTTGGGAGTTGAAGATGGATAAGGGGATATTCTTCGGTCTCTTCACGACTGTCTGTTGGATGAGGTGCTTATCCTTCAGCAATGTGTCCGGTTTTAGCCAGCGTTAACTGGGTTCGCTCTCCGTATGTCTTGGACTGTCCCCAGCCGACCTGCAAGACAGCAGGTTGCTATTTACTTTAGGTAGCTACCTTTAGACAACCTTCCCTCCCGGGTTATTGAGCGTCATCTGCCCAGGTTACCAGTATTTTTTGTGTGTGGACTACTTGGTTTGCCTGCTGTCCAGTTTTGTTTACGGTTTGCTCCACTAGTCTTTGATTGTCCCCAATCGGACTACACAGCAGTAGTCGTAATAAAAGAAATCATTTTTGAGCTCTGTATTTAACTAGGTTTTTGTGTGTTTATTTATATCTCTTGTCTTGCCCAAGTGGTTACCGGCCCAAATTTGGGGTGTAAAGAATAGAACCACTGTTACCTGCCACGCATGTCGTAAGAGGCGACTAAGGAGGTTTGGCTGAAATTGGATGCATGTGTCCTAAACGTGTAGAAGTCTATGCGAAACCAATGTGCAACGTATACACGTTCTTGGCAAGATCAAACATATCACAAAGAGTGATTAAAATTGACCGTAAAGAACGAACGCAAAGAAGAAGAAGATCTCTTGTCTTTTTCCTGTTTTTCATGATAAATTATTTTCCAGAGCGTATACAAGCAAGAATGACGATTATGGTCCCCCTCACATTAAAATAATTGCTGAATGGGAACCTGAGACAAAGTCCAGGTAAGTTAACTATTCAGTGTATACTTTGAACATGCCTTCTATCTTGTGCTTATAATAGAGAAAAATAATAGCTACCCCAAGGGAGATGTCCACCATGTGGTTTCTGGGATAGCAGAGAACAGAACCTGTCTTCTTTTGCATGTTATAAATGGCAGCTTAGAGAGGTCGATCATGGAGTAGGCAACCCTACAGTGTTGAAAACACCGTACCATTTTTATTTCACGGGCATGCAAACTACTTTTATTTTTAGTCATGCAAATAGCACTTTTATTGTACAGACATGCAAAGAGCGTCCGTAACTCAAGCGGTAGTGAAGCTCGATCACAAACCCAAAATACCTGTTTCAAACTCCGCGGAGGGGGACTGCCTAGAGTAGTTGATAGTAGCTCGGCCTGCTAGCTGTGAGACGCTTCATAGCTCGGGTTCGAACCTACTGTCCGGCATTTGTTCGAGTCCCTGGTCTTACTCAGGACGATAACGTGAGTACCTCTGAAGTCGGAGAAAATCTGCCTGTATGGCGAGGAATACTAATTACGAGTACATTGAGCACACGGCTGCCAGTGTAAAGTAATTTACAATGTGCACGCTGCTGCCATTGTAAGAAATTGGAAAAACAGATTTTCACGCAAAAATCAGTTTCAGAGATGGAACTTCGTCTGAGTTGAAAGCGAAGAAGAAGAAAAAAAAAAAAAACTCCGCGGCAAGTTTAGAAGCAAATTTGTTTCTGTGGGATTTTTACTAAAGGTACAAAAAGACCTCACAGTTCAGAAAGCAATGGCAAACTACTGAACGTATAAGTGGTGCCTAGAAAATCAACTATTCGTTTACTATGGTTGATGGCTACATTCTGTAAAGAATATGCCACTATTTTCATATTTGTTTTTCATGAAAAGATTATTTTTAGTGTACAGTAGTGCAAATAATACTTATTGTACAGACATGCAAAGAGCATTTTTAGTGCACAGTAGTGCAAATAACACTTATTGTACATGCTTGCAAAGGACACCAGTGTTCAGACTTATGCAGTAGCTTCTTTTTTTTAGATCCAGAAGCACTTGAGCTTTCAGCTCTTGGCTCGGTGCCATGGACATCGTAACCCTTTGGTGCCACGAACACCGTAAATCTGGGGAACCTGTGGTTTTTCTGTGAACCCGCACTCACAGAGGCTTGTCACCCACAGTCCAACGCGCTACGAACATGCTGGGCACGCGGGCATGCAGTAGCTTATAAAGATGTACTTGTGGATGGATACAGTGGAGAGACATGATCAGATAACATTATGACTAATCTGTGGATAGTATAAGCTGAAAATAGAATCTTCTTCTTCTTCTTTCGTTCGTTCTTTATGACCAATTTTAATCACTCTTTGTGATATGTTTGATCATTGCCAAGAACGTGTATACGTTCTTGGTTTGGTAGGCCCCTAAATGCATAGACTTCTACACGTTTAGGACACGTGCATCCGATTTCTGACCAACCCCCTTAGTCACCTCTTACGACATGCGTGGCAGGAAACAGTGGTCTATTCCTTACACCCCAAATTTGGGCCCCGGTAACCACTCGGGCGTGAAAATAGAATCATCATCATCAAGGTGCATATCCTTTATAGGACATTGCTCTCTTTGCAGCGCATCTGAAATTCACTCTTTTCTCTAGCCAGTTCACCCACTTCGTCGATGATCATATTCATAGTTTCTTTAATATCTTGTAGCCATCTTGGTCTTGGACCAAGAAGAAAATAGAATACTTGTATATAAATATTTGTTTGGGCTGGCAAAGTTCTGCTCAGGACCAAGCTATTTAATGATTTTATATATATATATATATGGTGTTCAAGATAAATGCAGCCCCATTGACAAATCGAAAGTTGCCAGTTAACCTATTGCATTGTGTCTATTTACTATTTAAACCAGTTCTGACTAGCTCGCCCTACGTCACATTTGTTTATCGTTCCTTCCCGCACTACAATTACATATCGTCACACAACCTTGACCTATACTACGTCATAACTGAACCTTCTCATTTTCATACATATATGCCAGATTAACTCCATTCACTTATCTTGAACACCCTGTATATACAAACAAGATTGAATGCAATGAATCGCCCGAGTGGTTACCAGCCACATTACCGAGTGGTTACCGGACAGGAAGTGGAGCTAGCCACCCCACACCGTAAAAAACACTAGATAGCTACAGAACGGAGAGCGAACTGAATAAACGCTGGCTGAAACCGGACACATCGCCAAAGGATATGCACTGGAGCGCCAAATGGTGCTGAAGATGTGACGTAAAACACACCAATGCTAAGGCCACATGAATCAGATTTCCACATGCATAGAATGTATGGAGAGATCTGGTACATCGGTCTGAGCGGTGATCGCAAGAGATTGAATGCAATGAATAATTGGGTTTTTGTTTAGTCAATAATATAATAATAATTATTATCTACTATTCTCAGAGTTGTTGTCGATGACCAAGAACATATTGAGAACTCTCCATCTGTTGCAAAAGTTAAGAATAGCCCACCAGATCAGGGTCGAGTTTCTTTAGAAGAATGTTTCAGACTTTATACACAGGAAGAAAGGGTGAGGTCAAGTTGTGTAACAATAACTCATGTTATGATTGAAAGTAAACAAAAACATGTAACAATTTTGTGTTAATTATTTCAGTCCGTGTAATTATACAAGTTGTGTGACTAATTTCACCGTTAGAAATAAATAATTTGTCTTTTCCATATGCATTTTATGCGGAGCAGGTTGCTTTTGTGGCGGTGCGGGCTGTTTCATTCTGGAATTAGTTCACACATTAAACATTTCACAGTTGTTAGCATTTTGTGTGATTTTTATTGGCACAGAAATCGAGCAATATGGGGTGACCCGTTGCAGTGAAGTTGGAACCGTACTTATGAACTATGAACTAATTTCTCTTTTAGCAGATTATGCCCGCCTGCTCAGCGTGTTCATAGCGCGTTGGACGATGGTGTGACAAGCCCTCTGTGAGTGCGGGTTCAATTCCACGGCTGGCAGAAAAGCCACAGCTTCTCCAGATTTATGGTGTTCGTGACACTCAACTAAAGGGTTACGATGTCCATGGAACCGAGCTGAAGAGCTGAAAGCTCAAGTGCTTCTGGATCGGGAAAAAAATAGCAGATTTATTGGTTATCTTTTCTCTAATCCTGTTTTGTCTCACAGTGTCAGGATAAGAAGCATAAATAATGTCTTTCGTTGCCTCAGTTATCTCTGAGATCCACCTTTTGCATTATGGTTATGAGATCACTAAAGGTGTTTTAGACTGTTGAGAAAAGTTTGCTTGCACATGTTGTTATTATTTTCTTTCTCATGTTGTTGGTACTCTATTCTCTTGCTTACGTTGTTGCTATTCTCTTACTCATGTTGTTGGTACTCTATTCTCTTACTCATATTGTTGCTATTCTCTTACTCATGTTGTTGGTACTCTATTCTCTTGCTCACGTTGTTGCTATTCTCTTACTCATGTTGTTGGTACTCTATTCTCTTGCTCACGTTGTTGCTATTCTCTTACTCATGTTGTTGGTACTCTATTCTCTTGCTCATGTTGTTGGTACTCTATTCTCTTGCTCATGTTGTTGGTACTCTATTCTCTTGCTCATGTTGTTGGTACTCTATTCTCTTACTCATGTTGTTGCTATTCTCTTGCTCATGTTGTTGCTATTCTCTTACTCATGTTGTTGCTATTCTCTTACTCATGTTGTTGCTATTCTCTTACTCATGTTGTTGCTATTCTCTTACTCATGTTGTTGCTATTCTCTTACTCATGTTGTTGCTATTCTCTTGCTCATGTTGTTGCTATTCTCTTGCTCATGTTGTTGGTACTCTATTCTCTTGCTCATGTTGTTGCTATTCTCTTACTCATGTTGTTGGTACTCTATTCAGGAAGGGTTTTATATTTTGTGTTTTACTAAACTAATCTTTTTTTTTTTTGAACCGTTCAAAAATATCCATGGAAACAATTTGCTTCCAAACTGCCTGCAGCGAAGTTTGAACCACATTTTTTTTTTCCTTATGTGCCCTTTGCGAGACAAGGAGTGATGATGATGATGATGATGAACTCATGTACTTATTTAAAATCTGAGCTGACTAGAGTGAGCAGGGAAACAAACATCAAATCTTTCAGTTGTTAAACAAATGCTATGTCCACATGACAATGGAAGGGCATATTTACATTAACATGTTATATAGACCAGTATCTTTTCAAGAGATCAAAACCCTCGTACAGAGAAAATCTGCAGTAGACTGGAAGACAAACACTGGATATGATTATGGAAAAGACTCCCTCAAAGACCTAAGCAGAACAGACCAAGTCATTATATTTAGCACGCACGGACACTGCAGACTTAACAAACACTTATATAGACTAGGAATAAGTCAAACAGCTCTCTGCCAGTGTCAGCAGGTGGAACAGACACCAAAGCATATCCTGCAAGACTGTCCTCTCCTGGGGGAGCTGAGAAGCAACACCCAGTCGACCTGAAAACTAAGCTTTGGGAAACCTGACAGACCTGAAGCTGACTGCCCAGTTTGTGGTCTACAGTAAATTAAGCGCATGACCAGAGATCGCTGAAGAAGATATAGACCAGTACAGACTATTTTGCCACAGAAGACAGAGCAGGCACGCCTTTATGCCGAGGGACACTGATGAAAAGTAAAGCAGGCCCTCACGCAAAAATCAGTCAGAAGTACCATAGCTGGCGAATGCAAGAAGAAGAAGAAAACTAATTACTTAATTTTATGTTTTTGGTAAAACTTATTTGCATATTTTATACATCAGTTTTGCAGAGTACCTTTCAAGGATTTCCTACTGCTGACTGTTTTCCTTTACAGGACTTTGCGAATCAACCCCAGCTTTTAACGCTGTTTGTGATTTTCTAGGCATTATTACGTTCAGTAGTTTGCCATCGCTCTCTGAATGGGTGGTGCCATCGTCCTTTGTTAAAATCCACGCAAACAATTTGCAACCAAACTGTCCGCAGCGTGATTCGAACTAGGAACATCAGGGTTAATAGACCGAGTCACTAACCGCTGACTAGACTATTAAAAAAAGGCAAGATTTTCATAGATTTTGCACCAAGAAATTATTGTCGATATAAGCATATTTTTCGTATCAAACCGACACATTTTTGTGTGTATGCTTTTTGTTTCATTTCTATTCTGTGTGTGTGTTAGATATGTTTTTTGGTTTCACTTCTGCTCTGTGTGTTAGACGTGTTTTTAAAAAAAATGTCATAACTTTTTGTAAATATTCAATAATTTCAGCTGATTGGTGATGATGCTGGTTGTGTCCTATTGTAAACAGCAGCAGCAAGGCACCATAAAAACTTTAGGCCTCTGGTCTTTGCCTGAGATTCTAATCCTTCACCTTAAGAGATTTAAACAGGTTGGTATTATTTGCGCAATTGAAACAGATCAGACAACCATGACACAATTTCATTTTAAGAAATTTAAACAGGTTGGTATTATTTGCGCAATTGAAACAGACCAGACAACCATGACACAACTTCATTTTAAGAGATTTAAACAGGTTTGTATTATTTGCTCAATTGAAACAGACCAGACAACCATGACACAACTTCATTTTAAGAGATTTAAACAGGTTGGTATTATTTGCTCAATTGAAACAGACCAGACAACCATGACACAACTTCATTTTAAGAGATTTAAACAGGTTGGTATTATTTGCTCAATTGAAATAGACCAGACAACCATGACACAACTTCATTTTAAGAGATTTAAACAGGTTGGTATTATTTGCTCAATTGAAATAGACCAGACAACCATGACACAACTTCATTTTAAGAGATTTAAACAGGTTGGTATTATTTGCTCAATTGAAACAGACCAGACAACCATGACACAACTTCATTTTAAGAGATTTAAACAGGTTGGTATTATTTGCGCAATTGAAATAGACCAGATGACCACAACACAATAGTACTAAGGATTTTAAGGGAACAAGAATTAATTACAATATCTGATTTGTCTCTCTCTTTCTCTCTCGCTCGCCTATGACGTACATGGCACTTTGTGCAGAAACAGTCACACTAATTCTTCTCTGTTCTTGGCTGTCCTTTTATTGTTTACCAGCTGATGTTCATTTCTTTCAGTTCCTATTCTATTGTTCTCCTCCAACTGGTTTTGGGTCTTTAGTGTTTTTGTTTACCCTCTGATGTTCATCTCATTTTAGCTTTCGGGACAGAGTTAGACTCTATGCGCAACACATGCCCAACCCATTTCTAGCATCTCTTTTGGATGATGGTGTTCATATTCTCTTGTTGACACTGTGTCAGCAGTACTTAGTTAGAGATAGGTCTTGGCCAGAACATGCGTAAGATCTTTCACAGTTATATGGAAGGTGGAGTTGTGGACCTGTCTTGTTCTGTCATTCTCCAAGATTTTGATACATATAGTCAAGCTGATATCACATAGTTCAATAATGTCTGTTTAATAATCCATAGCCAAAACAAAGTAGTAATATTTGCCCAATTTGAGTACAAAATGAAAAGAGAACACATTGTGATAACAGGCAAAGTGAATGGGAAATAAAGGCACAGAGTGACAATGCATGAAGATATTATAGTTTAACTCAATTGAGAGTCTTTCTGAACAGAGGAGTTTCAGGGCTGTGAATCCACTCGCTAATCAGATTGAGAGAGATGGGTGTCAATATTGGTGCAGCCGAAAAGAACAACATACTAAACATGCAAAGAGATTGATTAATCAACATCGAACTGGCGTGTTGGGCTGTTGGATTTGCTGAGATAGAGATCAGAGCACCTATGGACATGTCTGGAGTGCTATGATGATAGTCCTAATATAACTAAATAGGGGGAAGACTGCAGTAAAACTTGGCAAATAGCGAAACACGTACAAACAAAGTACTATAGTTTTACAAAATACAGAAACAGTGACGATTAACAGCAGCGTTTCGACCAACGTTTCCTAATATAACTGATAACTTCATGTCATGAAAGAATAAAAAACAGAACAAGGTTTGTGTAGGAGAAATAAGTACATATGCTAAAAACAAATTATTTCATTTGAAATCATTGTCAGCTTTGCTGCGCATCATTGTAGAAGGGGAACAACTACATAAACCTTCACCAAAATATTTTTAAAATTACTATCTTAATAGTAAGCACACATTTGTCTGTTGATTGATTCCTTTATCAAATACGTTTTTTCAACAGACAGGCCCTCGCAGAAGTAAGCTGAATACATTGATAGATTTTCCTACAGACAGTCTGGATATGTCCAGTCATTTATCTCATCGGAATCATGGTCACTCTCTCAACACTGATGATTACATCTATGATCTTGTAGGGGTTAGTAATCATTATGGTAACATGATGGGAGGTCATTATACTGCATACTGTCGTAGCCCTATTGATGGAAAATGGAGAGAGTTTAATGATGCTAAAGTTCGAATATTGGATGGTTCGATAGCAACGAAAGAGGCATACATACTTTTTTACCAGCGTCGTTCATTGACCAAACATGTGAATCAGAGACTGTTCGCTGGTGACCACTGGATATTTTCACTTTCACAAACCCCCTCAGAAGATGTTGATGAGAGTTCAACTGTGAGTCAATCATCAAATTTGAACATTCAATCACGGAACTCTCGTTCTAGATCAGCATCACCTTCGACACGTCGACAGAATAATAAAAGTTGGAACACACTTTGCATTCCCACATATTCATTAACCCCGCAGCCTGTTAGACGTCAAATGTTGTCATACGCCAACGGAAAAAGTCTGAGTGGTAACTCCAGCCCCACAAGTTCCCCATCATTACAGAATGGCAGTGTAGGTCAGAGGTCTCGTTCTAAACAGAGGCAGTCTTCTGAATCTCGTTCACAATTTACACATGAAACATTTGCTCAGAATCACTCACATGTCCAACTTAAAGATCACGCAGCAGTGCTAGGTAACAGAGTTAACCTTAATGCAGATCACATCAACTAAAGATCATGCAACAGGGCAGGGTAACCGAGTAAACCTTGATGTAGATCATGTCAAACTTAAAGATCACGCAGCAGTGCAGGGTAACAGAATAAATCCTGATGTAGACCATGAAGAATTTGTCCCAGATCATAGCAAAAAGACTATCAAATCAAACGTAAAGAGTGGTCAACCTCATACTTCCATTAAGACAACCGACATAGATCACCCTCATCATCTCACAGAAAACAGAAATGAACCACACGGAAGTAATGAATTGTATAGCACAACATCAAAATCTTCCAGCTCAAATACATCACTTTACAGTGGTATTCTAAAACCTCACGCATTACAGCCCTTTCCCATCTTCCAATGCTGTGAGTGCTCTTCAGATGAAACAGAGTAACAGGAAATTAAATACCTCACCAAAATCTTACCAAGACTCTCCTCCATCTCAGTCTGATTCAGAAAGTGCTAGTAGAAAGTTAGCACACATAATGAAACAAGACATAATCAACAGAGCAGGGATAAGAATGGATACATCATCTAAAGACAAGAGTAATACTGGGAGAAAGGACTACAGAATAAATGACTCACAAAACAGGTTGGACTTGAGCAAAGTTAAACATAGCAAAAAGGATAATGATAGTGATGTATCTACAACAGAAACAAGCAACGGTGATCATAATCATTATTTAGATAACTTTGTAGTCTCGACACAAAACGAGAGATAATGGGCTCAAACAGAATCGATTCACACAGACCCTATGAGGTTTGACCACAGAATTCCAAGTGAGGGCTCGGAACTGTCCCAGGATCTACCAGCTCAATCATCGGAGACGAGACAAAACTTGCAAAATACCAGACGGTTTCACACATTACATAAACCAGCTGAGAAGTATTCTGCAGTAACAAATGGATTACCAAGGTACCAGCACAAGGAGAAACTTCTGTCCAGATTTGCTGATGATACAGCTATTTTAAACTCAGGTTTGTAACATACATATATTAATTGTTATGTTATGCGATTGATGTTATGGCACATTGGGCATTCCCATTCGTGATCTGTCCTCCGCTGCAGCAGCCATACCAAAGTCCATTTGCTCACCGCACTGCGAGAAGTTGATTGGCATATCTTCTTTCTACCACGAAGACGACACTGTCTGGCATGTCCAAACTTAATGCCTAATTCTTGAACTCGTTTCAGTGTATGAGACTCGCTCATGTCACATAAATGAGAACGCATCGCATTGATGATATCGGCTCTGTCCATGGTTCTGTCCGCTTGAGTTGGGGCATTAATTGTTAATTTAGGTTATTGACATTTATAGATTAAGTGGAACATTAGGTTAAGAGAACACACTAGTTGAGTAACGCTGAGGATTAAGTGTTCAGTATATATATATGGAACTCGCAGCAAAACTATTTGATTGGTAAAACACGATCATAGTACTGTAGTTTTAAAATTACAAAACAATGACAAATATAGCATATGATCATGTTTATCGCAAACAAACAAAGGAGTGACAAATGAACACAATGGATTCAAATACAAACGCATCTAAGGAAAATTCGAATGGAACAAATACAATCAAAAAAACACACATAAAAATTCAGAAATAGAAAGGAAAGAAACAATGAAACATCTAGTAATACATATAATACGTCAACATAGTCACCATTATGCATAAAGCAGGAAGAGAAGTACTAAGAAGATAGCAATGAATCAATAAATATGAATCACAGACAATAGCATGAATATAGTATTAGAAGCATAAGGCAGTTAGCAAGCATTCGTAGGAAATACAAAGAATCGATTCCAGACAATGATGCTTATCACGGAACATGATCGAATCGGTGATTCGGACATCGCGAGTTCCAATGGCCAGCGTCATGAATGGGGTTACAGGTCACAGTTATTGGCGCATGTCGCTGCAGTGTTGGGCTACGTCACGAGTTTCTCGCGCCGATATGTTTGTTACATCGCTTACAGATAATAGATGCATCAAGACAGATGTGAACTCATCGCAATAAGAAACGTACTAAAGGAAAGAAGTACCGCCTGTATCACATAAGCAGGTTGCAAATGATCGACATACTGACATTGCGCCAAATGAGTCTGATATTGATTGGCATGCATACAACTATCTTGACTTTGTCCTCGCTGTAAGACACTCAAGCGATAGTTGAAGACAGAACAGGTCGGATCTGATCGAGAGAAGATGACGAAAAACATTTTTCACCAGGAACTATGGGGGTGTTAAGATAGTTTACTCGTCAGAGCTGCATTCATGCCGACGTGGTTGCAGCGATTTTCGAACTCGATAGTCGACAGTATCCTCTCGGTATGAAGCCATTTCAAGAAACACATCGCAGTCTTCTCAGTATACAGCGCTTTTTAAGACGCAAGAGCTGTGAGAATGGCAAAGAGTCACAAGCTCGGGATGGGAAGAAGTAGAGGAGAAAATATGGCATCAGTAGGCTTTGAATATACCGATGAGATAGGATAGGCGCAAGTGACATGTCAAGAAAGCACTAGCAGGAGATGAGAAGTAAACGAATGAAGCGGCTGAAAACATACGAGTTCAGACAGCGATAAATGCTTCAGGCATATCAGGATGCCAATACAGCATCACGAGCCCAGATGACAGATGAGTGCAATTAGTCATATAGGTGTTCAAGATAACCCATGAAAGACAAGCAAAATGTCTCCATGGGTTATCTTGAACACCTAGTATGGACTACATATGATGGCCCCTTCCGTCTGTCTATCACAGATACATTGATGACTGTATTGGCATCACTGATATGCCTGAAGCCGATTTGTCACGCTCATTAATTTCATTAATGTTTTCAACCCTTCTATTCATTTTACTTCTCACATCTCCACTACTTGTGTCAACTTTCTGACATTACTATCACCTTACGCCTATCCACTATCTATACATCAGTATATTACAAGCCTACTGATGCACATAGTTTTCTCCTCTATACTTCTTCCCATCCCCGGCTTGTCGTGACTTCTTGCCATTCTCGCAGCTCTACGCCTTCGTCGCCTTTGTAGTGAGGACGATGATTTTCTTGAGAGAGCTCGCGAGATGCTTGATTTTTCGTAGGCGCCTATACCCAGAGAGGGTGCTTGTCTCGCCATGCATCGAGTTCAGAAAATCACTGCCAGCAGGCCCTTACCAGTCAGCATAGGACTACTAACTCTGACAGAGTAAAACTTATCTTAACTTACCACCCCATAGTTCCCTGGTGAAAATGTTTTATTCCGTCATCTGTCTCTCCTTAGATCAGATCCTGAGACCTGTTCTGTCTTCCCCAACTATCCTTTGGTGTCTTACAGACGGGACAGAAGTCTTAAGGATATGTTGGTACACAGTCGCCTTTAATCCAATATCCAGACTCATTTTGGCACTGTCCAGTGTGGTCGTCGGCGTTGAACACTGGTGCTTATGTGATACAGACGCGATCTGTATCTTTTCCTTTAGGCACGTTTCTTATTGACGATGGGTTCACATGCAAGTCCCGTAATCTTATCTATGCTATTATCTGTAAGCGGTGTAACAAGGCTTATATCGGCGAGACAGGCAAGAGGCTCAGTGACCGATTCGCCCAACACTTACGCGACATACGCCAATGCTCTGTGACCCTGTAGCCACCCATTTCAATGACACTGGCCATTTAGGTGCTCACGATGTCCAGGTCACAGCCATCCGATCATGTTCCTCGGATGATCGCAGTCGATTTGCTCTGGAGAATCGGTTGATTTCTTTGTATGGTACCATCGACCACGTGGGCTCAACGATACATTCTTATGCTTCTTAGTACTTTCTCTTCCCATGCTTTGTAATCTATATGGGTATATGTTGCATGTATTCATGTTATATTCCATTCTTATGCTTCTTAGTACTTTCTTTTCCCCTGCTTTGTAATCTATATGGGTATATGTTGCATGTATTCAAGTATATATTTACTAGATGTTTCATTGTTTCTTTTCTATTTCTAGTTTTATGTGTGTTTTTTGTGTTACATTTATTTCAGTATTCGCTTTTATTCCAGATTTTCCTTAGATACGTTTGTATTTGGTCGTCCATTTGTGTTTCATTTTAATTTGTCACTCCTGTTTGTTTGTTTGCTTGATAAAGGCCTTGTTGGTCAAACGTTGCTGTATTTTGTCATTGTTTTTGTAATTTGTAAAACTACAGTACTTTGTAATTACGTGTTTTGAGGATTAAGTGGAACATTAGGTTAAGAGAACACATCAGTTGAGTAACTCTGAGGGTTAAGTGGAACATTAGGTTAAGAGAACACATCAGTTGAGTAACTCTGAGGGTTAAGTGGAACATTAGGTTAAGAGAACACATCAGTTGAGTAACGCTGAGGATTAAGTGGAACATTAGGTTAAGAGAACACATCAGTTGAGTAACGCTGAGGATTAAGTGGAACATTAGGTTAAGAGAACACATCAGTTGAGTAACTCTGAGGGTTAAGTGGATATTAGGTTAAGAGAACACATCAGTTGAGTAACGCTGAGGATTAAGTGGAACATTAGGTTAAGAGAACACATCAGTTGAGTAACGCTGAGGATTAAGTGGAACATTAGGTTAAGAGAACACATCAGTTGAGTAACTCTGAGGGTTAAGTGGATATTAGGTTAAGAGAACACATCAGTTGAGTAACGCTGAGGATTAAGTGGAACATTAGGTTAAGAGAACACATCAGTTGAGTAACGCTGAGGATTAAGTGGAACATTAGGTTAAGAGAACACATCAGTTGAGTAACGCTGAGGATTAAGTGGAACATTAGGTTAAGAGAACACATCAGTTGAGTAACGCTGAGGATTAAGTGGAACATTAGGTTAAGAGAACACATCAGTTGAGTAACGCTGAGGATTAAGTGGAACATTAGGTTAAGAGAACACATCAGTTGAGTAACACTGAGGATTAAGTGGAACATTAGGTTAAGAGAACACATCAGTTGAGTAAAGCTGAGGATTAAGTGGAACATTAGGTTAAGAGAACACATCAGTTGAGTAACGCTGAGGATTAAGTGGAACATTAGGTTAAGAGAACACATCAGTTGAGTAACTCTGAGGGTTAAGTGGAACATTAGGTTAAGAGAACACATCAGTTGAGTAACGCTGAGGATTAAGTGGAACATTAGGTTAAGAGAACACATCAGTTGAGTAATGCTGAGGATTAAGTTGAACATTAGGTTAAGAGAACACATCAGTTGAGTAACTCTGAGGGTTAAGTGGATATTAGGTTAAGAGAACACATCAGTTGAGTAACGCTGAGGATTAAGTGGAACATTAGGTTAAGAGAATACATCAGTTGAGTAACTCTGAGGATTAAGTGGAACATTAGGTTAAGAGAACACATCAGTTGAGTAACGCTGAGGATTAAATGGAACATTAGGTTAAGAGAACACATCAGTTGAGTAACTGAGGATTAAGTGGAACATTAGGTTAAGAGAACACATCAGTTGAGTAACGCTGAGGATTAAGTGGAACATTAGGTTAAGAGAACACATCAGTTGAGTAACGCTGAGGATTAAGTGGAACATTAGGTTAAGAGAATACATCAGTTGAGTAACGCTGAGGATTAAGTGGAACATTAGGTTAAGAGAACACATCAGTTGAGTAACTGAGGATTAAGTGGAACATTAGGTTAAGAGAACACATCAGTTGAGTAACTGAGGATTAAGTGGAACATTAGGTTAAGAGAACACATCAGTTGAGTAACGCTGAGGATTAAGTGGAACATTAGGTTAAGAGAACACATCAGTTGAGTAACGCTGAGGATTAAGTGGAACATTAGGTTAAGAGAACACATCAGTTGAGTAACGCTGAGGATTAAGTGGAACATTAGGTTAAGAGAACACATCAGTTGAGTAACGCTGAGGATTAAGTGGAACATTAGGTTAAGAGAACACATCAGTTGAGTAACGCTGAGGATTAAATGGAACATTAGGTTAAGAGAACACATCAGTTGAGTAACGCTGAGGATTAAGTGGAACATTAGGTTAAGAGAAAACATCAGTTGAGTAACGCTGAGGATTAAGTAGAACATTAGGTTAAGAGAACACATCAGTTGAGTAACTCTGAGGGTTAAGTGGAACATTAGGTTAAGAGAATACATCAGTTGAGTAACTCTGAGGATTAAGTGGAACATTAGGTTAAGAGAACACATCAGTTGAGTAACTGAGGATTAAGTGGAACATTAGGTTAAGAGAACACATCAGTTGAGTAACGCTGAGTACTCTCTGTGCATGAGGTTAGGTGCTTGTCTCTGTGCCAAAGGTACCAGGTTCACTCCCTCATAGAGCCATCTGGATATTTTTCCAGAGATCCCTGATCTCAATGTAGGTTAGATCGAATTCTTAGTTCTATCGGATATGGGCGATTAAACATAGGTCCTGTGTTCAATTTTAGCACGTCAAAGAACCCTTGGCAGTTCAAAATCGAGAAGAGCAGGCTGGAAAGCAGCTGCCCGGTAACATTTTTTTAGAGATATAAAAAATTAAATTCCTACAAAATATATTCACCGCTTCAAAATGACATCAGGACCCTTCCCGTGCACAGAGTTCGTGCACTGCAGCTGAGATCTTTCTGTAAGAAAGATATCAAGCACACATGGGTTGCTCACCAAAATGCAATGATGATTGTTCAATCACTCAAACAAATGTTTGTATTTTAATAAACATTTTTTTTATTCATTTCGAACACAGTGTGTCCAGAAAGTGCTTAGTGTTTCACTGCACATCTTTAGTGCATTACATTTTGAAATATTGTAGTGTTCTTACAGTTGTTAATTTTGGTAACAATTTATTTGGTATGATTATACTGCTAGCCTACCCTTGTGTTGCTGGGGCCCTCAAGGGAATCAAAGAATAGTAAAACTGCGACCTACCAAGGTATGTCGTAAGAGGCGACTGAGGTAGGGACCTAGGGAAGCTAACCTAGTAAATAAAAATAGTCGCAGAAACCGGATGTTTAAAGGTTTTAAAGTCGAAGTATTAACTTCATTGCACCGGTTTTACCCCACTGGCTCGGTCCCTCCTCATCGCCACTTGCCGAAAGTATTGCACAAAGCACAAACTCTGTAGCTCCAGCAACAATCCT